>CAXIVR010000001.1:150992197-151592197 GCA_964035755.1 Teleogryllus oceanicus
GAACTTTCTTTTTATTTCGCTTTTGACCGAATCTCCTATATCCAATTCTTCTTTATTTACGGCCTGATGCACATGATGTGAGCTTCTAATTTTGGTTGTAGGTGACACCATTTCTGTTTATGAGCACTTCCGCTTGGTCAAGAAGCTCGTTTCAATGACCATTTCAAGTTTCATGGTATCTGCTGTAACCACGTATACGTCTGTTGTAAACTGCTCATCATCAACGACGACAGTTGTTGAAAAGTATCCTTGAGGACACACGAGTTCTTCCCAAATCCGCTCAGGACCATATCCGTTTTGACTAGTTTCGAGCACTCAGTGAATCGTAAATGTCTTGTCGCACCAAGCTAACTTGACTTCTCACAATCGATGAGCGCCTTTACCTTCCGATTAGCCAATTGTACTTCTTAAATTTGCAATTATTCGCGTTCCTTACAATGGCACTCATGCTTTCTGACTGTCGCGGTCTTTCCTTTGGGCAATCAGCTGAAATGTGACCAAAAGCGTCGCAATTGAAACACTCTTACCCTTTCTTTGTGTTTACAGTTGCTCAGTATGTCCGGTACCACAGCAATTGTAGCATCGCTTGTCCGCGTCCTGAGAAGTGCCCTTCGATTTATTACCATCGTCGTTCTTCTTGTCTTTCTCGTCTGTATTCTTCGAGTTCCACTTGTGATCATTCTTGTTTGTCTTAGTTTGACCTTCATCACTGCCATCTCGTAATGTTTCAGCTTGACCTGAATTCTTTTATGTTGTCTACTCCATATAGCAGAAGTTTCGTTCCTGAATCGTCTTCAATTCCGTCGATTATATATTGTATCAATGATTCGTCATCTATATCACCTCGGCTAGCGATCTCCTCATGACGAGAAAGTATTCCTGTAAAGATTCTTCTTTTTCTTCCTTCGTCGATTCAACAACCGATGAATTTCTGCCGTGCTTGTCTTAACATCAAACTCTTCCTTCAAAGCTTTTTCAGGACGGTCCACGATGTGATTCCTTCTCGCCCTGGATAAAAAGTCATAGGCCTTCGAGTGATTTCTTAGCAAAACAAACTTTTGTAGACTGTCCCAGCCCATCAAAACAGCTGTCTCTTCGAAATCAGTGATCCATTTTTACTGATATCCATCACTACCGTTGAAGGTCTTGAGTGAACTTCAATATCACGAAAAGTCAATGAAAACTTTGGCTGCGTACGTACAGAAGCGACAGAGCGCGCATCATCACTATTATCCGAATCGTTTTCTTCCTCGTTGTTAATAGCACGCAGCTTCTGCTCAAACTCGAACGTCAACTTTCTCAGTTGGGCTGCCCTTTGTCATCTTGTTTTTCGGGTGTTTAATACTCCTATCTTATATTCGTCTTCATTTTCTTCTTGCTTTCTCGGTCTCGATTTTCGACGCCAACTGTTGCAGATCTCCCAGCATTTCACATATATCGTCGATCATTTCGTCTTTCGTCCCACTGTTGATAAAGAATACTGCATATAGCTCCCAGATCCGCTTCCGAAAATGTATCGTGAATGAACGACTTTTTCATCTCTTCATCTTTAGATCCGACTCGAACGTAAAACCGGAAAACTCTAAGCCTCTTTTTTGTTTTTTTCGATCCTCGGGATCGTTTCTAAAATCAAGTTATGCAACGTTTTAATTGCTTTTACTGGCGCAGAGGTTATGTTCTTTCTATTTGTTCGATTTCTCCCAATGTCGCCATCTTCCAAAATTTTGCGAACTTCCTGTCGAACAGTCGGTAACGTCGATTACAATCGTATTTATAAAACAGCCTCGTGGTTCAAACCTTCAATTGTGCGAACAAATGTATGGAAACAGCAAAATATTCATACAATTTGTCTTATTTGCATCTATCACGTATCTTCGAAACAACATCAATTCTCGTCAAGCTTTCGTCGGTGAATTACGTCGTTTTTTTGAGGTTATAATGACCTTCACTCGTCGTCTTATTCCAGCCTATCGTCGTCGCAACTTTGAAAACTGGCCTTCAATTGAATTCCTCGTCATTTATTCCAAATTGATCGTCGTCGGCTGGCACGTCATAATGTTCTCAATGTTGCGAAATGGCGACCGTGAAAGTTCTAGTCGTTTCTCGAAATCCAGTTCAATCCCGGCTGAGCCCCCAAATTAGGAGAAATGGTAGTCGGAATAGAAATAAACTCGTCGTTGAAATATAAAAGATAATTATATTCTTGAAATACTTGAAGAACAATACAATAACTATATCCGACAATTCACAACGTGTTCTTCTCGGTGTTACTTGCGTTCGAGTGTCTTGTTTACGCTCGTTGTCAACCGACTTGGTCCTGCCGCCACGCTATCTTGCGCTCTACCGGAACCCAAAATCCGCCTGATTTGAATCGGTCTCCCACATATATTTTTTTTTTCGATCTATTTGCAATAGTTTGCCAACGTCATCAGTATCGTATTATTTATTAACTTTGAATTATTTGACTTTCTCGCATACTGCTTTCGCAGAATATTGTAAGTCCAAAAAACCCATCGAATATGTTCATTAATACACTGCATACCTTATACAATGAATTCAATGTCGGAAATATATTTTCATTTAAAGTTTTCAATAAAAGATCTATTGCTTGAAACTATGTAATTTTCGCAACTAATGTTCTAGGATTTCAAATGCGTTTTACAAAAATAATGACTGAGATGTGTTAATTCCGAGAGAAATTGTGCTGTAAATAGCATTACATAACCATATCTGAAGGTGAGAAAGTACGTGGTGTTTTAGCATTACGAGTTGATTTTTTCAATCCCGAAATTACCGGTACAAAAATTATAATTCATTACAATGGGTATCAGAAACACAGATCGAGGTACATCAATCCCCATAAAACTAAACTACTTAATAATACGATTCTCTTAGCCAACAATACAATACTCAACACCTGACTTTTGCTCTTACCGTTTTTTCAGAAAATTGAACAAAACCATTTTAGGTGACTGGGCTGGTGCATCACCAGCGCATAATACCATGCACGTACATTTATGAAACATTAATGTTTGTAAAATATAATTCACAAGTGTATACAAAGAAATCACTCGTACATTCTTATAATACAAGGAACAAAGAAGACCTGTTTGTAATACCTGTCAACACTAACCTATGTAAAAATAATTTCTTCCATACTGGACTTCGTTTGTACAATCATCTATCAAAGCACCTCAAAGACTTGCCTGAGCTGGGTGCATTCTGGAGGGGTTTGCTTTCCTTTTTGCCCAGTGATTACATTTACAATGTAGACGAATTTTCTAAATTATAAGACTATTTAGTGAGAAATGTGTGTTGGAACGGAGTGTATTTATGTCTTGTTTAGATGTGTAATTATTGTATAAGTAAGCAAAGTTGAATTGAGCATATATAAAAGCATAATGTATATGTGGGTTAAATATGCAATTATTGTGCATGTAATATTTTTGATCTGTGTTTTGTATAGTGCTGTATTTCACTTTTCCCAAGTCATATGTTATGGCCAGCTGGATCAATAAAGTATCTATCTATGCTTTGTCCATTTGTAGTAACAGTTTGCCCATGTCATTTCCTAGATTTGTCTTTATTCTACCTATAAGTATTTTGAAGGTATTTACTTGTGAAACATTTACAATATATTTTATCTCAATGTTAGATATAATCATTGTTCATATGTTCATTGTCACTGTAGTTGTATCTTAAATTTGGAAGTGTCTTGTGGATAAGTGCTTCAATAAATTGGCGTTAGCAAAACAAAAGAAAGAGGAAGACCTATGGAGGAGTATGTGTCTATACTACCACCGCACATCAGCAAAGTGGAAACATACGCGCGTGCTGTATATTATACTCATAACACTACACACACACACACACACACACACACACACACACACACACACACACACACACACACACACACACACACACACACACAAGAAAACTGGATAAACCTGATCACAAGACCAAAACAGCAAAAGACCTAATGGCGGAAAATGGCTTCAAACTCGTAAACAGGAACGACTTCAAGACTTATTTCGCTCATAATGGCTCCAGCGCAATAGATCTTGTATTCATGAAAGGAAGGGACCTAACACCCAAAACTCAAGAGGCACTATGGACATCAACAATCACACCTCTCCGAAAGCACATACCGATCAAAACTACATTAATGCTGAAAAGATCAGGACTACAACCTCACATACGCACTCCAAATCAAAGATTTACAAGGAAAATCAACACGGAAATCATGGAAACGCTAAGCTCTAGAACAATACAAATTCAAAAAGAAATAAAAATGTAACCTAGGCTTAGCCGCCATCGCGCTGAAAGAAGCCATCGTCCTCAGCGTACCCTACAGGAGAAAAGCACAGCCTTGGTTTAACAAAGAGTGCTACAAGCAACATGAAATAACCCTGAAGGCTTTGCACTTTTGGCCAAAATAATGTAACTCCTCGAAGACCTGGAAATCTATACTCAAAGAGGAAGAGTACAAGAAATTACTAAAAGAAAAAGGAAAACCCACATAGAAAAAGAAGCGATGCAAATAGCGCAGGATGCATCAAGAAACCCATTCAATGCACTGCCCTGCAAAAGAAATAAACCAGGCTCAGCAATACAAATGGGTACATGGGAAAACCACTTCTCAGACATCCTAAACGCTAAACACATAACCTCAAACGCCGAAACCTCAAACCTAGAAACAGAAAACATCATTCAATTCACTAAAGAAGTGAAACAAATAATAAGGAAGACACAAGAAGAAGAAACAAAAAAGCGGCTGGCCCAAATGGATTATACAATGAACACATCAAAGCTACGGAAAAACAGTTAATAGAAACGTGGACAGAGATGTTCAACAAATGCATGGAAAACGGAGAAATACCGGAAGCATGGAGAAAATCTACCATAAAATTATTATACAAAGGAAAAAGAGACGCAGATGACCCCAACTCGTGCAGAGGAATCGCACTGGAAAACAATGACTTCAAACTATTCTCAAAATTAATCACGGAGAGACTAGTAAAAGAGACGGACCACCTAATTCCGGAACAACAATACGGATTCAGGAAATAAAGAAACACCCTCCAGGCGATCGGAAATTTATTAGACGAAATAGATGAAGCCCTGAAACAGCCAAAAGGAAAGTACTACGCAGTCTTCATTGACTACACAAAGGCATTTGACCTCCTGAACAGAAAAAGGGTATTGGAAAAGCTCGCACACATGATAGGAGAAAAGCACATCACAAGAATACTATTTTTTTTATTTTACGTCAAAAAAACAGTTAAAAACTGCGTATGACGTGCTATGGGGAAAAGTGAATTGTGTGCACATTTTCAAAATTCTGTGATCCCTACACTAAGTCATATACTACTTAAATTTTGAATTTTTGAAAGGGAGAAAAAAATAAAAACTCCCATGTAATAAAATCTATTTTCAAGGATAAATAAGCAATAAATTTTGAATTTTGAAAGGGAGAAAAAAAAAACTCCCATGTAATAAAATCTATTTTCAAAGATAAATAAGCAATAGATTTTGGCTCTTATTATTTCCTGCCGCGACAACATGGAAACGATAATTTGAATAATTGTATTTCCCACTGAATTCTAGAAGACGTGCACAGAAAATGAAGTTACATTTATGTTCAAGCAAAACAAGGGGCCATCTCATTGCTCAATGGATCAGGAAAACTGGACCGAAAAACCACAGTCAGGATGAAGGTCATTGACCCAGGAAGGCTGTAGTACGTAGTTGTTACAGGTTGTTTATACTCATTTATACAGTCCAGATAGTAAATAATGCATTATGTATCATTATTCAAGGAATTAATGTTCCCTTTTTTCTTGTGATGCTCAGTATGATCTCTAATTGTATGAAACAGTTATGCATAGAAACGATTCATGGGATTTAAACTTTTCTATTGAATTTAATCGTTTAATGTCATGTAAAGTATTTGTAAAATAATGTACATCATATTGTATGTGAATTTTTGTAATGAGCTGTTAATTATCATATGATGATTATGATTTTCGTCAGTGTTGTAATAATAGACTTCGGCGTTTTGAAAATATATTCCCGCCCTTGAGCAATCATTTTTACGCGAAAAACACTGATTCGTAAATAAAAGGCAGTAATGACGTTGAAATTCTGGAATTAATGAAGAGAAACACATGAATCACGTGGAGTAGGTTTCGTTATTATTCAATACAATTCGTTTTGTAATCCTAAAAGTCTGGGAGCTATGAGATATCTTCATTCCCAGAATATTATACCATATCTCAGGCAGAATGAACATTCATGGTATCACACAACGAGCAGTATGAAGGCTGACTGAATTTGCAAGAATTCTGAACGCGTAGCATAATGAAGCTTTGTGTTCAACTCTTTTAAATTGACGTTCCATTTGAAGTTTGAATTTAGAGACCTAAAAATTTTGTCGCCTTAACCTCGTCAACGGTGCTCCGTTCATTGTCAATAGAGGACAGAATTGTTTATTTGAAATGCAAAACAGCATTAAAACTGTTATCTTTTCATTTACTATTTGTTCTTACGGAGCTAATTTGAAACATTTGATACTGTACTATTTAAGATTTCTTTGTTCCAAAGGATGTTCATCATCCGCAAAGAACAATTCTTTCATTCAGATCGTCGAAGGGCATATATCATTTTACGTAAGCAGGAACAAGTAGAACCTAAAATCGATCCTTGAGGAACTCCTAATGCAACGGGCAAAAGGTGAAAGGTGCGTACGTAAATATTCCATCATTTCCAGTAAGATATTTCAACTCTCTGAGATCGTTGTTTAAGGTACGAACATAACCAATCTAGAGCAATACCACGAATTCCATATGAAGGTAATTTGGAAAGTAAAATGTCATGATCAATGACGTCAAAAGCTTTTGAGAGATCTAAAATAATCAGACCGGTCATCTCGTTTAAATCCAATGATGAGCATCTTTAAGAAAAGAAAATATGGTTGTTTCCTTAGATTTTGATTTTTGAAATTCATGTTGGCAATCTGAAAACATGTCATGTTTACTGAGAAAAGTTTCCATTAGTACTTAAAAATGTCTCTTAACATTTTTGAAAAATTCACAAAAGAGAAATAGGTCGATAATATTGAGTTTCATTTTTTTATTTGCCTTTTTGGCGTAATTTTAGCAGTTTGAAAATATCTGGAAACGTTCCAGTGCATAAAGATGCATTAAATATGTTGAGTTAACGAATTGTATAATGGCATACGCACATTCTTTAACCAAGAATCCGGGGTCATCTGGAAACCGGACCAGAATATTTATTTTTAGTTTACCGTTATTTGAATTTCATAGGAAGAAGTTTGGAAACGACATTGTGTCATTACAGGTGAACTGTCTGTTTTTGAGTTTTGTGCCTGAAGATATTAGTAGGATCGGCAGCCAATTCTCGAAAAGTATTGGTTAAAAGAGATTAGCCACTGTTGCTGGATCAATTCACATTTATAATATTTATATTTTAAAACAGCATTCTCTCACAGGGTTTTCTAGTTGATTTGGTAGTATTTTTTATTATATTCCACATTGCTTTTGTTTTGTCTTTGAGTTCAAAATATCTGATCGTTTTCATTATTTTAGCCTGCCTTATGACTTTTCGTAACAATGTTTTGTATTTTTAAAGTAGATAAATCTTGAGATACGTCATGACGTTTAGAAATAAAATGAAAGTACGTTTATTTTTGCGATGTTCCTAATTCCTTTGTGATCCAAGTAACCTTTTGTGAAATGTTTAATTTCCCTTTTTAATAGGAAAGCATGCGTTAAAAAATAGAAGCAGAAAAATAAATTATATTACGTTGTGTCAATAAATGGTTCAATACTCCCATGATTCTTTCATGATAGTCGTAAATAACTTTATGTTAACTGTAGTAAATGCTCGGCTTTTATGCGTGTTTTATTTGTTATTGTCGTATTCATGTTATTAATTATGAATTTGTGCATCGTGATCACTATAACCCTAGATTATTCATTATTATTTCATATCTAGTTGTGGTTTTATTAATTATAATTTGATCTATTGCTGTTTGTGATTTAAGAGTATTCCGTGTAGGTACGTGCACTGTAATATCTAAATTAAAAGAATGAATTAAGTTGAGAAACTATGCTTTTTCATTAGGATTCATGAAAATCAATATTGAAATCTCCATACAACAATGGATTTAAGTTACTAATTTTTGTTCAGATTATCTCTGAGTTTTCTAAGTGAAATAATCTACAGCTTGCTTTGTTTGTAGTCTAGATGCAAAGTAAGATAATTTTTAGGCGTATTAAGATGTACAACTGTTATTTCAAAAGCTTTTCAGCACCATGAATGCTAGATAATGTACTAAATAATATCATACTAGATAATGTACAACACAGTAAACATATTTGATGGAGTGTATTCTCTAAAGACATCGTTCAAACAAATGGGGTAATGCAGGGAGATAATCGGCCCCATTCTATTTAACATACCAACGCAGACATAACAAAGGATAGAGCACAATCCCGAAACATCATTACACATGTATGCAGACGACATGGTGCTGACTTCAATGACCTAACAGCCCCAACAAGCTATAGATAATTTAGAAGAATGGGCGGGAAAAACTACCTCCAAATCAATGAAACAAGACAATGCAGATGAACTTCCGAGGAGGAAGAAACGGCAGCAAGTGAAAATAAAATTCAAAACAAACATCTAGAAATAAACTCAATGTACGATATTTAGGAATAACGCTGACAACAGGCAGCTCAATTTCAAAATTCCTTATTGAAAAAGCAACAACGGCGATTACAACCAGTATACTCAATAAAAATATCCACAAACTGTCACTAGAATCAGCAATCAAAATATTTCATGCAGTCATTAGCCAATGCATGGAATACAATTAATATAGGAAAAACTCTCAATGGCTGATCTAAGTCCATAGAAAACAGAGGCAAGATACTGAAGAGAGAGTCTTGTGTGCTTCCAATGAACACACAATCCAAGATTAGTATAGACTGACCAGAGGAACCATTCTGAATTAGGACTTGGGTACCAGGCCTACTACTTATCACCATGCCAAAGCACACGAGTGCTAGAAGAAAGAATAAAGAAGAGAAATATGGCCAGAATTCTACTCAACAGATGCCATGACGGAAAATGGACGGGAAACGAATCAGGGTGGGCCGCGTGATCACCAGACGGCGACTCATTGGTTCCATCACAAAATCGCAACCTCATCATCACAGTAAAAAGAAGACTGCGTATGCTCCCTGTGTGGTGAACAGTGTGAACGATATCATATTCAAAGATGCAAGAAAAGAACTAAAACAGTGACAGAATATAGCCAAGAACTTTAATTTCCCTCTCTTATGCACTTTCGTGCGCACTTCATTATTTATTAACATTGGAGTGCTGTCTCTGTTCAGGAAGGCGCTGGTCTATCGTTTTGACGAAAAGACGCATCTGTAATGGACAGAACGCCAAGGCTAAATGCACCGAAAATACTTATAAGGAAAAATTAATAGGGTTGCAGCACTATCACTCCGAATTCATGATCAGAGCATTCTGAACAAGTAATTCGATTTTCCCGATCTGTAAGCAACGATGAACTCCTTTTTAAAATAGAATTTACGCTACGAAGCCCATTTTTTCAAAAAACATTTCCTAAAAAATTTAAAAAAATTCTTATAGTTCCGGGAAGAAATTAAAAAATGTGTGCTTATGGCGCGATGACGACGTGCTTCCTGAATCCAACGCCGTGTCAATCATACAAATCGGATGATAGGAGCGGCGTAAAGTGAAATTTGGAAAACGCTTCCCCCCCCCCTCGCGCTTCCCCTTGCGTCCCATGACCCGTCTGGGCCCTCCCTCGACGCGGCCGAATAGCCAAACCCGGCGGCCTGCGGCGCGGGAGGCCGAACTTTCAGACAGACAGGTTTATGATTTCGTCCCTCTCAATCTCAATATATTTTTCTCTACGTGTCAAACTGGTGATGCTGTAACACAGCAAAACGGTCTCGTATCACCTGTAATAGTCGTACAAAACTATATATCTTGTTCACATATTTCCGTCTTCCTTCGAATACCATCAAACAATTATTTGAGGCGGTACTCAAAATATCGATTCCGATTTGGATGATTTCAAAGTGGCAATTGAACTAATTGTGTAGATATCACCGATATTCCATGCCCACAATACCTAACATCTTATTTTACATCGAAGATCTTCCGTTATCATTCCACTACCAGAAAGAATGAGCCGCGATTACGTTCGAGTCTAATACTAAGAATCATGACATGCCCCAGCTTACTTGGTAAGTTATATTGACATAAAATGAATCTGATACATTTATATAAACTTGAAGATGGGAATAAGTGCGCGTCATTTTGGTACAAACTACGTAAATGATAATGTAAAAGGATGTAGTGTAAATCATTGTATTGTAACACATTTATGTATTTTTTAATGCATTAAACTGTCATGAAAGCAATAAAACTCTATCTCTTAGACAGGAACACCACACTAGAAGAGATATATTCGCCTATGTGTCGGATAAATTATGTTTTCTTGTACAGTTATGCTCGGCAACTTCTCCATTTCTACGTTGAGATATTATTTCTAAACATCGTACGCGCTTTTCAGTAACATTTAATCGGGTAGCAATTCAATTTATAATATTTAATATACTACTAGTAAAACGTGGTTAACCAGTCTCACTTATAAACCTCCTACTAGGGAATGTGAATCAGAATGCAAAAAGTATTAAAATCAACTTTGATCTAATCTAGGTGTCGAGAATGAGGATGCAACATGGATGTTTATTTATTTATTTATTTATTTATTTTACGCCAAAAAACAGTTAAAACTGCGTATGACGTGCTATGGAGAGAAGTGAATTTTGTGCACATTTTCATAATTCTCTGATACCTACCCTAAGCCATATACTATCAGGTTTATTATTGATGTTTTAAGCTAGATGAGTTGTTTGTGTGAATAGACAGAATCCGATAATCACAATTCTATCAAATTTAAAATGTGAAATAATATTGCATTACACCTCTGTCAGTTCAGTATGTTCGAATCGAGAGAACATTTGGTTACATCCTCATCCAGTAGACTATCTTCGGCCGAAGAGATGATATTTTCTGGCATTTTCCTACATATGTCCTCCCGTACATGGAGAATTGGTCAACACATCTCTCTAGGTGTAGGCCTCTCATACACCTTCCTGCGTTGAGGAAGTTACTTGACTCCTTGAGATGACCCTGGAACGCTGGATTTTCAGGCTTAGTTTCGCTGTTATTCTTTTACTTTCTTTACCTAAATCAGTAATTATAAATTAACAATCACGCCCTGTCAAAACGATTATCTTCCGCACGAGCATAAACCAATTTTGAGGAGTTGTTTTAGTTTTAGAACATTGGTGTTTGCATTTAGTGCTTGAACATGAAGCCTTCACTTTCCTTTATCGAATCTGGGAGAGGACGCGCCGATAAGTTCTTCCCCTAATGACGGCAGAACGCACGCCACCTGCAAGACTGCAGGTATTAAACATACTGTTCAGTGCAAAGATGTCTCTTTATCGGCTCCAGTTCCGGCCAAGCAGCGGCTGTGAAGTCTCTCCTTTCATCTACGGGTCCCAATTCTTCGCAGGGGTCTGAACGCGCAGAGAAATAGTACTAGAACATAGATATAAACGTCCCTCAAATTAACCTATCTGGATATACACAGCAATATGATTCCGATATTTTTGTTCATTCTCCTCGGACTCCACTTTTCCTTTTGTTTGTGATATTGTATTAGTTTCTCAGCTTTGCTTTGTTTCTGTCTTGAACACACTTATGTCTGGTCATGTATGTGGTTGGTAGCCTTAATTATATCATTGTGTACTATATTTTCTTCGCTCTTTCTCTTCTATATCTCTTCCTCCGCTCCAGGGTGGGGCGTTTATGCATTATTGCTGGTGATTTGTGAATATTTCTTTTTGAAATTCCCTGAGTTTCTTCCATGATCCATTTCAGGTAAGCTATTTGATCTCTTGTTCATCTTTTTTTTCTAATCCCAGCCTGTTCTACTGTCAATTCTCTTTCCGGATACGGTTCCTAATCTTTTGTTAATTATTTTGAAGAGTTATCTTGCTAATGCGAGATGCAATTGTTTTGTGTTTTGCACATTTCTCGGCTGTATCACCTTCTTTAGTAATGGAATACGCAGTGCCTTTCCAATCTATTTGATCACTCTTTACTTCGCCAGACCACATTGCATAATTGTCACAGTTTCGCCATGATTTATTTCCTGGCAATCTTTGGTAGTTCGATTAGGATATTATTTACACCCGGGGACTTCTCATTTTTCAGTTGTTTTGTCGCCCAATGCATTTTCTCCACAAAAAAATCTGGTTCACCTTCGTAATCATCAATGTTTATCCACTCCTCTACTTGAAAGTCCTTCTCATATAACTGGCACCAGTGTATTCTTCCCTTCATTTGTGTCTTCTTTTGTTGTAAATGTTTTGCCACATTTCTCATCCTCTTTTAGGGACTGAATAGAAATAATAGTAAAGAGCATTTATACCGGTATAGAAATACTTTACTCCATTATACCTTTATTAATACTCTTTGTATAGACATTAAATACCGGTATTTTCATAAAGTAGTGACTGGTAAGAATCATACAGGTATTTGTGAAATCCATTGTGTTTTTCGCTGAGACAACTGGCGGCCGTGAGTTTCTGACCAGGAGGTCCCTAGTGTTATGATCCCCAGGGTGGCGGTTTTCAGACACTAGGCATATTCTTCAAATCAGAGTTCTGCCGTTTGCTGGGAACAATTCTGATGGTCGGGTTTCCTGGTTGGTAGTTTTCTATGGATTTCTCCCATCATTACCTTGACGTCGAGAGTAGTTTTGGTAGCGGACACTCCTCATATGGAAAGCTATCCCCGCGGCATTAGAACAGCTGCCCTGGCGGGCCCGCTACATGAAGCGAAACTCCCTTCGCCAAATACCCTGGAATGCGGTTGCATCCGCTCGGCCCCCGCGCCGAGGAGAGGAAGGGCCACGTCGTCCCAGGGCGGTATCCCGCACGCGGAAAAGGTGCGTCATGACATCTCTAGATCGCACCGCTCAATTCAAGTTAAAGTCAGCCAGTAATTCTTATTCACTTGAACGGTCAGTACTTAGTCGTGTGTTTAGTGATTTTTTTTCACGTGGTGTTTTTCAAAGGAAAAATATAGGAAAACTACAAATCTTGTTTATAAATATTTTAAATTATGTTCCTTCAGGAACACCTCGCAGTGCTTGCTGCTCAATTGTATTCATGTTGTGGTATGCAGAACTGTTTCTTTTGTATGCACTTGGATATGTGAAATTCCATGTGAGATCCAACCAAAAATTGCACTCTCGAATCCAGCTCCCTCCTCCATCCATAACTGTGGTGAATTGTTTTATAGAATAATGTTTTGGCTTATACTAATGTTTTATCAACTACACGTGACATGTCCACAATCCATACTCTTTATGATTTTATTGTTATTTACCACGTTGGTAGCAAAATGAGTCATTTACCGTTTATTTAAGAGGAAGGTACATTCATAGTTTTTATTATTAAAAAAAGAGTTGTATAAAAAGAGGAATTTCCACACTTTAGTTTTAAAAAAACCTTGTCAGGCTTCTGTTTGGGCCCGATGGGTTAGGATTCCTTCGGCCTGCGGATTTTTCGCCGGCAGCTCGAGAAGAAGGCATGGAACGACTTTTCCAGGTACTTTTCTCATCACTCCTTGCAATATTTAAAGCAGTAGCGGTTCAATTACCTGAAATTTTTACAACTTCGCAATACGAATCAGTCAGTTAGCTACTGACCACGAAATGAACATGGGTATTTCTTTCTGTATGAAACATTTTTGCTTCAATATCGCTATTTACTGTTCAATTGAAGACATATATCCTACATCAAATAATTCCCAGGCTGTGCAAATGGAAGTGTCTATTAATAACGCATTACCGAGCGTTCAAGAAAACGAAAGGAAAGAAAAAGAACAAAATGAAAAAATTGCAAACATGAATCGTTTGTTCAAACCTTAAGGTAAGGAAGCATGACTTCTTTTAAAATATGTCAAAAATAATTATTTTTCATAAAAGGAGAAAAATTAGAGCCCTTTTTTTTTCATGAAAAATATCAATAGATTTCTATAAAGTTGTAGAAGTTGGGAGGATATTCTTACATTAATAACAAATAAATAAATTCATTTTTAAAATAAAATTTTGCAATAATGCATTTGTGCAACCAAAGCTGCACAAAACAGATGCAGAAAATGAATGTTAATTTTCCCAATATGTTTTTATGATTTCAATAAATCAATTGTTTTTCCATTCAAATCAAGACATATCCTTCGCATTCATTCAAACGAAACATATGCGACACGAAACTCGCTCTAAATTCAACCCGACAGAATATTTTAAATTTTATATTAATATATTTAATAATTACATAATTTAAAATTGAGAACAAAATAAAATATTTGCATAACTTTGATGCTATAACATTTTCCGTTTTTTCTCGAAAAGGAGGATATGTCCCTTTGAATGTTTGCTCCTCATTTCCTTGCTCTTTCTTGCCCAGTGCCGCCAGGGCACGCTCTCAGAATCACCCTTCTGGGCTGGAAGCAGGGTCGCACCTCTGGCACACTGCTGTTGATCAGCGTGACTTTTCCTGACCTCTGCAGACGTCTCGCCGCGTTCTTCGGCGGGCTGCGTGTTACACTAGGGCAATTCGATATGCCCAAGCGTGGAAGAGGGCGGTGAGTAGTTTCGGTAGGCGAGCATTGTGCAGTGTTGACGAAGTGGAGATCATATTTACTCTATAGATTGGTGGAGATCATTCGCGTTGCATTAATTATTAGCAACCGAGTGTGTTATATATATATATATATATATATATATATATATATATATATAACAAAATAAATTAAACAATTAATAACAATTATTAAAGTATGTTAGTTAATAAAAATTTTGTAAGATATTTTGTCAAGTAACTTATTTTTGTCAAGATGTGTGGATGGTAAGCAATTGTTTTTCATTGAAATACAAATCATAATAATAACTATTAGCGTCATACGGTATGAACGTCCAATAGAGTATTTTACTGAGTATAAAACAATAAAGGTATTTCATAGAAGTATGAAAAAATACCGGTATTTTACAAGTATTCAATACCTTTTTAGTCGCTGTTCACTAGCAGATCGAAAAAACAAACTATCCTTGTCATCTTCTTCCATTTTGTATTTACGATATTTGAAGTATTTCTTTTTTAAAAACATCTATTTTGTATTTAAATATATCTTTAAAATACATGCTCGAAAAACTCAAAATAGAGAGTTTTAAATACAAAAATACATATTTCAAATGCAAGTATTTAAATATTGCTCAACCCTCTCTATAAACTAGTGTGCGATCAGCAATGTACTAATCTTAGTTCCCAACGGGCATGTAGTACTAATACAAAGATACCACAGTAGTCAGGAAAAAAAAATTGTAAGATAAGTACAAAAATATGGACATAAATATATAAGGAGAAAACGCTAAATAAACAGATATGTAAATAAGATTTTCCTGCAATATATGGCACCATCAAATTTCATTAGAAATAATTAGATACTATTACACTGTGTACGTATCCTTACAATACAATTTCAAATAAAAGCTAGCAATGATACATCACATACTTTCTGGCTCTTCTAAATTTGCAATTTCGAAAATTCATAGAGTTCAACGAAAATGGTAATTCTTTTCCGTAAAGGTAAACGACTTCCGTAAAGAGCAATAAAACGGTAAATCCGTTCTATCCGTGGAAAAAATTGTTGTGATTTTGAAATTTTTATTTGATATACCTCAATTTCATTCTTAAATTACTTTAAAACTACGCAGTTTTGTAATAAACTTACATGACCTTTGCAATCTTCAAAAATACGGCGGAGTGGGCGAAAATGAGACCAACATGATATTTTTATCTTTAAACAAAATTGGAGCTCTTTTTGAGAAAAAGTTACAATTGTTTTAATTAGCTGTACTTCGCCCCAAATTGCACGAAAACTACTCAATATTCAAAATTAAACATGATCTTATTTTCCAGATTTGTTAGAACAGATTTCAGTAAGGAAAAAAATATCATCAATATTATAGTTGAGAGGAAGACGCCCCCAAAAGTTGCACGTTAGCAAATTTTCTAAAAAATAAATAATTTTCTAGAAACAAACACCATAAATCACATTTCTCTTGCGTTCTGTAGGTAACGCGAGGACAAATTAATCAAATAATTTGGTGACGGTTTGAGAAGATTTTGAAAATGATTTTGAGAAGCAATGTAAGTACCCTCAAAATCAAAATATCCGTTCGAAACTCCCAGAGGATTAGGTTCTTTCAGGTAGATGCAGGAATATCAATTTTGGAGAAAATTGTAGGCAGTTTGGGCGTTAGCGTTGACCATAAACGGTCCAGACATGTTTTAGCAGCGTCAATCGATTTTTGAAATTATCAATATTGGTATTTTAGGTATCATGTATTGTATTTTCGCTAGACCGAGTTAGAAGTAATGTAATATTTCGCAGAGATCTATCCGCTTACGTTACCAGAGCCCGACAATAAGAGTTTTCCGGTACCGGTCACTAATTTGCTATTCGGAAAGTAGTTTTAAAATTAACAACAAAGAAAACAATTTTAAAATTTAGCTTCCGCGATTTTATGGAAAACAGATTCATCAGGTGAAATCTATCAAGGGAGACAAACGCCGTTTTGGGGATCAAATATCGGTCATAAGATAAAGAGAGCTCGTACGTAACCTAGTTTCATACTCTGGTAGAGGAATGATAACGGAAGATCAAATGCAAATCTGTAAATAAGATGTTAAGGCATGGAATATTGGTGATATTTACACAGGTAATTCAATTTTTTAAGTCAGTTTCCAAATCGGAATCGATATTTTGAGTACGACGCACTCAAATAATTGTGTGATGGTATTCGAAGGAAGACGGAAATATGTGAACAAGATATATAGTTTTATGCGACTGTACAGATGATACGAGACCGTTTGGCTGTGTTACAGCATCACTAGTTTGACACGTGGAGAAAAATATGTGAGACTGAAGGGACGAAAGCATAAACTGGCTGCCCGGCGCCTGTCTGAAAGTTTGGCCTCCGCGCCGCAGGTGCCGGGTTGCCGTTCAGCCGCGTCGAGGAGGGCCCAGACGGGCCTGGCCGCCAGGGGAGCAGGAAGGGGAAGCGTTTTCCAAATTTCACTTTACGCCGCCCTATTAATCCGATTTAGGATTGACACGGCGTTGTATTCAGGAAGCACGTCGTCATTGCGCTATAATCCGGAACTATTAGAAAAAATTAATTGTTTGTTGAAAATATTTTTTTTTTGAAAAACGGCATCGTAGCGTAAATTCTATTTTAAAAGAGGTCAATGCGTTTACAGATTGAAAATCGGACAATATGTTCAGACGTTATCAGGCAAGTAATTTCGCTTGGTTAGTGCTGCCACGTGGGTGGCGACAAATTGAACCAGTGTCGGTACGTGGTATGTCACTAGATAGGCCGGTAGATGTCGTTATTTGAATTTCAGGCCTGACGCCATATGCAACCGTATTTTCACCAACACGCTCTAACGGTAAATCTGTGAACTAATTATTTTCATAGTTTGCGCTATCTCAGCAGGTTGAATTTCTGTCTTCAGCGTAGGATGTGTGATCTATACGTGCTTATAGTGGGACCGTTAACGGTGTCTAGCTACCAGCTATAGAGCGATTTTCCTCAGGATGAGGCAAAGTGACAGCTAGTGCTGGCAACATAACTGAAGGTTCTGTGGTCGTCGTGCCCTCGAGCCCAATAGACTCCCTTTCTGCATTTGTTCGTTTGCAATTGGCTAACTAGTAAATGGCTTCGATGCTCCCTTTCGTTACGTCCTCGTCCGGCAAGCAGTATAGTGCACCGCGAGAAATAATTGAAATTAGGAAATGCTGTGTTATGTGCTCTTCTGTGAAAATTCTTTTTTCCTTTATATATTACATTGAATATACTTTTTGTGTGATAATAATTATGTTTATTTTAAAACCGATACTTGAATGCGAGATGCGTACCTATGCACGTGGTTCTTGTGCTGTTGTGTGGCGAGCTGTCATCGAGAGCTTTCTGTTTATAATTCTTGACAAATTTCTTTACAGGTTGTGATGATAGTATGTTAGAGATTTCCGCATATATAATTAAGTTAATTATTTCCCGGACTCGCGTACGTGCATATACCTCAGCGAAACACTTAGACTTCTGGAAAGTGATGTCTTATCAGGGCCATAACCAAAACACTTTGCAAGGGTTTGAACGGCTGTCATGACGGAATACGTCTCTGAAATAATGTGATGTTCACTAGTTTTCGCGAACTGTCACTTTGGCTCATCCTTAGGAAAATCGTTCTATACTTTGAGTTTAGGGGAAAAAATCTAGTGATTTATAGCTGAATCGCATTGTCTGAAGTGTGTGTTATGACTACAAGAAGATGCTGGGTGTCCAATTGCACAAATTTAAAAGAAAATTAGCCATTAAAATGTGGTGATTTTGGTTTCCAAGAAATGTGAAAAAGTGAATTTAATTTTTCGTTTCTTACGTTGTAATATCGTTGTAATATATATCGTATGTAATTTGTAGATTAATGCTGCTGTTAATTTTTTTAAAAAAATTACGTCTGTAAAATAAATAATTTGTTTAAGAGGCAGAATGGCTAAAATATATTGGGAACAAGCTCTCGCCAAATGCACATTTAACCATGAGTGAGTCAATATGCAAAGAGCATTTTCGGCAACTGCATGTATCTGGGAGCAATAATGCTACTGAAAACATGGGATAATAATTGATCATTTGTGGATAGAGAAACTATGGTATGCTGCAGGAAATGTGCCCAATACATTTGCTGACAGTATTCATGGTGTTTGTCTTGAGAGGGCATTCAAATAATTTAGTTGAAGGTTGTGGAACTTCTACTTTATGGTTTTGTTTGTTTTCAAGATTTATGTTTAAGGCCATCAGAATTGTCACCAACTTCAATGGCTGTAACTGGTAAGATTTTTAAAATAGAATTCATCTGTCCAAAGTGTAGCACTGTTTAACTCCATTTTTATTGTTTACATTTGTAGTTTATCTGTCCCTCTTGGCAATAGAGCTTCAAACAGGACAAGATTTGTTCAAGGTATAAATATTATCTAATTTTGTTTGGAGCATATTAATTTGATTACACAACAGTGATTGTTTTAAAAGAAGAAGTCTTACCATTTTTGGGTCCTTGTGCACAGGCAGCAGTTCGTACTGAAAATGGTGAGTTTTTTTTAATATGTGTGAAAGGCAAATAGAAGTATGCTACTGGAACCATAGCGCATTCGTAATAATTTATTATTACCAATTAACCAATTTATTCTTGTATTAATTTATTACAGGTTCTTCTGTCTTTCAGAATGCTGGTACATCAAGCGTGGAAGATACATTTGCTAGCCTTTTTCATGCCCTTATTTAATATTAGAGAATATTTACTAGATCGGTATTGCAGGCAGACAGACATGAAAAAAATGTGAAACGTTTTGTAATAGTTTCCGGTTATCCTGGCTTCGCGTTGCGCAGCCAAATGTAATAGTTCCCGGCTATCCTGCCCTCGCGTTTGGCCGCCAAAATGTAATAGCTCCTCTCTCCTCTCTCTCTCTCTTTTCTGCTACTATTGCCTGGCTAATCTCCTCTTATATTGCCGTACTTACAGACTGTTAGATTACTTATATTTTGTACTCGTGCGTAATCGAACGTATGTTTTATAAAGATAGCTAGTTTTATAAAATTTCTCATAACCTGCAGCCGTGGATAACGTGGTGGTCCAATACAGGAATCCAAGCGAGGTGACTGGATTGTGCGTGCTAGGGTATTATAGTAAATGACGACGCATGCTCTCAATTGGTAAAAATGACCAATATTTTTGTTCATTCATTTATTACTGCTTTCGGGCTTTCCTGCTTCACTTTGTCATATACATTATAACTCCACCATCTCTCCCTCCACACTGGTACACAGTAATCCTATGACAAATATACAAAAACAAAGGCAACAAGAAACTCATTCACGCATAATAATAACAAAACAATACTGAAACCTCTCCACACACATCAGATACGCATTCCCTGATTTTTTACCATTTCGCAATTTAATTTTATTCAACAAAACTTGGTCTTCCACAAACTCTTTTCAGCTACGGAATGCGTCTTCAGATAAAGTGTCTGCAAAGAAAATCACACACACACACACACACGTGTCACTTCCCTGTTTTGCGGCTCAGCTCTCGTGGCAATGACGTCCGGTGGCCGCCGTCCCGTGCCTTCCGATGCGCGGTCGCCGTCCACTCCTGCTCGCTGTCGCCTTCGGAAACCAATTATCGCGAACCGCTATTGTCCGCATAAATTATATTACTCAGTTGCTAGTCCGTCGCCGTTTGATAAAATTGCATGTACTCGTTGCGTACTGTTCGGCAGAACAAAACAAAACAAAAAAACAACAACTATTTTTCGCGTTTCATCAAACACGTTATTTCTCGAAATTAATATTGTTTACATCAATTTACATTCAAAACTGAACGTTCAATTATTCCGATTTCAGCATCTATTCTTTTGTATCTTATAACGAGATGTCCGAAGCGTTGAATTTCTTTACAATAAATAATAAAATCTAATTGTCCGTAATCACAAAATTTGTTACTCAAGAAAACAAAATTACTCCCGAATTCTTTTTCTTTTTGCTAACACTTCAAAATTCCAATAAATATCACAACTTTACTCCCTATTTGAAATACCACACTTTCGAAGAAATTTAACTACGCATAATTTCGCGCCCCACGAACCATTCTTTCTGGTACCTGACACATCTGTCCTCACATCAGGTGTTCTTTCAGGAACTTGCATTGTACAAAAAGCTTCTGGAACAAAATGAATTTGCCACTCGCTTGCTTTAATCTGTAGTTAATTCAATGACTTTCTTCTCTTCGTAACAGCGTCATTTGTTTGTTTTATACCTCTAGTTCATTGCAAATTCCAAATATTATGTTATAATTTGCTTTGAACATACGATGAGTTGTACTAATTTTATCGTCTTCCCCGTGTTTTAATCTACTGTTTCCCAATGTTTCAGCCAAATCGGTTTGTGCGTTACAATTCTTAAAAAACCATGTTTACAATCTCTCTTTACTAGCTCAACAATGGCCATATTCTGTTCATGTTACATTAAAAATTCCAATTCTTTAATTTATATCTTAGATAAGTGACCGAATTTGTTCCGTTTGTTTTCATTAATTTCATAATTTCTGTTCTACCGGACAGTTATATTTAATTTTACAAATTTCACGCGCTATAATTCTTTATTTTAATTTGGACTTGTAAATGTTTTCTGTCGCTTCCATTGTAATCGATACACAAGCTTATTCCTTGTCACATTTTGTAAAGTTGCATCTGGGGGGTTTTGTCTCGAAATGATAGATTACTACAACTTCCCCACCTAAGATGTTGATCACTAATGACGTAGTCATGATGATGCAATATCTATTTCACTATTTGTTCTCGTTAATACACTAATTTTGTCCTTACTCTGTTGCATACGCGCACCTGTTGTAGTTCGCATTTACATTATCCGACTATAGTCGTGTACCTTGCCCAACTTCGCTTCGCTTCCCCCCTTCACTCTCACTTGCGTTTCCCAGCATCGTGATGGACGCACCTGCTAGTGTTTTACATCCACGTTGCACTGCATAAAATAATTACCCTTGTCATTTTTCCTCAAAACTTAAAACTAAACAGGCTTCCGTTCTTGCTCATAAAGAAGTCTTATACCTAAATAACCTAATACTTACATACTATCTTAACAGCTATACTTACCATCACCCCAATATATATCGCCTTTTTCTCCATTATTATTTTAAATCAGTGACTCCCTGTATGGCTTGACATTGAACACGTTTTGCACACCGATTTCCTGACCTTCATGAGCTAAAACAATATTATTATTTTCTAAAACTTTGGTCACAGTATATGGACCGTCATACAATGGAAAAAATTTCCGAAACAATTTCTCCTCCGATGAGGACGAATGAGGTGAACTAAAACCTGATCCCCTACGTTAAATGTCCCATTTTAAAAATTGTTTCTGGGCCCTCTCTTGCGTTTGTTGCTGATTTCCGCAACTGGTCGTGCTGGTGCTGGTTGCTCGTCACCTCCGTCACGCCTCCAACTTCTGGTGGAATCTTGATGACTCGAACGGTCTCCCCTCTTCCTTTCCTCGAAATGCACTTCCCACGGCGTCGTTATTAGTATAGTGCAGCACGGCATTCAATACTTCATTAGAAACTGGTACCGCCTCAAACCAAGCCCTATGATTTTCCGTTGTGTATACTCCAGGAAAAGTCTTGACAACACCCTCATCTACAGTTCACTTGGATTGCTCATGAGATGTCCTCATAGTGAAATGGATGGAGATGCAAGCGCCTCCATTTTCTTCCCCTCACATCTGCCAGCTCGATGACTGAGTCCCACGGTCGCTGAGAATCCTGATCGGTTTTCCACACATCTCTATGAACTTCTTCACTTGGCGGATGCAGTTGTTGGCGTTAGGTTTTCTGATGGGAAAAATTTGAACAAATTTTGAAAAGACGTCCAAAATTACAAACAGATGCTGATTTCCAAACTTCGGTTTCGGTAGCGGACCATATAAATCTACGGCGTACAAGTCCCGTGGCCCTTGTGGCACAATAGCTTGCCACTCACCCTCGCAATGCCTATTTGGCTGCTTCATTCTTTGACAGGTGTCGCACTAACTTGTAATTTGTCTCGTTTCTTTCCCCATATTTGGCCAGTAACTCCAGTAATCCGCTAAAATTTTCACTATTTTCCCCCCGCCAAAATGTCCGTAGTGTTCGTGGGTGGATATCACTAACTGCCTCCGATTTTCTTCTTGTATCCAAATCCGAAACTTGTCTTCAGGACCGTTGACTCTTCGCAACAATATGCCTTCGTACATTCTCAATTGCGCATGTCGATCTTTTCTCTTGCTGAGGCATTCGGCATTTATAATGTTCTCCCGTCATCAGCCGACTTTGATGCGAATGGGTCTTGCTGACAAGAGGCATGGGAGTTAATCACATTTCTGAGTAAGCTTTACTAACATCATTTTAACGAAATGGAATATCGCCTGTTTTTACTGTAATAAATGGATTTGCTATTGTATAAAAATGGTGGATGATGACACAAAACTGAATGCAAAACCATAATCTGTATTAAAAATTGGTTTAGAAATACATGCTTATATTTCATATGATTACACAAGTTTTATTTTCTATATCTGTGGTATCACACTAGTGCTCATGCCTATGCAGCCTAAAATAGAGAGAGGAAGGCAAAAATCTTCTGGACTCTCTTATTCATTCAATTATTATATTTACATATAACAGTTTACTTCTACAAAAATGTCCAAACTATTTTTACTTTCTGATACATATGTACATACAGGAGAAATATCGTAGTATAGAGAAAGCTATGTAATACCACGGAAAATTCATTTTGAGATTTCATGGAAATACAAGTTTTAGGACCTCTAAAACTAAAAAGGTTTTCAAAACATCCGTAATAATGTGAACACTATTAGCGCCTAAATCACATGTACAATCTTTTCCAAATGGAATAAAACCCTATCCATCTGCCTCTAGTTGAAGCTTTACAATTTGAAAACATTCTTTAAAATTTGGGGTACTTCACATCAAGCCCACAGCCCCAGACATTTTCAAAATTTTCTCAAAAGGCTCCAAATATTTTCTTTACATTTTTGGCAGGGTAGTGCAAACAAAACCCTCAGCAATGATACAAATGCCATATTGCTCTATCCTTTTTTTTTGTTGCGCAAAATTACAAAAAGTGTTTATTTTTTAACTTATTCTCTCATGGCGGAGATGAGAGGTGAATGCTTCACAGTAATATTTTATTTACAAGTACATGTCCTTTAAATAATGTCATATAAAGTTTCTCAAAACCCAACACTTTTCAGTGAACATTAGCTCAAAATTCAGTCTTTTCAGAAACGCAAAGCTCATTTTCAAAAATTGATCACATTGTTTCTTCAACGTTTCCAAAGGATACTGGTAATGGCACTGTTTAATATGAAGTAAAGTTTATTTTCGTCTATTCTTTGTTTTTAAAAATTACACAAATGTATTTTTTTAAATATCTCACATTTCCATCGATTTGTATTATTGCATTTGTGAGTGGAAGTGCTTCAAATGAAGTTTTGAAACTCAATAGATTCCTGTGAAAGAGAGCTTCAAATTTCGCATTTACTGAAATGCTTAGTCACCCATTTTTTAAAAACGGCTTCATATTTTTCAATGAAAATTTCTATTTAGGACGAGGTTTTATTCATTAATATTCTTGAAGTAATATTTCTGTTCTACTATTAAGAAACCAAAAAGTTGAGAAAATGTCAAGAAAATGTACTTGGGCGAGGAGAGATGGCAGCTGGCCAGAGAATGGAGCAAGACCTTAAAGCCAGTCCACACCAAGGAAATCAGACAAATTTGCTACAAGAACGTCTGTGCCATTCTTAGCACCTCCAGTTTCATTATTAAAATGTGTTTTTGGGCTGTTGTAGAAGGGATTGTTTGACTTGCAGTTTTTGCTGTTTTTTTACCGGATGCGTTTTTTAAGAGTAGTTTTGTATGCTTTTCAGCATTTTTAGCTGTTTTTGACCAATTTTCGATTGTCCAATGGACTTTTATGGGTTTCTGAGAGAGGGTTTCTGAGGGGGAGTCCAAATTTGTCCACCTGTCAAGGGTACATTTAAACATTTTCTCATGTGTTTGCCTTAAAAGATGTGCAATTATTTTGCAATTTTGAACATTTGTGCAGTATTTTTTGAAACATTCAAAATTCATTAATACAATAAATATGTATTTTAATTATTGAAAATAGCAAGACAACATGTTAATGAATACAGCCTAAGTGTTGACTTCATAACAAAGTAAATTATAAATTATTCAAAATAAATATATTTAGGCAAAAATATACTCAAATATAGAAATGATAACAAATACTGAGAGGCTAATGCCCTTTTACTTGTATGCATTCACTGTAATGTTTAAAATGTGCCCATACATTCTAAGCGCTCATTTTATCAGGAATTTAATATATTTACTGAAATAACATGTTTTATAATGTCAGGCTACAGAGTCCTCGCTCAAAATTTCCAGGGAGGCCACTGTCTCCTATGCACACAAGTTTGCAAAGATCAAACATCTGTCCTCATTTATCCCAAGGTTAACATTATTTATAAGATGACACATGGGAGTATTTGTTCTGAACAGAATACTTGAAAGTAATTTTGAGACGGCATGGTGCATATCCAAAATCCCAGATGAAGTTTCAGGTACCATAACGATATCAAGTTGTATAAGCTACCAGATTACACATTTCTACAATGTCCAGCTTAGATATTAAGATGAGACTGGGTATCAGTGATTTCAACAGCACAAAATCAGGTGACAGTTTCTCAGGTCCTCCCAAGACAATTCTGGGGTAGTCAAGGCTTACAATAAATATAACTCACAACATCCAAACAGAATTGTTGAAACTGAAGTTTGGAAAGCGATATGAGGGATTAGAAACAACTGTAGAGATTATATTCAGTTGATTCATACAAAACAAATATTGTCAATATACACTAATGCCTTTGAAAAATTTAAAATGTTCCATCAGGTTGCGAGTGATTGAGCAGCAGCAATTTCATTTTGAAATGTGATTATATACTTTTATTTAAAGTGACTAGTCTCGGATTACATAACAACCATCAGCAATACTGTAAAGTATCTAATTTCCAAAGCCCCAGTAAATGCAATTTGTTTTCATCTACAAACCGAGTCTAATTTTCATTGTAGGGCCACTCACCGAGTCCTCTGACACACAATGTTGAGCACATTTTTTTAATGTTGCATTGCTACCTGCATAATATAGCAAGTGGTCAACAAGGAGGAAATGGTTATATCAGCTAAGAGAAGTTACTTTATGCGATTCACTGTTGGAAATAATGGTGGTGCAAGAATAGTGATAAGACACTAGATAAAAAAAGGTGATCATCGATTTCAAAAATTTTAAAACCTTTAATCACAATAATACTCAACCTAATAATGTAAGGCTACACAGTCCCGTACATTTAAAACCCAATACTCAAAATTTGCCTATACTTTCAGCAATTTGGCTTACCACATCACAGTTTTAGCCCTGAGCTTTCAGAAAAAATTGCTAGGGTTTTAATTATTTAAATCACTTGATTTAAATAACTGATTTGAATGAAAAGTTTGATTTTTTTTTTATTTAAAGCACCTTTAACAAATTTTTAAAACAAATATTTATTTTCTATGTTTATTTTAAAGGACTAAAAATTAAGACATGTATTCAGAAATGTAGATGTAAACACTTAAAAAAAAAATTTAGAATAATTTTAATTAAAAAAAAACTATATTTGAAGGTGAACACAACAAAAATAAACTTTTGCAGATTAGGGTTAAAAGGTTTGTATAAAAAAAAGATTGGCGGCCTTTTCAGTTCTCAAATGAGGTGTTTATCAAAGTGAATCGTGCTCCTTTCCAGGTGAAAAGGCAGATTGCTTCATTAGGACACCCGAGTTTAAACCATTACCAACTATTAAGCATACTAATACTTAAACTCAGGAAATAAGGAATGTCCTCAGTTTTTAAATTGCTGAGCTACAAACCAAAATATCTTTTCTTGAACACATTTTACATATATTTTGTTGTAGTCATAGTTTACATATTTTCTTTAATATAATTTTGAAAATCCTTTGCATAGCTCCAGACATGTAAAACACAGTTTTCACGCAATTGCATTTAACAACAGGACATTTACAGCCAAAACCTAAAGTGTAATAAAGTCTAAACATTGTCCAGAGATTCTCAACACTCAGAAGATTTATAAATTCATCATTATTCAACAATGATTGAAATTGAATTTGGGGGAATACCAATTTTCTGTTTTCATCTAAATATCACAGCAAGTAATAATTACAACTAAGTGAAATATAAAAATTAGTTTTTGTGTATTTAACAATAAATTCAATAAGAGTCAAATATTATGCCACCTAACAATTACCAATTATCCTTGAAAACAAGAATGGGAAATTTGAATTGCCATACAATTCAAGTTTTAAAAATAACTGTACGAGTAAGTTTATCCTAAAACCTGTATTTAAGTAATAAAAGAGACTACTTATATAGAATACACTCATACAAAAAGTAACGAAGCAAGATTTTATAAATAAAGCAAAACTAGTTCTTAAGATATTCCTTGTATACCTTTGTAGACAAAAAGGAATATAACAATCAAAACATTTATTGGATCTGGCCTTCCTTTTTGGCACATAACCAATATCTTTTGGCAAACATACCTCAGTTCTTACTTCCAACACTTGTTTAAACTCCGTAGACATTGAAGCAAGTTTTGACTGAAGAGCCAAAACAACACTAGATGAATGTGACAAAAGATGATGACCATTTTGTTGTTTTTGCCTTTGCAGACGAGCAACATCTTGTAATCTGGCTATCTGTTGATTCAGGCTATTAAGATCCTCCTTGATGATATATGTTAATTCTTGAATTTCTGATGGACGGTCATTGAATAAAGACTTTCTCTTGGCCACTAGAAAATTTTGCCAGATAAATTAAAATTTTGCATCAATATTGATTTATTACCCTGAATCAATAATATCACATAATACGAGTCAATTATTAACTTTCACACAAGTAATAGAAAAAGGTTTAATTTGTTAAAGTAGTCTTCTCACATTGAAGAACATAATTACAAAGTAATATATGAATAAATTTACATTACATGGAAGAATCAATCAATTATTTCTTATTTCCTGTAAAAATTACTCTAAGAGGTATGTAATGTTTCTTAAGGGCTGATACTGTTTCATTACTTAATCATAGCAATAAAGAACATATTTATAGTATAGTGGAAGTTTAGTATCATATTGATGGAAGTACTCACACAAGGTCAATTTTTCTAATTTGGTGTAGGTGCTGCTAATATTCTTGCCAATGGTTCTGCAACATATAAATCAAACAGAAAATAGAAAAGTATTTTAACACACACACTCATAGTGCTCAAAAACACTGAACATAAAATTCACACAAAATATACTTTAGTTTTTATACACAGATTCAAACACAATATGAATTTGCATATAAAACTACAATGCAAAAAAAATTTAGATCTGTCAACAACTAGCATACCTGGCTATCATCATAAACTCTGCATAGCTCTGTATGTACTTGGCTTTCCTTGCATCTTTAAAGCTACTGCTCTTGTTACATGTTGCCCTTGTAGAGAAACGAACTGCATTAGCAAATTCAGCAGTTCGGTCTCTTGATGTCATGGTTGAACGTTTACCTTTTCAAATGATTTAGAAACTGTATCATCTACAAATAGTCTTGAGTTTTCTGATTCATTGTTAGAAATTGTTCTGTATGCATTTGGATCTTTCTGGTATGACCATGCATTAACAGAATGAGATACACCACTGGCAACAATAAGAGGAGTTTGTTCTGATTCTGAAGTGCCCCTTCTTCTCCTTGCAGTCATTGGATCATATAACGAGGAAACAAATTGTGTGGTACCTCTGTCTGTAAAAAGTAATTAAATGACATTGGAACTGGAGCAGCCAATATTTACATCACTGATATCACAACCTCATTAGGAAACGACTAAATAAAAATAGTGCAAATTATTCTCAACAAACCGACCTGCCACTTCATCCAATTACTGTAGGGTGATGGTGGCGTAGGATATACGTCAGCAAAAACAGCCGATACTTGCAAAAATGCACATATTTCGAAGTGCAATACAGTAATTCCCATTTAGTTTCAATAATCTTAATACACCATTTTAAACAATTTAATTAATCGTGGCACACGCAAGTTACCTCGTCTAAGTGGATTGAACAGATGTTGTACTTTCACATTAAAAAAAAATTGATTTCACAATCTTAAGCGTTGACACGTAACTTCAATTTCTTCTTTCAAAAATTTACAGATTGCGAGTACCCATGAAACATCACAGCAGTATTTGTCACGACCTATCCAGGCTAATTCTATGTAGGTTTTCCATTACTCTACTACTGTACAATCTGTCACTTCTATCCGGTCGAGGCAACCTGAAAATATATACATGCCATCCAACGTAACCAACCAAAGAATAATGAAAGATGAAATATGTGCCTAATTACTTCTTAATGTTTTGGTTACAGAGTACTGTAAAGTACTGTTAAAGTATTAACACAGTAAACTTAGTTACTTATTAGATTAGGAGAAATATTAACATAACACTTTTGTCAGTAAATTTCGGTCCCCAAAAAGTCGTTTCATCAATTTTTGGATTGTCTACATTGTTGGAATAGCTATGAGTAACTTTCTGAGAAATTTCTCCGACTCATTTTTCCTCATAAAAGATGACTTCGATATCTTATTACTGACGTGTTCAATAGCTTGCACCTTTGGGATAATTTAACCCAAATACGTAGGTCATCCTTCAGGATCGCCGCCGAGGCTGAAATAAAGCATAAAGGAAACAAATGCCTAAAAGAAGTTTGAAAATATCTTGTGGGAAGGTCTACGCCTGATAATCACAATACACAAAATTTGTTAGTTTCAAATTAACCTCCGAAGCTACAGGCACAAGGATTCGAATGGAGTTACTGCGTATTTCGTCACCGAGCCGAGTAGCTGGCAGATGTCAACACTGAGGTAGGCAAAGTCCTACAAATTAAAAAAATAATCATCATATTATTGAAAAAGATTAATATAAAAATGTTTTATATTGTCGATTAGTCACTCCCCCTTTCTGTCCCCTAAATTACAATCATGATGGAAAGACGGGTGACCTTTTGTGCATCGTATCTGACGTCACCCAATGAGCTTCAGACACCAGGTGCGTCACAATGTTAGCGCGAATTTTAAATGCAGCCAGATACCAAAATTATTACCTTGTAACAAGAAATTGAAACAGATATATAAAGCATCTTTAATTCCATCTTTCTACCATTTCAAATTTTATTTCAATTACACCTTCATCGTGTTTTTTCGTTGAAACTTGTAACTTTATGCTTCTTTCAAAATGTTTCTCAACACTTCCCGCTCTCCATGCCACGTGATGGCTACCGTCTGGTCTAGCTTTTCAAACAAAGTCCCCGTGTTGTGGTCACGTGGTTTGTGACGTAAATTGGCGCAGCGTAGAACCATGGTGGAAATAACCATTTCCTATGGAAGAGAAATAATCATTTCTACTAAGCGCAGAACGAGCAAAAATCATTTCGCTGGTCTAGCTCAACCATGTCTTTCCAACATGATTACCAGGGGGCGGATTTTAATGAAATGTAATTTTTTTCTTTGGACTTAAGTGAAGTCTTTAGTATATGCATTAATTTTATGACATGAAAAAGGAAATGACTCATTTTATGACTTTTTTGCTTTTTTCGTCGATTTCACTCTCGCTACACTTTTCTCTTTTATTGAATACACTAGAAAACATTTAGTTACAAACAATATTTAAACATAAACAATAAAATAAACAATATTTAAATATAATCGTTCAATATACTCTTCAAATATTTTGTTACAATCTTCAAAGATAATCCTTTATTGTTCTCTAACCGGCCTCTGCGTAACATCATCTTATTAACCATAATATCATTATTTTGATTATTAGGTGATGGTTCAATGAGTCATCATTTATTTTCTCCGGCTAATCCGAACGCAACACAGGATGGTGGATTGTAGATGTTGCCTCATCAAATTTAAGTGGAGCCAGGGTTGGGCAGTACTTAAATACTTGTATTTGAAATATGTATTTTAAATACATTTTGTATTTGAATAACTGTATTTTTAGTTTTTTGGCACGTATTTTAGATATGTATTTAAATACATAAAATAGGTGTATTTAAAAAAAAGAAATAGATTAAAATACTTCAAATACAGATGAAGATAATGCGAATAGTTTCTTTTCGTTTGATTCTGCTAGTGAATGAACCTCATTGAAACAAAAGCCCTTTTAGCTGTTGAATTTGAATTCTCTTCATTTATAAATTATAAATCCGAATCATTAAAAATGCAGGACAATTATCCGACAACAAAATGCATTTATTCCTTACAACTAGTCCGACAAAACCCTTTCTGCCTATTTTATTTCTTTGTTTATTGTGCGGTTACCTTATCATTTCGCAGAAGCTAGTCAGGGCACTCCAGAGAATAGGAAATTTCTCTCGTCTTTCCGATCTAGCAATGATTAGTGAGCTTCTGCCTTACCATGAATACAACTGTCTTAAAATATAGGGTCCTGGCATCTTTCGCCTTTAGAAGGTAGAATTACACGAGATAGGTGGAGTTTTCTTCGATAATTTTGTATTGGTTTTGACGTTTGGTGCATGCCAGATCAGTAAATTTACTGTTCCTGTTAAGCATGCTTACTACAATGCCAAAAGAAAAGTTTCAAGAAGTATATTGCTAAAAGAGTGGGTTTATGGAGAAGATAGACGGCGGACTGGAAATGTATTTTGTTTTTCCCAGTGTTGTGAAAGGTGATAAACTCTGTAAAAACATTTCTACCAAAAACTCTGTAACTCATGCAAAAAACGAAAAAGTAAAAAAACTATTCAAACCTTCTTCAGCAAGTGCAGTCAAAAGATGAAGACTAGAAAGATTTTCAACACCGACTTGTGCCATGCCGCAAACATCCCATTTTCAAACTTGAAACTCTAACATTTAACCAGTTTAACCAATAAAATATACAAAATATAAAATTCCACACGAGTCGACTCTTAGGAAATATTATCTAACTCCGCAATATGTTTTGACAATGGAATAAATTTGATTGATTTTTAGAGAATTGTAGTTAATTATTGATGCAGTATGTATTGTAAACCGCTTGTCATCGGCTACACTCATGACAAAAGAAATATTGAAGTGACAATACCGACATCTTGCCCTACAAATAGTTCCTAGAGTAGCGAAGAGATGGCGTTACCTGAAACAAATTTCTGAACGTACTTTCGCCTAGCCAATCAGAACTTTTGGAGAAATGCGAATGTGGCATGAGGCTTGACTCGGACGAGATTGTCTTTCTTTCCGGATCGAGACGCAGAAGTGATTAGATGGGTACTATTCCACCACACAACCGACGAGGGCCACGTGGAAAATACCAGAAATGAAGCTTATTAAAAGGTAATTGTCTAAGTATTTTTCATGGGATTAATCACTGTGATATGTCAAGATTACGTAAAATTCGATAGAAATATTAAACAAGTAATGCAACGAATGTAAGAATAACAGTGGTAGTGGACTAAAATGAATTTATAAAACCACGTTGCTACATTCTCGTTGCTGGAATATAGAAGAGATTTTTGTAACATAGGACGTGTTTCTGTTTCTTTGTTACAGCTTTTCAGTTTTAGTTTTGAGCAGTTACTTATTCTACTTTTATTCTATTTCATTTTATTTATGGATTTCATTTCGAAAATTCTATTGAGAATTTTGATAATTCCGAAAAGCATAGTTTATTCAACAACTGGCTCAACTTTCACTAAAACAAAGTTATAATTTGGAGTTTGGACTCGCATTCTAACGCGACCATCACCTTCGTGTAAGCTGTGGTTTAACTGGGCTGTACAACGAGGAGAAGGCGTACGGAAATACCCGATTCCATCGCTGATAGGCAGCGCACGAACCGTCGCAGGACAACGACGACCTTGAGGCGTGAACGTCGCTCGACAGCCGTCTACTCAGCGCGGGACCAGCTGGAGAATTCGCCGGTCGTGAGTCACAGAAAGCAGAAAGAATATTTACTAAAGTGCAGCTTGGAAAACTTTCAAGATAGAATTATGATTGCACAAATTAAAACGTTGTAATATGAGCTTCCTCAGTAACAGACATTGATCGGACAAGTTTTACTAAATATTAGTCTTGATAACCAGTAAATTTATTTTTGCAGTCGTAAGAGAAATCAGATCTAAATAATTTTATGTTTATTGATAAAAGTCATCCTTGTGTATAATTCTTTATCTAAATTCATACATAATTGACTTGATGTTATTTGAAATCATTTAAGAGGAATTGTCATGTAAAAAGGTTTTGAACATGAATGAAAGCTGTTAAATTGTTTCTGGTAAAACGTTATTTCATGAACAGTCAGGAGACTTTGTAAAAAAGAATTTTGCACTGCGAGCTCACGCAGAAGCTGAATATTAAGTGTAAATATTGAGGTAGTATTATTTAAGATTGAAAAAGTATTAGTGAATTTTAGTATATTGTTTGTATGTATTTTTTTTACAGGATGGTTATTTAAATTGTGAATTGTGGGTTTCATTAAGAGATAATTTGTTTTGAGAAGTGTACATATGTATTTACTGTTTGTTTCGTGTAAATGTAGATTAGAGTCACTATTATTCTACAGAAACTGCAGTTTAGGTAGGGAGTTAGCTACCATTGTGTAATTAAAAGGAAAAGTAATCACGTAGGAGAATATGTGAACGTGAGTGTACGAAGGATCATATTGGAAAGAATATATGTTACTTGTTCTTTAAAACTATGAAATTGTGTTTGTTTGTTAAATGAATATTAGTTAGCAAGACGAACCCACCGCCGATAGGGAATTATCCATAATTTGAGAGTATTCCCAGATTTGTGTGACGGTGTAATCACACGTCACGAAACAAGTAAATAACAGATTTACTTCTGTAATTCGGCGTACTACGAAATAGTTAGGTAGATACGTGACGGTTACAGTATTACGTATAAATTTTAATATTATTCAACCATAATGCCCATTTCCCAGCCTTTATTAAGTTTTTACTTCCTAAGTGCCTGCCTTGTGCCAACTATAATGCGTATTTTCCTGCCTATTTTTTAAAGTTTTTAAGTGCTTGTGAGTAAGGGGTGAGGATAAGACAAGGAAGAGGAAAGAAAGATCGCGGCTCCGTGACCCGTTTGTTAGGCTACTGGTCCCACATTCTCCGGTGGTGATCGAAGAAACCAAAAACTACCTATGATAGCAACCGGCTAGAAATCCCCTTTTAGACAGTGACTGAATTCTGACCTATTTGGAAAGTTAGGTATGAAAATCCTGCCATCGCACAATCGGACCAAAAACGTAGTCATAATTGCAAATGCCAGTGGATTTGCGTAAAATGGGTATCAAAGGGTTTTTGGGGCCCTGAATTTGAATATCATAATGAAATTTCAAAATTCAAAATGGCGGTTCCCAAAATGGCGGATCAACTCATTTAAAATAAAGAAAGGATTCTCTCAATTCAATAAAATATACATATAGGATTCTAGAGATCACCGATTTCGAATATCATAATGAAATTGCACAAGAACCGTTATCAAAAACGATATGAATTGATAAATGAGTTCATGTTTTAAAGTCGTGTTCCGTGGCCGGAGTCATGTGAATGATCTTGGCTGTCGGTGACGCCGCGTCGAAGGCTGCGTTGCCGACGTTTCGACCATCTTTTTCGTGGTCTTCTTCAGCCCTGAGGAACACCATGCCTGTCGCCGTAGGTTCAGCCCCCTCTAAACTAAATTTCCCACCTACTTTGAAGTTTTCGGATCTCTGAGGAACAATTCATTTCTGAAGGCATTGGATAGTTTTATGGCTCTCAGTCGTTTACCGGAACAGTAAAAACCCTCATTTATTATATCAGATTTTACAAAAGAATGCGAGAACTTGGTTAGAAATTCGGGAACCATTTCCTCAAACGACCCAAAAATTTTAAAAAATAAAATTTTTGAATAGATATTGGAGTGAGGAAATACAATTTAACCATAAGATGAGGGTAATGAACTCGTACTATAAGCCTACGCTAGGTGGCATGCGCGATTACGCTGCTGGGAAAATCGCCGCACCGTTATGTTCTCGCCTATGGAAGACAAAGAAATTATTTGTTTGTTGACAAGACATTTCCCATATGGCATACAGAACTTAATAAGAAGCATAGCTCCACGTGACATCAGGCATTCCAGCGCTTGTTAAATAACGATATTCCCAGATAATATCATAAAGGGCGAAAGGCTACCGACGGACAATGCAATCATTACGTGCGTGGAGGTCAAGAGGCAAAGTCGACCAAACAGAGTGACTAACCAAGCAATAAAACGATCAGGTGGGAAGAAAATAACCGAAATGAAACGAAGACCGGACTTCAAAAAAAGGAGGGGAGAAAGCTAATAGAACCATCCACAAAAAAAACGCAAGAATAAGGAAGAAAAGAATAATGAAGAATTAGGTGACAAACATCAACATCAGTCATCAACTCGGAAAATGCCACAGTTCCATGTGAGCGGGGACCCCATGTCGAACGACGTTCAAGCAGAATACAACGTGGTTCCTGTTATTTCTGTAATTGATCCACCGATGGGAGTCTTATGGAATATGGCCTCGACGAAGAGTATCCGTACGCGCCAGTAATTGAAGTACGCTTGGGAAAAGTGATGATGAAGGCGTTAGTGGACACCGGTTCCATAGCTACCATAATGGATGAAGGCACCTACAATGCGCTAAGGGACTCGAAGTTGAAATCCTCAATTCCCAATCAAGAGTAAGGAATTGACTGCAGTTGGAAACAAGTCAAGCCCAATACGAAAACAAATATATGCGCCGTTGGAAATAGGAGGCAGGTGTATGACACGCCGTGTCTCGTAGTGGAGGACTCACGTACGCAGGATTTTAGGCATCGATTTTCTCGTTGAAATGATGTAATTGTAGATACAAAAACCGCAATGATTCGGATAGGTCGTGAAATGCAAAAAATTTAAAACAACGATGAAATTAAATGAAGAAAAATTAATTGAAAACAACGATGAAATAGATTTATTTTATCTGCGACAAATGACTTAAATAAATTAATTGAAGAAAGTTCATTTAGATTCCCTCCTCCACGAAGAACAAAAGGCCGAGTTATTGAGATTACTCTCAGCGCCAAGAAGGTGTCGAGAAAATCGCGGGGCCCGTGAAAAATTACGTTTTCGTATCCCAAATCGCGGACGAGACGCCGTTTGGACGCAGCTACCCTATGCCAGTGGCGTACCAGAAGAGATTTCAAGACAAAATTTAAGAAATGTTGACAAAAGTTGAAGAAATCAAGACAAATTGAAGAAGGCATAATAAAAGGGCAACGACAGCAGTAAGTCCAATTGTTTTTAAAAAAGGAACGGCACTTTGCGCTTTGCTTGACGCGCGTCACTTGAACTCACGGGCGGTTCCGTTCAGAGATTCTGCCAAAAATTTGAGAGATATTGTTAAAATTTCGCCAATCTTCGTAAACTGACTTCAGAAAGGCTTACTATCAAAAAAGGGTTACACCCAAAGAGACAAAAGTTCACGGGTTTCGTCTCGGGGGGAAGTATGTTTTTCAACGTGTCCCATTGGATTGCGAAAAGTGGTCCCGATCTGTTAATGTTTGAGAAATCATGAAAAAGCGGGTTCGAGACACCACTATTTACGTGGATGATGTCATGTTCTTTCAACAGTTTTTGAACGTCACCAAGCATTGAGAAGATTATTATACTATTAATTAAAATAACCTGGTTTAAAAACTGAAAGTCGCATTTTTTTACACAAAAAAATTTTCCCGGGTATGAAGTCACGAAAATGGAATAAAAATAGTAAGAAAACATGACCACGAATGGGAAATTAAAAGATAAACTTGGGAACGAGGTCTTGTATTGGGCCCTTCGAAAACAAAGGGAACCCAGCGGGTTTTTTTTCCGTTGAAAGTTGAACAGTATCGAAAATCTCGGAGGATGACGGAGGGGGGAACGCCCCCCTACAAATCGTGTAAAAACCGGTATAAGTGACGGTCAAGGAAGAGAAGCAGCCCGCAGCGAGCTTCAAACGAGATAATTTCATCCGAATACGGAATAGAACGATCATTGTATTTTTTTGTTGATGAATAACACGGGTGAAATGTATCAGTGGGAGCGAGTTACGTAATTCCCGGGGGGCTGAACGGATCTTTTCCCGGGGTACCGAACATTTCATCGCCACAGTCACATCACTGAAGTAGAAGACAAGGGGTAACGCCCCAAAAAGCCAGAGACGCATTTGGTTGGGGGGGAAGACGGGCACAGAGGCGAGGCCGAGGCCATAGGGGAGAAGGGGTCGGGGAAAGCAGCGGAAGAAGAGGAGGAGGAGCGTGGAGGCCAGACTACCCCGAAGTTCGCCAGGGCCCCCGCGGGCCCGGCAGCGAAACCCCGGGCGCCCAGGATGCGATCGCCGTCCCCCCCGCCGAGGCGCGTTCGCAGCACTCGACGAGGTCATTTCATAAACCTCATTAGAGAAGGGGGCCCCCGCGAATGCAAAAAAAAATGTAATCGAACAATGTTAAATCACACTATTCTTTTGAAGCTTTTCAAATATTACGCATTTCGCCCATTTGTGAATGCTGGCGGGGAAACTCTTGAATAAAACATGTTAAAAGGGATAAGATTAATTTTTTAAAAAAGTCACCCAGTTAATTAAGTGTTCAAAGGGGGAGTAAAATTAACATTTCATCAGTTTTCGCATTGGGGTTTGGGGATTTGGGGAAATTTAAACCCCTTTAAGAAATAAATTTAGCGCAGTGAATACCGTTCTTAAAAATGTGTTCTTTTTGTCCTTAAGACAAAGGGATTCCTACACCAACTGGTGCATGAATTACAAATTATTTAATGAATGATGAAATAAGGTATTTTGTTTTCAAAAGGGGTTGGATAACAGCTTGAATATGCTTTTCCCGAGCACGAAGGTTTGTTCTCAATGTGACTATTTGTGAAGGGTTGTTATTTTGTTAAACTTGTGTGTTGTGTTTTTTGTTTCTTGATTTTAGAATATACCGCCTTGTATACCAGAGCCACAAGTTTTTTTCTTTGAGTGTAAGCTGGCCCGTATTCCCGCCCATACGCATTTTCAGATATTAGCCTCATTCGGGAAAACGATTTGAAACAACTCGAGAGGTCTGACGGCGGTGTACGTCGAACGACGCCGGTAACGCCCATGCGGTCTTAACACTCCTAGAGCTAACGACTCTTCTCGCAACCGAGTTGTATTATGCACGGGCGTCTGAGGGAAGGCAACGACGTGTGTTCTGTCGCAATATATGTATATGTGTATATATATATATATATATATATATATATATATTTTATATATTATAATAACACGCCCACCTACTACCTTCCCGCCGGTGGCGATGAAGCGTGAAACAATGAATACTCGTGAAGCGAGCTTTGAATTCTCAGGAAGCAGGATCTTTCGGATGAGAAAGGTCTCAACCCTTGACACAATTAATTAGGTAAAATGAGCATATATTCAGTAAAACAAATTACACAGTGGCACAAATATCAATAAAGTATGCACTTTGGGAGATGGTCACTGCAAAGAAAACAGAAACAAAAGAAAAGAAAGAACACAACCACAAAATGTATAGGCGTCACCTCGACTGCCTGAATACTTCAAGAAATACTATTCACAATACTTTTGTTTCTACTCTTTCTGAAATATTTCGTGTACCTTTTGTTAATCTTAAGTTTTTCGTGCACGTCTTCAAGGATTCTCTCAATTATTTTATAATAGACTTCACAGAGGTCAGCCTTAAGCTGGCATTTATTACAATGTGTAAACTCTAACACAAGAATAAACGTGACACACACGTTACTAAATCATTTTAAAAAAATTATAGAAAACTGATTATTCCTGACATCATACAATGGAAACATGAATTTCAAATAAGATTACTTTTTACATTACATGAAAAATTATAATTTACTTTAGAAAAGTTGTACAAGGTATGGCATTCAAACGAATTTACTGGTGCGCACGAATGAAATCTAACCTGCCGCTCATACGTTCGAAATATTTCTCCCAGAATTACTTGAACTTTCACCTATTTTAGGACGCTTCGCCTGGTGTTTAAAGCTGCACGGTTTCCCAACAAATTGCCGCATAGAAGTTGCCAGTTCTTTACTCGACATTTCCTTCCGCTCGCCGTCAGTTAACCTTGGGTTTTCGGTCGCTCGCAGTCCTCGCCACGTCACTTGACTGGTTCGATGTCCCGCGGTTACACCACTTCCTTCGCTCGATCTCAAATGCCGCCCACGTCCAAATTCCAAACCTTTCGATCTCGGCTCGTACCATCCACGGATTGGTCCAAGTCCTCTCGCCTACGCTTGAGGGTTCACTGAGTCGTCCTTCTGCCGCCTGCGCGTCCCGTTGCTCCGCTACCAGTTTTAAATAACTAACGTGCTTGAATCGACTACTTCTAGCACTCCGAATACCACATTTGAGCGTGCGTGGTCGTGGCGTACAAAATTAAACCTGGATTTCGTTTAGAGTCCTTCTGGCGAATTTATTTCAATTATGAAACTATTTCAGGTTCAAGCAATCACATCGCTTGCTTACTCGCGTAATGTTAGTGCTAACACTGTACATGCACTTCACTTCTGAATTCTATCACTTATTACCGCGTTTCTATATCAGCTTTAACGAAGCAAGTAAAATTATACTACTGCACTAACCAATGACTATCGCCGAAGAAATAATTGAGTCGCCGTCGCTGTCGGCTATAACAATGTTTATATAAAATTAAAATTAAAGACCCGGGAGAATGTAGTCCAGTATAGTTAAGTTGGCCAACTTCATATTCATACCCCGTGTTGTTACCTCACTACATATCATACGCCTGTTGGGTCATTCATTCCTTGAAATGAGGTCTGTCGTCAACTGTTAGTTATCTGATATCACCTGTAGTGAGTGTTAGTTAATTCCGTAATATTTCCTCGTTTGTTCTACCACAGAGGTAATTCAATGGATAGCAGTTCCCTCACAAGGTGAGTGTCTATTTGACTGTATTGATTTTGTTTTGTTGTGTTGTTTTTTGTATAAAACTTATAAGTTTAAAGGATACCTTTGTAGTAGATATGTTTGACTTTGAGATAATTTTACTCAATAGACTTTTTGAGAAATTGTATTGTATAAACTATACTAGTAATTACACTAATTGATATGTAGAATAACGGTTTCTGTGTCCCATTATATTAGCACCTGATGATGTAAATGTAACTAGTTTTAGTTACGAAACGTTTAAACCGCTGAAATAAATGATTGTCATAAAAACTTTGGATACTTTTATTACTTTTGTGTTGTTTTTTGCTTTTGTTGTTGTGTTTTAGGGGTACAGGAAGCCAAACAATTGTACATTGTAGAAACATTATTTCTGTATTGTTTTTCTTGTGTTTTATGTTTTTGGGACATGCAGATGTCTGTACCACTGTTCTTTATTAAATATCATTGTTTGTTTTACGAATTATTGCACTTTCTTTTCTTTTTTCGTCGGAAGGGTGGGGAAAAACACAGGCAAGATCCTGCTTTAGTCCCGATTTCCTATTGAATTCATCTCAAAAAAAAATTCGCATCTTGTTGACTAACCACGGCGGCGCGGCCATGCCGTCGCCGCCCCCCAGCGTTGCGTCGCTATCTCTCTCTCTCTCTCTCTATATATATATATATATATATATATATATATATTTTATATATATATATTTCTAACACGCCCACCTACTACCTTCCCCACGTGGTGAGGTCGTGATAGAATGAATGCTCGTAAAGGAGCTTAAAATTCTCAGGAAGCAGGATCTTTGGGTATGAGAAAGTTCTGAACCCTTGACACAATGAAACAGATAAAATACGAATAAAATGAACACATATTCAATGAAAAAATTTACAGTGACGCAATTTCATAACAGGGTAGTGCACTTTAAGTAGCTGGTCACTGAAAAAAAAAATAAAACAAGACAAAACAAAAAAGGCGTCACCTCAACTGCCTGAACACACTTTCACCAACTAAAATTTACAATTTGCTCCTCCTTTCTGAGTTTTTCCACTACCAAATTCTTTTACTCTTTCAGCCTCTAGTTTCTCGTGCACGGCTTTTAAAATGAATTTCACACACTTGTTTCAAGGAAACCGTTCACTGGTGCTAGCCTTGGCTTCTGCACTCACAAAAAAGCAATTACATTTAACACAATACAACAAACTGCATTTTCCAGATAATATCAACTGTACAACATATGAAAATCATGAATTATTTATGTAAAATTGTACTAGGTATGGCCTCTTTTAATGAATTTAATGACAGTGCAGTAAATGAACTTGAAACTGCCACTCACATCGTTCGAAATACTTCCCACTTCTAGACTTTTTGTTATGTTCGGAATAATGCACGCTTTATATAAACACAGATTTATTGACAAACAGCAAGTACAGCAGTACATTTCCCAGAATCCAAAGAATGTACCGAAACAACAGATAAAATCAAAACCAAGAGTCCAGGAGATGTACCAAAAACTGCAAAGTTCCACCGATAAGTACCACAGAATAACCAAATTTTGCCGGGCCAACGATCACTTTACCAACGTACTAATCTCCTTGCACAACTTCACTCGAATGCCAAACACTAACGCTCTGTCGTCTGGCTGGCGGCGCCGCTCTTAAAGCGGGCGGCGCTGGAGACTCGTTGCCCCGCTGCTGGCTCTCCGGCCAGCTCGTTTTCCCGGATTGGGCGGCGCCTTCTGCTCCGCCGCCTCCGCCGCCTCCCTTGATCGCCGCTGAGCGCGCCTTCTAGGCGCGCTCTTCAAAGCGTTACACAGCCGCGACACTTCACCCACTTTAACACTAATTGTTGTGTATTTACCCCCATCCTCTTTTCCCAACGATTGCCGCATAAACGTTGCCAGTTCCCCTTTTTCCTCGACAGCTCCGCATCGCCCCGTCTGCAGGTAACCTTGGGGGTTTTCTGCCGCTCGCCCCCGTTGTCACTCGTCTTCGCTTGCTCTCCCGACGATAGCGCTTTCTTCGCTCGAACACTGGGCTCCCCTAAGCCTCCAATTTCCATACCCTTCGCCGTTCCGGGCTCGTACGATTCTCGTTCCAGTCCAAGTCTTTCTCACTTACGCTTCGCTCTTCCTGGGTCGTCCTTCTTCTTCCCCGCCTCGTACAAGTTTGTTCGCGATTCCATCCTCGAAATTATTAATGTTGCTGAAGTTATGGTTAAATGCTCGGCCGACCTACCGCACTTTAGGGATGTGTGGTCTCAGCGTGCAATATGAGATGCTGGATTTAGTTAATGTCCTTCTGCGCGACTTTACAAATTTGAAATTATTTCGGCGTCAAACAGTCACTTCGCTTGCTCTCTCAAATATTAAATGCGACGAATGCATGTCACTCCATTTCTTAATTACCTCACTTTCGCAGATACGCTTCTCAAGCTAACTTTCAACTACCAGTTAAAATAAACTCCTATGCTATCAAGTTTCAATCGCCGTCGCTGCTGCAATCAAAGAAAGCTCAGTGTAGTCGCCGTCGCTTCTGCAGTCAAAAAAAGTTCCTCCGAGGCGCGCCGCGATACATGGTACCCCGCGCCTTGGGGAAATTTTTTGGGGGAGTGAATATTTTCCTCCTTTCTGACCTCCCCGGGAAAAAAAATTATTCACTAGTTCGGGCGTCATAGTTCGAAAAGTTGGGGAGATGGCGCGTTTACCCGCCATCGCTCCGCCGCGTACCCTAGTCGTCTCTGTTCGTGGGTTTTGTCGTAGCTGATGGTGGCGTTATGGGGTTGGAACCTGACGTCCCAAAAAACACACACACACACACACACACCCCAAAAAAAATATATATATATATATATATATATATATATATATATATATATTTTTCAATGCCCCCATCTGATCGGGTTTTTTCGTCCATTTCCTGATCCATTGAGCAAATGCTGAGAGGGCCCCCTTGTTTTGTTTTTCTGGACATAAAGGGCCTTCTTTTTTCTGTGCACGTTTTCCCAAAATTTCGTGGGAAATACAATTATTCAAATTATCTTTTCCCATGTCGCGGCAGGAAGTAATAAGCGCCAAAATTTAAACATTTATCTTTGACAATAGTTTTTTATTACAGGGGAGTTTTTTTTTTTCTCCCTTTCAAAATTAAAAATTTATTGTTATTTATTTTTAAAAATAGATTTTAAATGGGAGTTTTTTTTTTTTTTTCCCCCTTTAAAAATTTTCAAAATTCAAAATTTATTGTTTGTTTACCCTTGAACATGATTTTTTTTGGGGCGGGGAGTTTTGTTTTTCCCCCTTTCAAAATTAAAAATTTTAAAAGTAGTATTTTGAGTAAGTGAAAAGGGATCACAGAATTTTGAAAAGTACAAAATTTCATTTTTCCCCATACCCGTCAAGCATTTTTTAAACTTTTTTTTCTGACTTTAAAATAAATAAAAAAAATAAATAACACGCCCCCCCACTACCTTCAAGTCGGTGGCGATGGGAAATGAAACTATAAATGCTCGTAAGGCGGTTTTGGTTCCCGGAACCCAGGATCTTTCGGTATGAGAAAGGTCTGAACCCTTGACACAAAGGGAATTATGTAAAATGCTGGAAAATGAGCATATATTCAGTAAAACAAATTAACAGTAGCACAAATATACAATAAAGTATGCATTTTTGGTAGATGGTAAATGCAAAAAAAACAGAAAAAAAAAAGAACAGAAAAGAACACATCCAAAAAAAAAGAATATAAAAGGCGTCACCTTGACTGCCTGAATATTTAAAAAACCCTATTTACAATGCTTTTTGCTTCAAAGTTTTTCTCGATTATTTCATGTACCTCCTTTAGCTTTTTTAATCTTTTTTTCTCCGTCCCACCCCTTTAAGTGATTCTCTTAAATTATTCTATCATAGACTTCACAGAGGTCACCCTTTGGAACGCTTTTATTACAATGCTGAACCTAACACAAAAAAAAACGTGACACACGTTACTAAATCGTCCCTTTTTAAAAATTATAGCAACTGATTATCCCTGACATCATACAATGGAACAAGACTTTCAATAAGATTATTTTTTACATTACATAAAAAATTATAGTTTTTTTGGAAAAAAGTTGTAAAAGGGGATTCAAACGAATTTACTTGGTGCGTACAGCGAATGAAATCTAAACTGCCGCCCAAGTTCGAAATTTTTTTCCCAGTAATTATTTGGAATTTTAAAATTATTTTGGACGCTCGCCTGGTTTTTAAAAAATTTACGGCCCCCAAACCCTTGCCGCATAAAGGGCCCCGTTTTTTCCCTTCGACTTTTCCCTTTCCCGCTCGCCGTCATTTAAACCCTTTTTGGGGTTTTTTCGGCCCTCGCAGCCTCGCCACGTCACTTGACGGGTTTCGATGTCCCGCGGTTACTCCCTTCCTTCGCCCCCGATCTCGGGACCCCGCCCCCGCCCAAATTAAAAACCTTTCTCTCGATCCGGGCCCTCCATCCACGGATTGGTCCAAGTCCTTCTCCCCCCACGCTTAATTGTTCCCCAAGTCGTCCTTCTGCCGCCTCCCCGGCCCCGTTGCTCGCGCTCCCGGGTTTTAAAATAACTAACGTGTTGAATGGGCTACTTCTGGCACTCGGCCGACATACCACACTTTGAGCGTGCGTGGCGTACAAAAGGGGAAACTGGATTTCGTTCAGAGTCCTTCTCCGCGAATTTATTTCGATTATGAAAGTTTTTTCGGGGTTCAAGCGATCACATCGCTTGCTTTTTTCCGTGATGTTAGTGCTAATAATGTACATGCACTTTGTTTAAATTCATCACTTATTATGGGTTTTTTAAATAAACCTTTACTTAAGCACGTAAAATTATACCCCCACACTAACCAATTACTATCGCTGAAGATATTAGTTGAGTCCCCGTCGCTTCAAGTTGTAAGAGAGCTCTACCGAAGTGCGTCGGGGTTTTATGCGACTCCGCCGGGAAAAAAAATTTCTGGGGGGTTGAATTTTCCCCCTTTTTGCGCCCTCTCGAAAAATTTTAAATCCGCTAACTTTGGACATCGGAGTGCGAAAACCTGGGGAATGTCGCCTTTTTGGACCACCGCTCCGCCGCGTCCCCTTTTTCTCTGTTCTCTTTTTTTTTTTCTAAGTGGCTTATGGGGGGGCGTTAAGGTTCGATAACCCCGTAAATTCAAATATATATATATATACACAATATAATATATACATATATACATATAAAACATATATACATATATACATATAAAACATATATACATATATACATATATACATATATACAAATACATATATACATATATACATATATACATATATACATATAAAATATAAAACATATGTACATATTATTATACATATATAATATATAATATATAATATATAATATATAATATATAATATATACATATATAATATAAAACATATATACATATATAATATATATATATAATATATAATATAAAACATATATACATATATAATATATACATATAAAATTTTTATAAAATATAATACATATAAAATATATACATATATAAAATATACATATATACATATAATACATATATAATATATACATATATAAAATATACATATATATATAATATATATAATATATACATATATACAATATAAAATATATACATATATAATATAAAATATATACATAAAACATATATACATATATACATATATACATATATACATAAAAACATATATACATATATACATATATACATATATACATATATCATATATACATATATACATATATACATATATACATATATACATATATACATATATACATATATACATATAAAACATATATACATACATACGTATATATTATTTCCCCCCATTGGCCCTTTTTCTAGTATCAAAGGGGCAGTCACTCCGCTACGTTTGTTTTTGAAAAATTAATACAATGAAAAATGGTGTAACAAAGGGTATTAAATATGATTTATCAATTGTTTTTTTTTTAATGCTCTTTTTAGTCTCTAATTACTGAAAAGAAACCGTTAAGCAGAAAAAAAGATTTTACTAGACCTTAAAACTTGTGCATCGTTTTTGTTGAATGTAAAATTAAAATTTTTTTTTATTTATTTTACGTAAAAAAACAGTTAAAAACTGCGTATGAGGGCTAGGGGGAAAAAGTGAATTTTGCCCCTTTTTTCAAAATTCTGTAATCCCTACATAAGTCATATACTATTTAAAATTTTTAAATTTTTGGAAAGGGAAAAAAAAAAAACTCCCATGTAATAAAATCTATTTTCGGGGATAAATAGAAAAAATTTTAAAAATTTTTAAAAAGGGAAAAAAAAAAAAAACTCCCATGTAAAAAATCTATTTTCAAGGATAAAAACAATAAATTTTAAATTTTTGAGGGGGGAGAAAAAAAAAAAAAACCCCCATTAATAAAATCTATTTTCAAAGATAAATAAAAAAAAATTTTTGGGTTTTATTACTTCCTGCGGGTGACAACATGAAAACGATAATTTGAATAATTGTATTTCCCCACTGAATTTAAAAACGTACAGAAAATGAAGGGTTTCATTTATGTCCAGAAAAAAAACAAGGGGCCCTCTCAGATTTGCTCAATGGATCAGGGAAACTGGGCGAAAAAACCCGATCGAGATGGGGGGCATTGACCCGGGAAACTGTAGACAATAAATTGTTAATTGTTTTTTACTCATTTTTTACAGTCCAAATTGTAAAAAGCATTATGGGATCATTGTTAAAATTAATGTTACCCTTTTTTTGTGATGCTCAGTATAGTCTCTAATTGTATGAAACAGTTATGCAGCAGAAACAATTTCATTGGATTTAAACTTTTTTATTGAATTTAATCGTTTAATGTCATCTGGCAAAGTGTTGTAAAAAAAGTACATGTATTGTATGTGAATTTTTGTAATGAGCTGTTGATACTGTCACCTGATGAATATGATTTCTACGTCAGTGTTATAGTAATAGACTTCGGCATTTTCTGAAAAAAAATTCCCCCCCCGGCCAAAGTCATTTTTTTCAAAAAACCCCTGATTCGTAAATAAAAAAAACACGGTAATGGTAGAATTCCCAGATTAATTTTTTGAAAAGGGCCATAATCCGTGGGGGGATTTGGTTTTTTCGTACAACCCCTTTTTTTAATCTAAAAATCTGGGGGGCTTTTAAGATGTATTTCCCAGAATATTTATGCCATATCTTAAGGGGAATGAAAATCATTAATATACACAACAGCAGTATGAAGGCTGACTGAATATTTGTAAAAAAACTCATGTACTAAAAGTGGATATCTTGGGCCGTTAATATTCACACGATGAATATGAGTCAATAATGTTAAAAAAAATTTAATTTTTGCATGAAAATATGCATCAATCCTTTAGTTTTGACAAAAACCCCCCCGATTCGTAAATGCATAAGCAAGGCAATGACAGTTTGCAAGTTCGATGAAGGGAAGGGCCCCGGGAGTCACGTGGATGGCCTTTGTTTTTATTCGTACCATTGTTTCGCAATCTTTTTAAAATGTGATTACAAAATATATTTCCCCAATGTGCTCATCCGGGAGGAAAAAACTACATTTGGGAAAAAAAAACTCGGTAAGAGCTGGATGAAAGCTGACTGAATTAAAAATTTAATCGTAAAATTAAAAAAATTAATAAAATATTTTTGTACCATTTTAGGGTCAATTAAAAAACCCGGGAAATTTTTCCAAATTTTAAAAATTTTTATTTTCAAAAGGGGCTTGACCCAAAAAAGGGATTAAACCGTTTCCCGTCGTTTTTTTACTTTAAATTTTTAAAAACAAAACAAATTTGAAACATCGGAAATTTACCGCTAATTGTTTCATTTTTTCAAAAAGATCAGTCTAGATAACGGTTGCTCCTTTTTTAATGGACGAGGGTTTTCCTTTATGTTAGACGATATTAGGGGTTAAAAAACGAATCATGCGGAAACCCGGGTCAATTGGCAAAAAATTTTAAAACAATAGTAAAAAATGATATTCTATGTAAACAGTATTCCTACCATTTGATATCGATATTTAAGCTACGAAGATCAAAATAGTAGAGCAATTTTAAAACCCCTACTTGAAGGAAATTTTTAAAAATTTTTTTTTTTATGGGCAATGGTGGAAATGCTTTTGAAATATCTAAAACTTTTCCATTAGGTGTTTTATTTTGAACCAATGATGAAGTGTCATCTTTTTTAAAAATTTCGTTAGATTTTTTTTTTCTAAATCTTTTTTGATGTCAGGGGGATGCCGAAAAGAAGGGGCAAAGCCGCCAGCGCGCCATTGAAAGACCCCCGCAGGGCTCAGTGGTTGACCCCCGTCCCTTGAAGTGTTCTCTTTCGAGTCGTGCCCAAAAACGACGGCGGGAGGAGACCAAATGGCCGTTTGTCGAGACTAGACGGAATGTGGGTTTGGGGTGGAGTCTTGGAATTTTTTAATGTCGATCACGGAAAAACCCCCCTGCGCTGAAAAGAGTTCGATGAAAGTTGGCGGTCTTTAGAATGGCTTTGTAAGCCCTTCGTTTTGGGGGTCCCAGAGACCAGGATTCCATTTCCGGTAGTTTGGGGAAACCCCCCCCGTTGTTTGTGCACCGGGTTGGGCCCCCGTGGGGCGTGCTTCGATCGGTGCCTGGCCCGGCCAGGGGAGAGGCGAGGGGGCGCCCTCCGGGAAAAGATGATCAAAACCCAAAAAACCCGCAATCGGGCTTTGTTAGGCCCTTTCCCGGGGGGTTTTGTGCCCGGGGGTAGACCAGGTGGGGACACTGCGTCGGACGGGGGTTTCGGCTTTTCTGGGCCCCAGCGGGGCGTGCCTGGCGCGATCAAGGCATGAAATGGACGGCCGGAAGGCACCCCAGGTGCAGGGCGACGGCGGCGCGTCGCCGGAGCACCGGGCCGCGACGGACAGCGGTCATCGGAGGGGGAAACCCCCCCTCCCTTCCCCCGTCTCAGAGGCGGGAAGCGAGGGGACTGACCGAGGCCCGGGGGAAGTATGGGCTTCGAGGTGGGAGAGAAGCCAGTGTTTTCCCCGGGAGAGCGTCCAGCTATACAATGAACGGTTTGGGGAAAATTTTCTGTTGGGCGACGGGGGCTTACCCCGGTATTCTGGAAACTGTGACTTAAAAAGTAAAAAACATCATCTGCAACTTGTATTATAAATGTAACTTCATTATCTGTGTACTTCTAAATTCAGGAAAAAAAAGTTGTTCAAATTATCCATGATGTCGTTGCGGGAAATTATTCCTTCACGAAACAGATGAGGGTTTAAAAACCCAAATTATTTACTTTTTTCCCAAAATATATTATAATTTTATTGGAGCAATATTTTTTTTAACAATTTTGAAAGAACCTTATATTATTTCTGTTTCAAAATTAAGTAAAGCTTAGGGGTCACCCAAAAATTTTGAAAAAGTGAAAGAATTTATTTTCCCCCTGGACGTCAACGGGTTTTAACTTTTTTACATAAAAAAAATAAATAAACAAACTCGGCTTTGTATTCTCACTGTGATTTGGATTGTTTGCTCATTTGCAATAAACTAGTTCGTAAATAACTGTTTTTGTTTACTCTCCCGGATTCTGTGTATATAAAAGTTATAATTGGCGTCGAGGATTAAAACAATGGAAAAAAGTTTCAGAATGTGTCTGGAGTTGCAGCTGCAGCAAAAAGCGGGGGCATCCATCGGGGAAATTTTTGGGAAAATTTTGGGGAAAATTTTTTCAAGGCTCTCAACTGATGCAAAGGGCAATACAACCCCGACAACCCGTTCAGCATCTAGGGTTTCCGATGTTGGAGCCGAAAAAAATTTAAGGCCCCGTCATGCCCCGGGTTGGAAAAATTTTCTGTATCACGGAGTCACAGAAGGTGAGCTGAAACGCGCTTTCTTTTTTAGCATCCCAGGAAGCGAGTTGTATGAGCGATTGCAAAGACTGTTTCCGTTACAAGTAGTAGAGGTAGTGGGTTAAGGCAGGGAAAAATTGGGCCGGGCATTTTTAAGAAAACCTGCGGTAGCAGCCAGATTACTTTTTGAGCAAAATAGGCCGGGGAAATTCAAGGGAAAACTGGGTTCACATAACGGCTTTTGGGTTTAAAAAATAAACTACCGGAATTTTGGCTGTCTTATACGGAATCTCTAATTCGGGATATGATAATACAACACACGCCAGAAGATGAGGTTAGGATAGAGGCACTGCAGTTTGAAATCCCTTCTTTGTTACGAGTACAGAAGATAGCGAAAACGTTTGAGATCACGACTACAACAGTGAAACAGATGGAGCATCAAGCATAAGTGATATTAGCAACAACAGACATGGAGAAAGCAAAGGAAGTTCAACAAAAGACTATAACTTCGAAGAAAGGTTTGAAGTCGTGCAAGTTTTGTGAGATTTCACACCCTTGAATCAAGTGCAGATTTAGAAATGCCAAGTTTTTTTCTGGCATGTTGGGACACATGCTGTCAGTGTGTGAAAAAAAGAGACTGACGGCGACTCTTTATTCTTGTTGTGCTTCCTCTTTGCGGGGTGCTTTTAGCTTTCGCTGAGGACGGCTGGGGCCATGCCTATAATCCTCTAAGCTACGACAATACAAAACGAGCTTATTGTACTGTACGTCGTTTTTAGCTAGTGCGCATTTACTTATATTCTTCATTTGTATATAAAATTGTGAACTAAGCTAAGATGAAAATAAATAAAAATATAATATTTACATATATACAAACCAAGTTAAGGGAAAAACTTTCTAACGGAAATGAGTCCTTGTGCCGAACGAATGCCTTGTTAGGGCAAACGATAGAATAATTCGACCACCCTGAGACCTGGGTATTGTTCATTGGGTGTAGCTAGTTACCATCTCAGTTTTATAACTACCTTCTTAACCGACGGGGCCATACCTCACCGTTACCCACTCTAGGCGCGCGGTTACCAGTAGTAGCCACAGAATCATACTGCCAGGGCACAGAAGATTGTCGATATTGGGATATTGCCGCAATAACGTAGGGAATTTCGAACTCGATAAAAGAGGAGAAGAACCTAAAATAAGACAGTGAGTAGGAGCAAGTAGTAGTGTAACAAGTGAGTAATTTAAGTGGAAGGTAGTATAAGTAATTTAAGTGTAAGGTAGTAAGGCGAAGCTACAGCCGAATCCCTCCGTCTTTTGGTTCAGTCATAGACTAAAGAGGCATAGACGGCTCACTGCAGACAGCCGAGAGGGTACCCAGCAATGGTGTCCCATTCAGAGATGGCGCCACCGTCGAATTTTTAGTTCCATAGAAAGTGGTTTCCGAGTAGGGTGCGCACAGGTCGCCCATTTTCCCCCACTACTGATTTCCTCCCCTCCAGTACCCTGTGGCGGCATTTTCAAATCATTGAAACTGTTACTGTCGCAAGGTCTTTGTACGGCATTTAAAGCTAGGGAGCACATGACGGGGTGTTGCCCTACGCATAAGCACGCGGGACCTACCCCTTCACTAAACCAATTAACTGCATTCCAAAATGACGTGATCCTGTGACCATATTTATTATAATAATGCGAGCACTTCTCTAATTCATTTATTGCAAGTTTGTAAATACAAAATTATTTATCATATAGTTGTGAAGAGTTCAGCGTTGGTTAAGCATTTAGTAAGTAGATTCATCTATTAGATAGGAGAAAGAATAAATTCGACTATAGCTTATAATTCTAGAAATACAATTGAGGCGTTGTTTTGCCGATGCTCTTTATTTTGGCAAAAAGCTTTTTCGGTCGCATTGCGGCCATCTTCAGTGCTACAAAAATAATAACAGTATTCTAAATTGAAAAAAGAAGTTTATCTACAAAATTATTCCTTAAACAATTAAATTTAAGCAAAGAAAAATTAAATAAAAAAAATAGAAACATAATTTTAATAAACAATACATGAAATAACAAATGTACAATGTAACAATTGTTAAAGATGCTATAAACTGCGATAACTGTAAGAAGAAAGTTTTTTGGAATGACATCAATATTATTCTAAAGTAAAGTGAAAATGAAACAATGTAGAAAATAAATAAATTCACATGAGCAAACTGACATATGGATTCTGACGCGGCTAGGAGCCTCGGATCAGGGAACACATCGAAGCTCAAGGGCATTGCAAGCTATTTCAAAGAAAGCTCTCAATGGAGAGGGGAGAACGGGAGTTTTTCTAAGAAACGGCCATTAGATAAAGACCGGCCGGGTAGGGGAAAAGAGGCGGGCGGGGGGGTTAATGTGCCTGCGATGCCAGCTTCCGGAGGGGTGAGAGAGAAGAAATTTGTTCATTCAAAATAGTGTGCTGGGGATTGTTTAATAAATTATGATGTGTAAGGCTTATAATGGATGTCTGTCAGTGTAACTGTTTTCCACTTTTTCCACTTTTGACTTCAATGTCGGCATTATATGAGTGTTCTTGTTCCAAGAGGTGGCTGGCAAAGTGTGATTGTGTTCTTTTGTGTTTACGAGCTTGTACGTGTTCTTTCTGTTTAAAGGATCTTCCATTCAGGACAATAATTGCGCATTACAACTGTCACAGGAAATGGAGTATACCACCACTGCCACAAGAAATGCAGTCTAGTTGTACAAAAGTTCGGTAAACAAACGTTTGTTTTTTTCAAACACTTTTAAACAAAAACGTTTCTAAAACAGGATACCGCAACGAGATACACTCACCTACAAGAACGTGTTTATATATCCTCAATCTTCTGCATTTAGTTCCGAAAGTTTGCATTATTTACAAGATATCAGTTATAAATTGTTATGAACACACTTTATTAGTACAAAATACCGTGAATTAAACGCTTCGTTAATTTCATATAGGGAGAGCACCGGGGAGTACCGACAAGAAAAGTCGAAACATTAAACAAGAACACAAAATAAAATCGCCGGATATAAACTCAATTTTATCCTGATCGTGTTTCATGATTTGAGCCTACTTTATGACTTTTCGTAACAATGTTTTGTATTTTTTTAAAGGAGATAAGGAAATCTTGAGATACGTTATGACGTTTAGAAATGAAAGAAAGAATTCGCTTGTTTTTACAAGATGTCCTAATTCCGTGTGTTATCCAAGAATTGCTTTTCCGTGAAATATTTAATTTTCTTTTTTGAAGAGGAAAGCAAGTGTTAAAATGAAATGAAAGAGTTGAAAAAAAAAGAATTATATTTGTCGTTTGTATCAACAGTATTATAAACCACTTCCCATGACTCCTGCATCAAGTAATCAATGAATAATTTTATTTTACTTTTTGTAAACAATCTAGTCACACGTGTATTATTTACTGTGTCAGTGATCGCATTTCTTATAATGGTAAGAATTTGTGCATCGTGGTCACTGTATCCTAAATCTTTTGTTTTAACTTCATATCAAGCAGTAGTTTTGTTAATTATAATTTGATCAATTGCCTTCATCGAATTTTGTGTGATCCGTGTAGGTACATTAATTGTAATGTCCAAATTCAAGGAATTAATTAAATTGAGAAACTTTTCTTTCTCGCAAGATTCGACCAGAAAATCAATGTTAAAATCTCCGCATACAACAATGGATTCAAAAGAGCGATTGTTGACTTTGTTACGTGTTATCTCCAGGTTTTCTAAGAACAAAATATAATCTGCAGTTCTCTTTGTTGGAGGTCTGTAGATGCAAAGTATTATCACTTTTAGTGAAGTAAGATGTACAACAGAAATTTCGAAAACATTTTCAATGGAATACACATTTTATTCCGTCAGGGCGATAGAATCAATATTATTTCTAACGTAAATACAGGAACCCCCATACGTAGAACCTTTATGCGATTCTCTCTCTCTGCAATAAAAGCCTGCGAGGTAAAAGTTTGGAATTTGTAAAATGCTAAGGTCATTAGGAGATAACCAATGTTCTGTAAAGCAAATTTCCGTTTCCGCAAATTTCCGTCCAAATTTCTGTAAAGCTAGCTCATAATGCGGAGCCCATAATTTTTGCTGATGTGCGTCCTGAGTTTCCGGAGGGTGCACTCAGGTCATTTATAGAAGGCTTACCACAACAAAGGTGTACGTTTCTATTATTATTATTATTATTATTATTATTATTATTATTATTATTATTATTATTAGCAACTACAAGGTGTAATAAGAAAACTTTTTTCGTTTTTAATGTAATTAAACATCCTTATTTCATTTGCAGGATCTGCTAGGCATGTAGTGGACAACATTTCTCCTGAGTTCTCAGTTGCTAAATGAAGAGAAAAAATCCTGTAACACGTGGTGTAGTCAGAATCTCGGTTTTGTGGAATCTTGATGCCGAAAAAACAACTGGAAGCAAAACGTCTGTAGTATGTGAACAAACATAGCGCCTAAACCATGCGTAGAATTTTTTTCAAATTGAAGAAACCCCTGTCAATATGTATCTAGTAGAAGGTTAGAAATTTTTTAAAAAACCTTCCTTAGTTTTGGGAACTTATATGAAGCCGTAAGAAATGATTCAGAATTTTCTCAAAAAATGGCACCAAATTTTTTGTTTTAATTTCTTGTAAGAACAGAGTAAAATACTTATAAGGTGGCAAAGGTCCAATTTTCAAGATTAACTCTGAATTTTCAGAAATTTTAAAAGTGTGCGGTTTTATCATCAACTTCTTACAATTACAATATTGAAGTTAGAGACTTTTCCTTCGAATTAAATTTGATGTGCATAAATAGTTCTTCATTTAAGGTGTGAAGATTGTTTTGTAAATATTAGTAGTTTTTGTGCAATTGTGGGTAAACTATTTGGAATTTTAAAAAATGACAAAAAGAAGATTTTCTCGAAAACGGCTCCCATTTTTTTTCTTCTGAACAGTGTTATATTTATGAGTACATAAATATAATGTCAAGTAAATTTTCTCGAAAACTCAACACTTTTTTATTCAAATGAGCTCAAAATTACTCATTTTCAGAATAGTTCAAACACCATTTTCTCAAAGGTGGCTTCAATTTCTTTCTTTAAACTATTTCAACGAATAGTGGTAATGGTACTGTTTTAAATAATATAATGTAATGTTTATTTTTGCGTATTCTTTTGTTTTCCCAAAAATTGCACAAATGTTTTTATTTCTTTCAATATCTCATGCCAGTAATATGCACATTTCAATGGATATATTATTGAATTTGTGAGTGGAAGTTCTTCAAATTACTTCAAATGAAGTTGTTCGAAAACTCAAATAGATTCGAGAGAAAAAGAGCTTCAATTTTGCATTTACAGTCATGCTTAACGCCATTTTTTTTAAAACGGTTTCAAATTTTTCAATGAACTTGCTATTTAAGACGAGGTTTTAGCCTTCTTTAATACTCTTAAAATAATATTTCGGTTCTACTATTTGGTAATCGAAGAGTTGAGAAAATGGCAAAAAAATGTATTTTGGGCGGCGATAGATGCCAGCTGGCAAGAGGATGAGGAAGACCATAGAGCGTCCAATTAGAAAACTTAACTTCGAGAAAGTCTGTGCTATTCTGTAGCACTTCCAGTTACTATATGTAATTTAGTAAATCCAAACTGCAGGACCACTTGCTTGGAGACATGTACCAAATTGAAGTTTTTTGGGATTCAATTTAATAAAAAATTGTATTTTTGAGTGATAATCATTTGGTGTTTCTGTTGCAGTAAATTTTTATCTCAGGTGTTTTTGGCCCACTATCTGTCTTGTGAACTATGTATAAGTCTTTGTGTAACAGTTTGGCATTTTTACCAGGAAGCATTGCTATTTTCTAAACATATTTCTGATGGTTCTTGAGATGTCTGTTGGGTATAATCTCCTGAGTATGATAAGTGCTTTTATTTAGTTATATTGTTTTGCAAAATTGTGTGCGTTAGTCACATAACATGATTGGGAAAGACATGAAAATATTTTTTTAGTAATTGAAAAACTGTTCAATACCTGTATCAAATGTTGAGTAATTCTGGATATATTATCGACCTTTGGATTTTCATCCACGATCCATTGAGCAACTAGCCATGCTTTTGGACAAATATGTAGCCTGTGATATCGGAATATTAGTGAAACCTACCAAGTCCAAAAACTCTGCTTTGAGATTAATGAAGTTGAAGTAGAATCATGTAATTTTTTTACTTGTTCATCACTTGTACTAGGTAGGAAGTAAAACATGTTTCTGTAATGCAGTTTAATGTGTAATATTGCTTTTTTTAAGAAAGAAAGCAAAAGACAGATTTTGTGGACTGTTTTTGCAGATGCAAGTTTCTGTTTATTTATAAAACTTTTATTTATAAAACTTATCAATAATATTCATTTGTATTGTACCTTAGTAGCAATTTTGATAATAGGCTGAAATTTGACAGGTGTTGATAGCTGGAATGTCATTTTAATAATGATGCAATATTAAAGAAGTAATGGTCACTAGTTATATTTGGACAATTGTCTAAATTCATGGTTTCAATATTTAAATAATGGCAAAGTAAAATAATCTTTATTCTGATTACTTGCTCACATTTATTTTGTAAAAATTGTATTATTGTTTATATTGTGTATGACTTAGGATTCCAAATCCTTATATTTTAGTCTTCTTTGACTTAGGATTCCAAATCCTTATATTTTAGTCTTCTTAATTGCCTAGCGTATTTTACATAAAAATAATGTATTCATTTGACGCCATTTTGAAAACAACTTCATTTTAAATGTCCCGGTCGTCAATACGCGCCACCTCCATTGGTAGAACGCCCTTCGACGCTATTGGCTCAATCGGGGACCCAGATGGCGGCTTCCCCCCTCCATGAAAATTAGAAATTTGAATAAGAGCGTTGGGATTAACATTGAGTGCCGTCTCTATTAGTATACTCTCTGTATACATCTTTACTCTATGGAAGTAGCAATGCGTCAAGAGAGGAGAAAACGGATTGAAAAGGAGAGGTGGATTTCGCGATGATGTGATGTGTTTTCGTGGTTAGGTGCGGTATACTTGTTTCGGATTTGCAATTGCAACTTTGAACGATGAGTGATAATTCTTAAACTTCATTTTGTAATGATCTTGCGTATGTAGTACGTTCCGTTATCGCTGAAGAGACCTGCAGAACTAGTTAATTATTCCAAGATAGTAACTTATTAGGCCGTGCCAGACGTATCGACTTTATTGTGCCTAACGCTTCGTAGAAAAAAAGTCAAGATTTCATATAAAATGCAAGAGAAAAGGAAGTAATGAGAACCCAATTCGTGTAACTCCACAGTTTTGTACTTCGGAAGCAAATGTTTATTGGTGCTCGTTTGTGTGTTGTACTTTTCTAGTAAAGCGGCCAGTTTTCTACAAATCTTTATGATATTTAAATATTTATGATAAATTACATTGAGGTTAATTTTTGCCATATTTTGACGTAAATGGTTTTCTAATTATTGTAAGAGATGCAGCGTGCATCAATCAATATTGATTATTTAGTATTGAAACGCACCGCGTTTCTGCCTAAAGAAACGGCGATACATCAAGTAAGCACACGGCAGAACGGTTGCCAGAGGGCGCTCGCCAGCCACGAGAAACGGTTACGGGCGGCGAAGTGTTGTCGGTTGGCACAAGGCGTGGGAAACGACGCCGCGAGGCTTCAGTGGACGACCGGTCGCCGGTGAGGAAGGAAGTACCTGGGGCTGTTCCGCGTTCGAACAAAGTAAAATAGTGTCGCGAACGAACGAGCGCTGAAAAGGTGATTGACGGACAATTTGTGCTAGATAACCATTAGTAGCTCGAATGTAGTGCCAGAGTGATAGCTCTTATCTGGAGTAGTACAGATCGAGAGAACTTGTGTGCAGAGGAGTACACCACGGGACTAGTAGCCTGGTGAAATGGTGAGACACGTGCTCGCAACTGTACTTTGATTAATTAGTGGCGTTTATCAGCTCGCGGAAGGTGACATCAAGAAATCTGGGTGAACCGGAAAGGAGTTCAGCGAGGAGGCGCGGAGACACCGTGGGAAGATTACGCTGGAGAACGTACTTCGGAAACGCAACACATCGCATCGGCTGGTCGCCAGTGGAGCGGACACAGGCAGACAGCGAAGGAGCACGAGGCAACCCGAGAGTCCCCGAAGCCGCCGACGCTCGAGGGGAGGATTAACGGTAAATATTTCCTCGATCGATGTAAGATCGAAAGAGCTAACAGTGATTCTGGGTGAGGTAAAGAAAAGGATAAAGACCACCACAGATATTGTAATCAATAGTGATTTGTATAGAATAATAAATAGTTCATGTTTATTTTGTTCACGGAACAGTGGTGTTTGATTAATAACCCCGAGTCCATTCACGAAAAAGAACACCTGTCCCTTACAAATAAATTTACTGCGAACAAGCCGGGCTACCCGGTACGTAACAGTTGGCGCCCGAACAGTATGGACTCGTGTATTTAAGAAATGTGGCTCAGGGGGATTAATCTAACAAGGGGTATTTACATAGTGTTGCAATAAATTGAAGACAGTACCGAGAATTCATTATTTTGGAGGGGAAAAAACTAATGACTCTTGAATTAACAAACTTGTGTGATAATTTTAAGAAACATAACAGTTTGATGAAACGGAAATATTGAAATAAAACAGTGTGCATGTGCCGTTGTTTACCGGGAAAAGTAGTAGAAATATATTACTGTCATTTATGAAAAGGTAAATACTGTTGAGGAAATATAAAGCAATTATAGAAATATTGACGGGCAATGGTAATTGTGAATGTAAATGTTATTTAGTTAAATGTGTAGTCAGTCAATCCAGAAAACAGTATGCGGAGTACCTATTATGTATGTGTAAAGGAAAAACAGTGTGTGTAAGTATTGTGTTTGTTGGAATAATTATTTGGGTACATGATAACATATACCACAGTTTAGTGAATTGTTTCTCAATATTGGACAAAGCAAAGAAATGAGTAGAATCTGTAGGAAAGTGTAATGAATACAAGAGAAGTTAATGTCATTTTGGTGTAAATTGTATATGCTAATTATTTTGAGCATATGGGCATGAATCTTACAAGATAATTGTCAGAATCATCTAAAAGTAGAATAGCCCAGGTGTAGAGGGGCATCGTTTATTAGCAGTGAATGGAAAGTAATTAATAGTGAAGGGAATTAATATTGATTTGTTGGAATTTTGGGGGTAATGTTTGAAAGCTGCATATAGTATATTTTTGTGTCATTATTGAGGGAAGCTGTAGGAGTGTGTGAAATGAGACTGTGGATTATTGTTGTGAATTTGAATTGAAGTTGTGTATGCCAATATTTTCAGGAATTTTCCGGAAGTGTTATTTGTATTATTTTGATATGTGATGTGTTTTATGAAGGGTATTTTTGTGTAGTGAATTTATGTGCATAGGTGATGTTAAAATTTATTTGCAGAGAGTGATATTTGTATGTCATATGTGGTAACTGTGTAGTGAAAATTTGGGGTTGGTCATATAGTAGACTATACAATTGTGGTTTCATGCAAAATTTAAAAGGAATAGTGTATTCAGCTAATGCCTAGAATCACTGATAGTTCATTGTTTCAATACAATTACTTGGGAATTAGACTAATTAAATCGGGGAAAAATTGCAGTATTATTGCGAGCGTAGACGAGCTGAGGGCGGTATTGAAGACGGAAGCAGTGTAAAGCGATTGAAAAAGCAGTGATAGAGCGTGTAGAAGACTCGGATGAAGGAATCGGCGGAAGTACAGTACTGGAAACATAAATTGATCGCGGCCTAGTTCTGCTTTTGCACGGCTTGGCCAGCCCTTGTCATGACGAAACGTCGTAGGCGGAGCCTCACAAACCATCAGGCAACTCAAGCAAAACCTCAAAATTAGAAATTTTAAAAAGGGACCCCCGTTAAATCAAAAATTATTAAACAAGAGAAAAAGTCCTCTAACACGCGGTGTAGCCATAATTCCAGTTTTGTGGATCCGTGATGCCAAAAACCAATTGAAGCAAAACGTCCGTCTGTCCGTCTGATACAACTCTCTAGCGCCGCCTAAACCATGTATACGATTTTTCCAAATTGAAGAAACCTCGTCGTTTTCGCTCGAGCTGAAGCTATGCGATTTGAAAACATTCATTAATTTTGGGGGACTTATTTCTAGCCTTCCGACATTTTAAATTTTTTCAAAAACGGCCCAATTGTTTTCAAATTTCTTGTAAGGACTGTTTACTTCTATAGTAAAATACGCTTATAAAGGTAGAATATGTCCAATTTTCACGGTTAATCCAGAATTTTTTGAAAATCAAGCAAAATTTGAATATTTTGCGGCGTCTTACTACAACTACAAAATTAAAGATAGAGATTTTGCTTCAAATGAAATGTGTTGCTTGGTAATTAGATCTTTTAATAAGGTAATGCAATTTTTAAAGTTTAGTTGATTTCGTACAATAAGGTGTAATATTTGCAATTTTAAAAATTTATATAAATGATTTTCAAAAACGGCTCAAATTTTTCTTAATTTTGGTTGGGGTAATGCCAAATGCAGTGAGATCGATTTACATAAAACGAGATATTGTCTCTATCTTATTGGTTTTTAAAATTACACAAATGAAATTTTGAAATAATTTCACGTTGTTAATAAGGAGACGAATAGATTTGTATAGATTATTTAACTTGTGAGTAGAAGTGCTTCAAATGACTTTAGAGGAAGTTTTTCAAAAACTCAATAGATTCCTGTGAAAAAGAGCTATTTGAACCGAAAAGTTGAGAAATGTCAAAATATATTTTGTATATGATAGATGTCAGCTGGCAAGAGAACGGCAAGAACTCATGAGCTGGCAAGAACTCCAAAACCAGTCCACACATAGGAAATTATAAACATTTGCTACGAGAAAGTCTGTCCCATTCTGTAGCACCTCTAGTTCTTCATATTTTGGTAGTAGCGAAGTGTAAGCATTTCTTAATTTTTAAAAGCAAAGAAAAAATTTCAGCTAGAAAATCCTGATAAAAGTGGAGACACAAATAAATAAAGTTAATTATAAAAATGACGTAATACTCGTATTAGGGATTGGGAAGTGAAACGAACGTACCAATGTAAAACCAAAAACGGCCTATGAACAGGAAAATATGGAGTAGTGAACATCTTGGTAAACGACCAGTAATCGAAAAAGTACATCAAATTCTTTCCGCAGTTTTGTAATGGTGGCCTTCTTCCAGAAAAGGAATGTTTAGAAATATTCTCGACATCGTTATTAGGAATTTATTTTCATTGCTCGTCATGCAAAAATCCGATATCGCATTGATTTGAAACACGTTGCCTCTATTGTGAAGCCACGCACCTGCTGATTGCGCTACCAACACAGTCGCACGAGCATTTCCGTGAACTTACTCAATTACAATCTTACGAATTTGTCTTCAAACTCATTGCTTTCCGCACTTCTGCACTTAAAATATTAAATAAATTACTCTCTAAGAGACAATAAGAGTTAAAAGAAAATTTACGCGGCACTATAAAATAGTTAATCTCTACTTAAGAATGTTTCTAGTTCAGTACTATAAAATTTTTGCAGGCGCTTCTGGTTCAGCCTGACGCTTAACCCTTTATCGCCTCTGCCCAAGGTGAGATTATTAGACGTGATAACGTTGGGCTAGCAGACAAGTTTCGACACGGCCCGACATTCAGAATTCATTTGCTGCAAGTAATTACTTAGAATCTAAGAAAACATTTATTGACTTCAAGAAAATCATACATTACGCAGTTATTATCTTTTTGTTCATTCATCACATTTATATAAAAATAAACTCTTATTTTCTCGTGTTATTGGTAATGTTTTCTCATTATATAAATAAATGTTACACTATTACTAATCTATCTGTTTTGTGTGAACTCTCAAACGACAATCGTAAATGCATACCTTAAATTATTGAAAAGGAAAAGTATTAATTAAAATCTCGTTACATTGTCAAAAATAAAAAGTTGCATGAACAGGCCAGAATGTAAACTCGAGTCTTCAGTTCTTCAAACAAGCACCTGAACTACATGACGTCACTCCCGCAGTCACTTATACAACAAGGTTTTACAGGCTAAATGCTGGATGAGTGATACTTGTTGAGTTTTGCTAGCTGAAGACAGGGATGTTGCTTGCAACGAAAGAAATAGTAAAAGTACGATTGCAAAATCGGTTTGAAACGTTTTGTTAGTAAGAAAAGAAATACTTCATTGCAAAGCTTGCATTTCAAACCATTCTTTAAAAATTGTAACATTGCTTGCACTTTGCAGTAATGAAAAATGCCATCATTTCAAGAAAGCTTCATGATTGTTATGCAAGAACGAATTATGGATAACAAATTCATTTGAAAGACAAATCTGTTTTCAATTTTGTAGTTGTAGGAAGACGCCTAAATGTTCAAACTTTTAAAATTTTCTGAAAATTCAGGAGTTAACCATGAAAATTGGAACTATGTCATCCTTCTATGTATTTTACTCTATTCTTACCAGAAAATCGGAGCCGTTTTTGAGAAAATTTTGAAAATAAAGGAAGGTTTATGTAAAGTACCTAAATTTCAAAGATTTTTCAAAAATTTCCAAGCTCAACTACAGCCAGAAAACGGGTTTCTTCAATTTAAAAGATCACGTGTGGTTTAGCGATAGTAGTAATCACAGACGGATGAATGGACGTTTGGATAAACTAATTTTTCGACTCCAAACGTGTATTACGCTTAATCGCGAAATCGATTTTCCGTTGTATTACATAAATTTTCCTATAATTACGTATAGCGCACGAATATACCATGCATATAATGTCACATACGAATATACTACTTATACTACGTATATTCAAAAGGGTATATGAGAAAGTAAAACGAGAAGTACAAGTTTTGTTTTTGTGCTGATAACGAATTATCATATTCAAAATCCATCTAAAACGTATTACAAAGCAGTTCAAAATAGAGGATACAAAAATGGTACTGAGAATTTCTACTAATGATTGTCATTTCCAAGGTGAGTTTATTTTTGCATAAATGATTCATATTGCAAAATATGAATGCATTTATCTAATCAAGAAAAACGGCAATTTGTCACAATTCAATGACGTTGTGTAAAAGTCACAACTTTAATATCAATTACTTAAAGGTCCAAATCCTCCCTCATATTGACTTACGTAAATGATGACAGCGGTGACAAATATCAAATGCGTGGGGAATACGCCGAGCCCAAGAACCTAACTGTAAAACGCATTTTTTCGGAAACCCAGTGGTCAGAGCAACTGGTCGTAAATCGAACGATGCGGGTTTGATTCTGTCCGAAGCGGAATTACATCTTTAGTACTCAATTAATATGGTTATCAGGTCACAAATGGATATCATAACGAACGGGATAAACATTTCCTCATATTTCATTTCCCCATAAAAGTGATGTGAGTTGCATAAACTTTTTGGAAGTGAATGAAATGCATGTCAAAACGTTCACTATCTTAACGCAAGCGAGGTTAGATTAAATTCTACTAACTAATTATTATAACAAATGCACGTTTGTATAAATATTTGTAATAAAGTGGACTAAACTAATTACACATTATATAAGCATAAAGTCTGCGCAAAGATCTTATACAATAAATAAATACACGTATTTTCCGCTAAACATTCTTATCTTTTAATTCTCAGACTTAGGTAAAACAGAACGCGGAACAGAAGAAAAGGCATCGCGCAGAACTCGATCCTCAACAATTGATTTAAAACCTGGTGTCAAACGATTTCAGCTATAGAGAGTTATTGGGTCTTTCAGTAATCTGCAGCCTTAATGTCAATTCACGAATACAAACATTTGTCTGCAATTTCTCCATTTTCTCTGAGAGTAACATTTAAGACGTAATAGAAATCATATCTCTCTAAACATATCTGTTCTCAAGCAGTACACCCCAGGAAATGTACATTAGGCTAAATCTGATGTTTTTACCAATACATGATAATATATTTATTTATCGAACTCCGTTATCATATTTGCGAATTTTATAATAAATTTAATATTTAGATTTAAAAGAACGACTTTGGTCCAAGACATTTTGAGATCCGAATTCGCACTTCCTGTTTTTCCTGTATTGAGACTAAAATGAGAGTGATTTGTGCATTTGATCACCTACACAAGCATGGCGAATAATCATTGATATAATTCAAATAATTAAAATTTTATTTTCTTTGTGAAAATTGGACTGATTGAATGCCTACCACTTAGTCTCAGTCTACTCCTGCACTAAAGATAAGCTGTATCAAAACATTGTTTATTTAAAAATGGAGATAATAATAAAAATAACATTGATTTCTCTACATGACTCACGTCAAATCGTAATTTTATTATGTTTCTGAGTTCATACATTTTGAAATGGCTCCACCTACCGAAGATTTAGTTAAAATTTTAAGAAGACTAAAGAAATAAATTATCAATTGTTACAAATAATTAAGGATGCGTTCTTGTTAGCATTTATCACAAAGGCACAAACAATAAAATGGTAATTTTAATGAGTTCGTAATAGTCTCTAAGGAACTTTATTAAACGTAAAAAAGACATATATTCCTTTCAATTAATAAAGAACGAAGAAATTACCTTTATTGCAAAATTTTATAATAAAAACCTACAGACTTGTTAAGATCTGATTATCTCTAGAACTGTTAAATATGTAAATTAATAGTGATTATACAACTTGGTACAGACTTTTTCATATTATTTCTAATGATTACATAAAAATATTAGATAATGATATTGCAATTGAGACTTCCATAATATTTCTTAGCCATCTCTTCCAAATTTCGTTCTGTCACATTGTTTGGAATACAAGATACCAGCACAATAATCTAATATAATCACATTAATGTTTACAAAAATCAAGCTTTGTCTTCTCCTTGCAAGAATTTTGGAATGTCTCTCTCGTGATGATAGTGATTCAATGTGTTCCAGGCATCAGGTAAAAAAAGGTATATTCGGCAGGATTTGATCTGGCGTCCATTCCTCTATCTACTTGCGTTTATTCCACGGGAGCTATCACAAAGGTACTTACCGCACCGATGAGGGGTACAGAATGAATTCTATCTTGAAATTTATTGTTCTTAAGTGATACCATTTACTTCAGGTTACAGCAACCACATTCTTGATAAGATTGTGGAATCATCAGCGCGATACTATTCTACAGTTGATTCTAGTTAGAAATATTTCGATTCGAATGTCTTTGTGTAGCCTGCGAAGTAGCTTCTATCCTGGGTAACCGCTATCTCTGCCCTCCCATATCTTCAAGGTGATCTCCATATTACGATAAGACTGAACTGTAACCTGTCGTGAAACACCAGTCCGAAATACAGAACCGCGAGTATTAAGGAAGTAACTATGGATTTTTAAACCAATTAACACAACTAAGAGAATTTCCGACAAATTTGCATTCGTTATTCATGAAAACTTGTAACCTAAACTTGAATGATATAATGCTAATAATATTTTAATTATCTGCAAATAGTTGAGTTGATTGTTGCTTTTAAGTTATAATGCTTATAATGTAAAACGAAGTAGTTGAACTACAACAGCACATACTTTCTTCTCTAATGTCATGCTCCGAATATTATACTACATGAATTGGGAAAGAGTTTTCACCCAGTAAGATCTCTATTTTCAATTTTGTAGTCTTGAAAATTAACTTTTTCAATTTTCAAAATATATAGAGTTCCTCGAAAATAGGACCACCAGCGCCTCGGTCAGTTGGTACAGAACGGGGCTTCTAGTCGTCGTACTGATGGACGACAAAACTGGCCCTTTTAGGGCCCCTAAGTTTTTTCAAAATTATGTAATTACAAAATATTGGACATATTATTTGAAATCACACCGTAACAGAAGAAAAAAATCACCTTCTAGTTCAAAACTCACAACGTTAGCAAGCCGACAGCGTACCTATGACGTTAACCATTCGGCTAAAGCGATTTGTGTTTCAGTTGCCATAGAAAAGTAGTTAAATATAATAAAACCTATGCTAAATAGAACATAATCTTTTCCCAGTATATATTTTTCGTTTTCAAAAGGTCAATCCTTTTTAAGTTTAAATATATTGTGATATTAATATAATATAAAAATGTATAATATAGAAATAATAAAATATTAATATAATATAATTATAATTTAATAGAATGCGAACTTTTCTCTATAGAAAGAAAGTACAATATTTTACTTTCTTCATGCATACTTCAGTACCACATTGTCATAATAAAACTAGAAAGGGACTTGCAATTATTCGAGAAGAGCCTAATGTCTAGAAGTAGGACAGTTTTAAAGAATACTAGTGATGCTAAAACAGCGCGTACTTTCTCACCCGTATTTTCACGGAAACTTATGCGGAAAATGCTAAAGTTCGAAAAATTGCACATGATCTTATTTAAAATCTTATCTTTAAGGAAAAGTTTCATGAAGGGAAAATCTCAAATTTCAATATTTTACTTGTAGGAATAACTACGAAAATCTTTTTTCAACGAACATGAGACTAGTAATATTCTCTTAAATGCACTTCAATACCCAAAGCAATTATTACATTTACTTTTTTATTACATTTGTAATAAAAATTATGGAACCATTTGTTTGAACATTTGAAAAATGTCCCAGGAGCTACATGTAAGTACCCTCCCCTAATTGAATATCGGTTTCAAATTTAAGGCGCTACGACATCAGCCAGATCGATTGGGGTATCAATTTTGGTGAAAATCGGCTGAACGGTTTAGCCGCTAGCGTTGTTCAGGGACGGACGGACAGACATTTTACCGTCAGTCGATTTTCGCTATCAACCACCCACAAAACATGGATTCTGGCTACACACGATTTGGAGATTTTTTCTAAATTTAGCAAGTGGTTATCCATTTTTCGTCTAAGGGCGTGTAATATGCGTTTTTCTGCCGACAATTCGCCGTTTTTCGCGTAGCATTACGTAACTTTCTCTCTCCTTAGAAGAAAGTGCAGTCAATATATGAGAAAATTTAGATTATGCGTTCACGGAAAAATTTGTATGCTTTCACTGCAAAGCAATTTTCTAAATTTGGAAAACATTTATACAATTTTTTATAACTTCATTTGTAGAATTGGTTATACCGAGAGAGAAGAGTAAAGAGTTCATAAGAAATTTGAAACAGATTAGTAATTGTAATGTTGAAAAATCCAGAGATATTAATAAAGGTGACATTTACTACAGTATTTGTAATAACGGTATAGTGTATTCAGATGAAGAGTGTAAAGTAAAAAGAAAAGTTCTTTTTCAGAAAGTTTCAATAATGCAATATGAGCATAATGTAACATACCCTCCAGAAATATTGGAATATCATTGGATTCAAGTCCCAATGAACTTGCTAGTATAATATCAATTTTGAAAAGAATACATTGATTTAGAAGTCAGTAATGTTTTAATTTTTGCGGTACCATGCATTACACAGGTCCTTTTCCTACAACGAGTCTAAAAATAAATACATGTTCGCAGAGTCTTTTTGGAAATATTTTTTGGAGTTCGTGATTTCAAAGCCGAATTTTCCTTCAAAACCCCTAAATACTATTTTACTTGATATCATTGTTTCTGTAGTGTGCTGCGCATTCGAGAATGTAAAATATAGTAAAATATTTAATGAAGTCTTAACTCAATATTAGGCCAATTATTTTCCGTCACTGTTCCTCAGCTTAAAAAACTATGGAAATATTGTAATGAAAGAACATTATTAAATTCAGTGGTACTCAGTTTAATAAATATGTTTATTTTACCAACGAAATGAGAAAGTGTGAATAAAATATGTATTGGCTACAATGAATATCATTGCAATATTGTAGGAAATCTCTGAGAGAGTTGAATATTAAGTTATAAATAATAATCAGAATTAGCAGACCATATATGAAAATTTCATTTTGATTAAATAAATTTCCCATTTTATAATACTATTTCCCACAGGGAAATAAAGTCCTTAGGTTTTATTAGGCAACGATTATTGAAAGTCTGAATTCAAATATGTGAAATTTTCTTTGACAATTGGAAATTGTTGTTTTTTGTATATATTTTTAATGTCTCTTTTTAACTACTAGGTCATATAACGACCACTGTGATTTTTTATGTTTGGGGTTTTCTGTAGGGAGAATACGTAAGGACATCACGAACACACATCTATGTCGAGGCGGAACCCACGGCCCTTCAGACAGGAAGCTACGGCCTTGTCATCCATTTCCTCTTTCTCTCTAGTAAACCTTTGACATCATCTATCCACCTTCTAATGCATCGCAGATATCGCTTAATTCTCCCTCATTTGAATTACGTTTTCCTGTGTCCCTGGCCGTGGGGATAAGTGGAAATGAAACCTCTGACTAGGTAGTAAAGTTGGCCTCGAGGAAGCCAGAAAGACATCTTTATGGTAATATCTACTCTTACTACCAGATTTATCCAACGATGCATTTTGAGTGCAAACAGAGTGGCAGAACTCTTTTCAAATCACAAGGATCATAAGACCCTTGTCATGGTCATCCGTGGCTCAAAGCCCGAAGGACAAGAATTATTATTCACCTTCGGATCGGGCACTGCCACTTCTCGCACGGACATCTCGCGCAGTTACCCACCTATCCCGAAATGGGCGGATGGCGCTTGTGGTAATGCGAAAAAGCGCTGTGATAATGGAAAGGCCATGAAGACATGGTAGCCTAGGCTATGGAAGAGATGCTGGCTACTGTCACTCCGCAAACTCTTTAAACTTTCTTGGCTATGCTTTCTTTATTCTATAAATCTAATACGCGTGAAGGGATGATTTTAACATGCCTTTTATAACTAATTTTTCGTTTTGATGTAACACTGTCTTTATCATTTATTTCATTTAAAATTAGTCATTTTTACTGTTTTACTCTTTTAATCTTGTAATTAATAAAAAATATTTTAACGACTTTTATACTAATTTTCAGAAAATTTGCAGAATAATATTGCACTATGTAATTGACAAGATATTTGAGCACAATACACAGTTCTTTTATATTGTCAAAAAATATAATTTCAGCTCAATAAAGCATATAAAACTATAATTTAATTTTCAGATTTGAGAACTTGTGATCTGGTGAATCTCTTGCTGTGTTTTCCGTGTTGATCTAAAAGGCCGTGTATTTTCCGGGTTCGATATGCATTCAGAGTATTGGGATCTTATGAGCACAAATTATTTGTCATGCGTATATCTTACAATGGCTAAAATTATTTCACAATTAATCGTTAGAAAACAAGGACGGTGTGTTTCCTGTGAATAAAAACCGTTTCTTACTTCAATATTGATAACCGTGTCAAGGTTTCCGGATGTTTGAATTGCGGGAGAGCTTCTTGAATCGAACTAAACCCTCCAGAAACTGTTTCTGGGGGTCATACAAAAACCTAACATAAATTGGAAAGATAATACGATTCCCGGAAACACTGTGTTCCTCTTAAATATTTTAATTGGAAAATTGTCCCGGAATTGAAATTTTTAACTAAATACTCAATCTCTTGAAAGTTTATTCAAACAATTTTTTGTTTCTTTCTTAACAGCTCTTTTTAAGAAACTTACATTGATTCGTAACTTTTTAAGGTTTTCAAATTTATTCTTTTTTACTACGTGTTATTCAAAAATATTTAAAAATATTTAACTTCAGTGTAGATTTCCAGAAATTAAAAGATTTAAAAAATTTGCTGTTTATATTATTAGCTATTTATTAAAGATATGAATTATTACAATTTTGCTTTTAATATATGCAATGTGATATGTTGAAAATAATTAATTATGTTAGCGCCTATTCAGGCCATATCAGATTTGTACTGTTGCCTGTATATTACCTTAAATAAATAAATAAAAATATCACGGGGAAAGGGGATAGATGTAATCTTCTCAGCAGTGTAACAGAAAAATAGCAACTTTTGAAAAATATATGAAGAATAAGACAATTATATTTTTGAAATATTTCTAATGAGAGGTTCCCTAGTTCCTTTTCACCGATTATCACTATAAAATTGCATCAATTTTACAAATAGTCTAAACAATATTAACAATAGCAATTTTGCAATGATAATCTACTTGGGACACCCGGAAGTGATTTTAATTGATTAACGAAATCACTGTTTGCATGCACCTGCTCATATAGAAAAATAGGCGATTACATTTTCATAATGCGTTATAAAATGTGTGTATTGCTGCATTTCCTTAATAAAGCGTAATAATGTCAAAATACAATTTTTTAAATACGTAACATGAATTTCAATTTGCTTGATAGGAAATATGTATATTATGTAAATGCATTATATTGTGTTTCCCGAAAATTATTATGTAATAGTTAGTGTTCCTTGCTTTAGAACCATTAGCTTTTAAAAAATAGTTTGTAAGAAACAAAACTTTCAATACTATTAATTTAATCTGACCCAAATTTCTCACAATATTAGATACCATAAATTAGACTTCATTTTCATGGTAAAGAACTCGATAAAAAATGTCACAGCCCCTTCCCGTGACCCGCTGCCCCTTGGTTCGTCAGCGTCCACGGGGTTCAGGGGCAACGTCCAGTGCAATTGGCGGGTGATCCTCGCGCCCGCGCGCCAATCCGTTTGTTTCTGTGCCCTCTCCTGTTACCTCCTCTGCTTCCTCTCACCTCCCCTCTCCTGTTACCCCTGCTCACGTTAGCGAGGCAGCGCCACTGACCTCAGAAATTGCTCCGCCCTTTGAGATAACTGAGAGAAATCTTCGGGAGGAAGGGGACGTGTCTGAAAACTTGGAGCAAAGCCAATGATAAGAGCGGATACGCCTCGACGCCAGGATTAGTCAAGTGTCCGGCGATGGTTGTCCAAGCTGTGGAAAAGCCAGATTTGGCCGCACAGGCATCACCCCTATTCTGTGAGTGGGTATACAAAGACTTATTTGTAATTTAATGTTGCTAAGACGTTAAGAGTCAAAGCATGTACTACATTATTCTAAAAAGAAAATAGTGATATACTTGCGTTTTATTTTCGTGTTATCTCGAATGTGCGGTCATCTGTATTGAAGTCCAAATTTCATGAAAGAAATGCTACTCTTAAGTAATTTAACAGAAGGTTTGGTCAGCGTTATGTTCAGTATTAGTTCAATGATGTTAAATTGGTAAAAATGAATCCTTAAGATATTCGATTATCAATTGCGAGTACTTGAAATAGGGTATCACTGGTCGTCGAGCTCGGATAGAAGGCGTGATGAAATGACGTTGGTGAGCTATTGTGCATCTTATGCGACTTTAGCCAATGAGCTTCAGACACTAAATTTCGTGACAATATTAGCGAGCATTAAAATGCAGCCAGATAGTAAAATTACCACCTTGTTTCAAGTCATTGAAACACATATACGAACAATTAAAAAATGTTTTATTGAAGGCAGGTTAACGGAGCTTGTTCAGTAGAAATAAAAGAATTTACAACATAATTGTTTCGGAAAATATATTTCCAATCTCAGGGCTGTATAACATGAGAAGAAAGCAAACACAGTTACAATAAGGCTACCAAAACACGTGTGGGATACAAAATATTTCTCAATACATCTCGCTCTCCATAAACCATGGCGGTCAGCGTATAGTCTGTTTTTTTAAACGAAGTGCCCTTTAAAAAGTTAGCCCGTTGTGTGCGCGTTTTCATGACGTAAGCTGGTTCTGAGCAGAACGAGCACAAATAGGTGCGCCGGACTAGCTGACCCAGTCTTTTGATCATGGTCGGAGATGAGAATAGGTAGATCGAAGTGGTTATCAAGCGATCATGCGCTTCTGTTCACGTGGAAATCACAAAGGGGCATCCAAAATTGGAAAATACATTTTAAATAAATATATGTTATAAATATATATGATTAAAATAAATAGATGTTATGTGTAGAAAAAAACACAAAGGAATAAGCAGTTAACAAATGTTCATTGTGCACTGTCATCGTCGCTAGGAGAATCACCAGTTCTTAGCCGAAGTCTCCAAAATCCAAACAGAATAACTAAAAGCGGATACTGTCGGCGTACGCAGAATTACAATATCAACTATAAATACTTCGTGCTCACTTGCAAAACTAGACTGCTTAGGCGCCCGTGGCTCCTTATGCACGGGCTGCTAGCAGACACTCGTCACGGGTTTGCGTTCCGAACTGCTACACCCGCCTTGGTGAGTTAGAACACTCGCGCTGTTCAGTAGCACGCGCGCGCCAACATCAAATGCATTCATAACACCCCCTCGAATAAGTCGCATAGGACGCGACACGTCCTTCTCCAGGGGGTGGCTTCTTCTCCCACGTGGTATGACCATCCCTCCTCGCGGCCTTTCCAGGGCGGTGCTCCATCGAGGACCGCTGCTCGCTTTGGCTATCGATCTTCCGCTGACTTGATCCCTGCAAATCGCTGTGCGGCTCCATGTTCAAGTACCTTCTGCAATTTGTTACAACCGTGGTTACAAATGGAATTACAAAACCTTTCATTTACAAATATATGACATATTGCATGAAATATATTTCCTGCTAAAAACCATAACTATTCAAACGTTTTTCTTCTCATGGTGATTGTTCTTATTCTTGCTTCAGCATCAAAAATTGTGTTGGTGTAACCTGCCCCGATGTCAATGCACCATCACTATCGCTAAAATCACTAGCGACATTTTCCTCAACAATTAAACCCTTGACTTTCATTCCGTAATATTTATGTGCATTATTGATTACACTGCTTTCATTTGCTGGATACATATTATTATCCGATTTTGTCTCGTTTGTATCATTGTTCTCCTTAAACCGGTGTGCACCATTACACACTTCTTTCTCTACTGAAATGGCTCAGATGTCCGCCATTTTCCCTTGGCCATCATTGCCTATGGTTATTGTTTTCTCACACGGTTGCTGACCATAATTACCTTTTGTAAACTCCATATATGCCTTCGTACACCAATTATTTTGGCATATAGCGTCCTTTTTACTAACACCAGTGTTGAGAAACTTGCGATAGGTAGATCGCGATCCAGTCCACTAAATAATTAGTTCACGTTTACTGCGCAAATGTTTTATCAATAACTGTATTATCTTGCGCTATTTTGTCCACCATATTTTACATTTCACTTTTCTCCACTGTATTACCCTGACCTACTACACTAAATCTTAGTTTAGAACGAGGAGAGTTTCTTTTTTGTTCCGCTCGTAAGTGTACTACCTTGATACAAAAATAAAAGCTCCTTTCAATTATTGGATTTGGATTCTCTTCAGTTTTAAATGATAAATCTAAGAAACTAAAAATGCTGGACAATTATCCGGCAATAAAAAAGAGCGTTTATTCATTATAACAATGGTTTATGTTCATTCACGCCAGTTGAATGACTGTTTTCCTTTGCAGGTTTCATACATTCGCCAACTAGGGGTTTATTGTCTGATGATTTGTTTGAAAATATTAGTTTTAAAAGGAAATTCCATTTCTTTTGTTAGACATATTTCTGATATCATTATATATTTTAAAATGTTTATACTTATTGTTACAAAACATTACAATAGTTATTTTCAAATTGGTTTTGTACGTATGTAATAGTTCGTAATTTTTTTCATCCAATCTAAGACAGCTTTTTCGTACAAAATGAAAAATTCAGAAAACGCACAAATTTGTAAATTAGCTGGTACAGGATTACAAAAACGAAGTGAACATTTATTGTTTTGCATAATATTCTATAGAAACGTAATATACTACTATCACTTATCATTTTTTGAAATTTTCTCTTCTAAATAATTAATCATAATTTTTAAATAAACTTTGTTTGCATTTCTTTTCATATAAAGATCAGTTTTAAAATTTACATTCTCTGATCGATTTGCCTGTACTCAGTTCGAAGCGAATTTGAAACAGATTTTTTGATTTTTTGGAATACTTTAGTTAAAGCCTCAACATGTTAATTTTTTTTCAAAATGCCTACAAATATAGCTGCAAATATTGGATTTTTCTTGAATAGAACGATGTACGCTCCTAAAAAATGACGCATACCGAAATATCGATTTATGAAAAACCAGTGTTCGTCTGTCTGTGTTCGTCTGTCTGTGTTCGTCTGTCCGTGTTCGTCTTATACTCTTATCGTTTTCTGTAGCCCACCCTTTTGTTTATACGGCTATACGTTCACACAGATTATAATCTACTGACTGGGAGCAACAGGATACTTGGCTGCAGCATTGAACTGGTCAGTTTTCCTCTGTGATCCTAATACAGTAAGACGATCCATTTGACACACATCGACAGTCCCGAATTTTCCCCAAATCATGGTGGTAAATTTGGTACAGCTGTCAAATGGGACATTAGTGGAAAGAGACTTGTGATTGGGACCAACAAGTCAAATGTTCAGGTAAGCCACTCAGGATTTTTGTTTCAAGTTTTATAAAAATGGCCTTCAGTTGAAAAAAATCATCTATCTTATGTTTTTGGTTATTCATGCACTGAGGTCTCAGATGAATGAACTACGATGTTCTACCATGATCGTTAGAAGTGAATATTAGTCAATTACGCAAACTTCCGGGTTTTATATTTAGCTTGTTTAATCATGGAAATGACTCGTTGAGAACATCTCGCTGACTTAAAAGTTATACCGTTCTTGCTCTCTATTATTACGGTATACACATTTTGGGGGTTTTGTTTACCAAAAAGACTGGTTAAAAATGTCTGTCGATCAGTAAATAACACAAGCGCCTAAATCGTGCGTAGAATTTTCTCCAAAACCATTTCTGCTTGATCGATTTACAGAACTTGACTTCATGCGATTTTAAAACGGATATTTTATTTTTTGCGAGGCATCTTAAATGAAGTTGCAAGATTTTAATTTTTTTTTCTACAAAATGGCTCAAATATTTTCGATTAATTATATCGGATAAACGAGAGATCAAATTACGCTTATAAAAATGGCACAGGTCGTATTGTCATTGAACGCTTTAAATTTTCGAAGAGTCCAAAAGTCCACAATTTTTCGGCATCGTCTCTTACGACTTGAATATTGGAGAGTGTTTTTTCTTGATGAAATCTGTTCTCCAAATTTAGATGCATATAAGGTCAAGTTCAATTTTTTAAAGTTAATAATTTTTTTTTATTTCAGAGGACGAGCGCGAACTCATAAATATTATAAAAGTAGGATTGCCATATCAGTGAATTTTCAGAGGACGAGCGCGAACTCATAAATATTATAAAAGTAGGATTGCCATGGAAAACTTTCACTATCCTTTTGCAATAGTCGGGAGGGTTGTTATATTGACGACCGGATGGTTAAATGTTGTGTTCCCCTGTTAGCAGGGAATCGCGGGAAAATAGCGCGATACCATCGAGAGCGAATACTGTCGAGTTGGTTGAACCTTCATGTTCCCGAGGCCGCAAACCGAGACGGGATGTTAAAAAAGAAATTTCCTGTAGATCTAACAAATGGGATAGGGGGAGAGATTAAGAACTTCAACTCTGCTACATGTACTCGATAAAGAAAGAAAAAAATTCAAGAGCGCCATGGTTGATATTCAGTTGCTCTGTTTCTTTTCTTTCCTCGCCTTCTAGGATGTGCTTGGAGGCTCAGTGGTATAATATTCTCATTAGCGTATCGGGCTGTTGTACCAAAGGTTGCGGTTTGAAGACTTCATTTTCCTCCAATATCATGATGTTTCATAATTTCATCACTAAATATATTGCTTGTAATACTTTATATCTAATTAAAGGTAGAGCATCAATGTTTCAGCGAATGTTTAATGATTGCACATTTTTGTATTGTATTTTTAAAATTATTTATAGTTTTCAAACAAGTTTTTCAAGATAATCCCCATACTTTTTATTTCAAACTTCGACTATAAATTCTTTTGAATTTCACTTGCATTTCTGCAAATTTTCAAATTAGTTTCTGTTTAAGAACTCTCATATAAAAATAACGTTGTCAACGGTCTGAAGAATATTTTCTCGATCGCCGCGATCCGCCATTTTACTCACTGAGAGCTATATTTAATGAGATGTTTGGTAGGACCTGAGAGCTCTATTTGTAAAAGAAACTTAATTCCTTTTGCATTATTGATTTGCGGTTCAGGTTTGGCAGATATTGTCAGTTGACTCTTTTATCATATTCTTCTGCAATTTCCTGCGACAACTTCGGAGAATGAAATCCGAGATTTATACTACCATTTGTTTCATAATCTCACGTAACCGCTTTGAATACCTAGTGAGGTAAGAACAAATACAAAATTTAATTTACTTATTCAGATGTAGATAAAATCTATTATTTTTCAAAATAATAGAATACAATTATATTAACTTAATGTAGACAAATACCCAGGTATCATAAGTCTTAAAGAGAACTCATTTTGTTCCCCATGTATACCCACTCTCACAGAATATGGGTGATGCCCTGTGCGGCCAAATCTGGCTTTTCCACAGCTTGGACAACCATCGCTGGACACTTGACCAATCCTGGCGTCGAGGCGTATCCGCTCTTATCATTGGCTTTTGCTCCAAGTTTCAGACACGTCCCTTCCTCCCCTCGAAGATTTTCCTCTAGTTATCTCAAAGGGCGGAGCAATTTCTGAGGTTAGTGACGCTGCCTGCTAACGTGAGCAGGGGTAACAGGAGAGGAGGGTGAGAGGAAGTAAGAGGAGGTACAGGAGAGGGCACAGAAACAAAACGGATTGTGCGCGGGCGCGAGGATCATCCGCCATGCACTAGACGTTTCTGAACCCCTGGCCCTGAACCCCGTGGTGCCCGACGAACCCAAGGGGCAGCGGGTCACAGGAAGAGAATATGACATTTTTATCGAGTTCTTTACCATGAAAATGAAGTCTAATTTATGAGTATCTAATATTGTGAGAAATTTGTGTCAGATTAAGTGTAACTAGTATTGAAAGTTTGTTTCTTACAAACTATTTTTAAGAATGCTAATGGTTCTAAAGCAAGAACACTATTACATAATAATTTTCAGGAAACACAATATAATGCATTTACATAATATACACATTTCCTATCAAGCAAATTGAAATTCATGTTCGTATTTAAAAACTTGTATTTTGTCATTGTACGCCTTTATTAAGAAGTAAAACAATACACGCATTTGTACGCATTATGAAAATGCAATCGCCCATTTTTCTATATGAGCAGGTGCATGCAAACGAGTGATTTCATTAATCAATTCAAAATCACTGCCGGGTGTCTGATAGATTATCATTGCAAAATTGCTATTGTTAATATTATTTAGACTATTTGTAAAATTGATGCAGTTTTATAGTGATAATCGGTGAAAGGAACTGGGAACCTCATTGAAATATTTCGAAAATAAATGTCTTATTCTTCATATATTTTCAAAAGTTGCTATTTTCCTGTTACCTGCTGAAGATTATATCTATCCCTTCCCAGTGATATTTTATTTATTTATTTATTTGGGTAATATACAGGCAACAGTACAAATCTGATATGGCCTGAATAGGCGCTAACATAATTAATTATTTTCAACATATCACATTGCATATATTAATATAAAGTGTAATAATTGATATCTTTAATAAATAGCTAATATGCAAACAACAAATTTTTAATTCTTTTAATTTGTGGAAATCTACACACTGAAGTTAAATATTTTCTTAAATATTTTTGAATATACGTAGTAAAAAGAATAAATTTGGAAACCTTAAAATGTTGCGAATCAATGTGAATTTTTCTTAAAACGAGCTAATGAAAAGCAGCTTGTTTGAATGAAGCTTTAAAGAGATTGAGTATTTAGTTAAAGAATTTCAATTCCGGGACAATTTTCAATTAAAATATTTAAGCGGAAAACAGTGTTTCCGAATCGTATTATCTTTCCAATTTATGTTAGGTTTTGTATGACCCCCAGAGCAGTTTCTGGAGTGTTTAAGTTCGGTCAAAGAAGCTCTCCCGCAATTCAAACATCGGAAACCTTGGCACGGTTATCGATATTGAAGTAAGAAACGGTTTTTTATTCACGGAAACACACGTCCTTGTTTTTCTAACGATTAATTGTGAAATAATTTTAGCCATTGTAAGATATACGCATGACAAATAATTTGTGCTCATAGATCCCAATGCCCAGATGCATATCGAACCTGTAAAATACATTTGGTTTTAGATCAACACGGAAAACACAAATTCAATCAGATCACAAGTTCTCAAATCTGAAAACTAAACTACAGTCTTTATTATTTTTACGAAATGAAACTTCATACCTTCTTTAATAATATAAAAGAACTGTGTATTGTGCTCAAATATCTTGTCAATTACATAGTGCAATATTATTCGCAAAATTTCTGTAAATTAGTATAAAAGTCAGTTAAAATATTTTTAATAACAAGATTAAGAGTAACAACAGTAAAAAATGACTAATTTTAAAATGAAATAAATGACAAAGACAGTGTTACATCAAAAACGCAAAATTAGTTATAAAAGGCATGTTAAAATCATCCCCCTTACGCGTATTAGATTTATAAATACACTTAGCTAAGAAGTTTAAAGAGTTTACGGAGGACAGTAGCCAGCATCTCTTCTATAGTCGACAAGCTATGTGCCTTCTTCGGCTCTTTCATTATCGCAGTGCACAGGAGCATGCTTTACAGTAAGGTCTGTTCTTCATTTCTGGGGATAGGGGTGGGTAACTGCGCGAGATGTCCGTTGAGAAGTGGCAGTGCCGGTCCGAAGGTGAATAAAGCAATTCTTGCCTCGGGCTTAGAGCCACGGGATGACCACGACAAAGGGGTCTTATGATCCTTGTGAGTTTGAAAAAGAGTTCTGCCACTCTGTTTGCACTCAAAATGCAACGTTGGATAAAATCTTGGTAGTAAGAGTAGATATTACCATAAAAGATGTCTTTCTGGCTTCCTCGAGGTAACACTACCTAGTCAGAGGTTTCATTTTCATATCCCCACGTGGCCAGGGACACGGGAAAAAACGTAATTCAAATGATGGAGGAATTAAACGATATCTTCGATGTATTTGATGTTGGATATATGATGTCAAAGGTTTGCTAGGAGAGAAGAAATGGACGACAAGGCCGTAGCTTCCTGGGTTCGAAGGGCCGCGGGTTCCGCCTCGGACATAGTTGTGTGTTCGTGATGTCCTTACGTATTCTCCCTAGAGAAAACTCCAAACATAAAAAATCACAGTGGTCGTTATATGACCTAGTAGTTAAAAAGAGACATTAAAAATATATACAAAAAACAACAATTTCCAATTGTCAAAGAAAATTTCACATATTTGAATTCAGACTTTCAATAATCGTTGCCTAATAAAACCTAAGGACTTTGTTTATAGGTAAAATAGTATTATAAAACGGAAATTTATTTAATCCAAAAATGAAATTTTCATATATGGTCTGCTAATTCGATTATTATTTATGACTTAATATTCAACTCTCTCAAGATTTCTGCAATATTGCAATGATATTCATTGTAGCCAATACATAATGCTCTTCACACTTTCTCTATTTCGTTGGTAAAATAAACATATTTATTGAAAGCTGAGTACCACTAGATTTAATAATGTTCTTTCATTACAATATTTCCATAGTTTTTAAGCTGAGGAACAGTGACGGAAAATAATTGGCCTAATATTGAGTTAAGACTTCATTAAATATTTTACTCTGTTTTACATTCTCGAATGCGCAGCACACTACAGAAACAATGATATCGGTAAAATAATGTTAGAGTTTGAAGGAAAAATTCGGCTTTTGAAATGCGAACTCCAAAAAATATTTCAAAAGACTCTGCGAACATGTATTTTATTTTAGACTCGTTGTAGGAAAGGACCTGTGTACGCATGGTACCGCAAAAAAATTAAAGTATTTTTAAACTACAAATCAATGTATTCTTTTCAAAATTGATATTATACTAACAAGTTGTCATTGGGATTCTGAATCAATGATATTCCAATATTTCTGGAGGATGTTACATTATGCTCATATTGTGCATTATTGAAACTTTCTGAAAAAGAACTCTTTCTTTTTTACTTTACTCTTCATTCCAGATACACTATACCGTTGTACAAATGCTGTAAGTAAATGTCACCTTTTATTATTATCTCTGGGATTTTCAGCATTACAATTACTAATCTGTTTCAAATTTCTCATAGACTCTACTCTTCTTCTTGGTATAACTAATTCTACAAATGAAGTTATAAAAATTGTATAAATGTTTTCCAAATTTGAAAATTGCTTTGCAGTGAAAGCATACAAATTTTCGTGAACGCATAATCTAGGGTACACTGCTTATATATTGACTGCACTTTCTTCTTGGAGTAGAAAGTTACGTAATGCTACGCGAAAAAACGAATTGTCGGCAGAAAAACCAATATTACACTGCCCGTGGCTGAAAAAATGGATAAATCCACTTCCCGCTGAAATTTGAAAAAATCCTCCAAATCGTGGTGTAGCCAGAATCCATGTTTGTGGGTGGTTGATAGCGAAAAATCGACTGACGGTAAAATGTCTGTCCCGTCCGTCCCTGAAAAACGTTCGCAGCTAAACCGTTCAGCCGATTTCACCAAAATTGATACTCCCAATCGATCTGGCTGATGTCGTAGCGCCTTAAATTTGAAACCGATATTCAATTGGGAGGTACTTTGCATATGGCCCCTGGGACATTTTCAAATGTTAAACAAATGGCTCCATAATTTTTGTACAAATGTAATAAAAATGTAAATATAATAATTGTTGGATATTGGGAAGTGCATTTAAGAGAATATTGCCGTCTCATGTTCGTTGAAAACAGATTTTTCGTAAGTATTCCTACAAGTAAATATTGAAATTTAGAATTTTTCCCTTCATGAAACTTTTTTCCCTTAAAGATAAAGATTTTTAAATAAGATCATGTGCAATTTTTCGAAACTTTTTAGTATTTTCATATAAGTTTCCGTGTGAAAATGCAGGTGAGAAAGTACGCGCTGTTTAGCATCACTAGTATTCTTTAAAACTGTCCCTACTTCTGAACATTGGGCTCTTCTCAGATAATTTTGCAAATTCACTTTTCTAGTTTTATTATGACAATGTGGTACTAGTATGCATGAAGAGAAAGGAAATAAAAATATTGTACTTTCTTTCTATAGAAAAGTTCGCATTCTATTAAATTATAATTATATTATATTAATATATTTATTATTCCCTATATTATACATTTTTATATTATATTATAAATCACAATATATTTAAACAAAAGGATTGACCTCGAAACGAAAAAATATATACTGAAACGATTATGTTCTATATTGCGTAGGTTTTATTGTTTTTAACTACTTTTCTAAGTGGCAACTGAAACACAAATCGCTTTAGCCGAATAGTTAACGTCATAGGTACGCTGTCGGCTTGCTAACGTTAATAAGTTCGAATCCAGAAGAATTTTTTCTTCTGTTACGGTGTGATTTCAGTAATATGTCAATATTTGTAATTAATATTAATTTTTGAAAAGACTTAGGGGCCCTAAAGGGCCGAGTTTGATAGATCCATCCGAAAGTACGACGACTAGAAACCTCCGTTCTGTACCAGTGACCAAAAGCGCTGGTGGCCCTATTACTAGAGACTCTATATATTTTTGAATATTGAAAAAGTTAACTTTCAAAACTACAAAATTGAAAATAGAATCTTACTGGTTGAAAACTATTTTCCCAATTCATGTAATAGTATAATATTGCGGAGCAGTGACATTAGAAAAGAAAGTATGTGCTGTTGTAGGTTAACTACTTCGTTGTTTTACATTATGGCATTATAATTTCTTTAAGAAGCAATCAATCAACTATTTGCTGATAATTAAAATATTGTTAGCATTATATCATTCAAGTTTAGGTTACAAGTTTTCATGAATAACGAATGCAAATTTGTCCGGAAATTCTCTTAGTTGTGTTAATTGGTATTAAAAATAACATAGTTACTTGCTTAATACTACGCGGTTCTGTATTTCAGACTGGTGTTTCACGACGAGTTACAGTTCAGTCTTATCGCGTAATGTGGAGATCACCTTCAAGATATGGGAGGGCAAGATAGCAGTTCCCAGGATAGAAGCTACTTCCATGACCCTACACAAAGACGAAATATTTCTAACTAGAATCCCAACTATAGAATAGTATCGCGCTGATGATTCCCACACATTCTTATCAGAATGTGAGTTTGCCTGTAACCTGAAGTAAATGTTGTATATCCTTAAGAACAATAAATTTCAAGATAAATTCATTCTACAACACCCCTCATCAGCGGTGCTGTAGTACCTCTGTGATAGCTCCGTGGATTAAGCGGGTGTAGATAGAGGAATGGACGCCAGATCAAATCCTGCCGAATATATATTTTTTTACCTGATGCCTGGGCATTAATCACTATCATCACGAGCAAGACATTCCAAAATTCTTACGAGAGGAACAAACTTGTTTTTGTAAGCGATAATGTGATTATATTAAGATTGTGTGCTGGTATCTTGTATTCCAAGCATTGTGACAAAACGAAATTTGGAAGAGAGATAGCTCAAGCCTTTAACAAGTGTCTCAATTGCAATATCATTATCATATTTTTGTAATCGTTAGAAATAATATGAAAAGTCTGTACCAAGTTGTATAATCTGTAATTACATGTTTTAACAGTTCTAGAGATAATCAGAATCCTTAACAAGTCTATTGGGTTTATTATAAAATTATTGCAATAAAAGGTAATTTCTTCGTTCTTTTATTAATTTAGAAGGAATATGTCTTTTACACGTTAACAAAGTTCCTTAGAGACTATTACGAACTCATTAAAATTACCATTTTTGTGTTTGTGCCTTTGTGATAAATGCTAACAGAACGCATCCTTAATTGTTTGTAACAATTGATAATTTTATTTCTTTTATGGTCTTCTTAAAATTTTTAATGTAAGTCTTCGGTAGGTGAAGCCACATTTCAAATGTATTAACTCCAAACATAATAAAAATTACGATTTGACATTGGTCATGTAGAAAGAAATCAATATTTTTATTATTATCTCCATTTTTAAATAAACAATAATGTTTGATACGGCCATCTTTAGTGCAGGAGTAGACTGAAGTTAAGTGGTGACCATTCAATCAGTCCCAATTTTCACAAAGAAAATAAGGAATTTTAATTATTTAGTTATATCCAATGATTATTCGCCATGCTTGTGTAGGTGATCAAATGCACAAATCACCTGACATTAAGTCTCAATATGGAAAAACAAGGAGGTGCGAATTTCGGATCTCAAGGTAATGCTGGGATAATGTCGTTCTTTTAAATCTAAATATTAAATTTATTATAAAATTCATAAATATGATAACGGAGTTAGATAAATAAATATATTATCATGTATTGTTAAAAGCATCAGTTGCCCTAATATTGCATTTTCAGAAATTGTACTGCTTGAGAACGAATATGTTTAGTGAATTACATTATTGAAATGTTACTCTCAGAGAGAAAATGGAGAAATTACAGAACAAACATTTCGTATTCGTAGATACATTAAGGCTTACCGATTACTGAGATAATAACTCTCTCTGTAGCTAAATCGCTTGACACCGGATTTTAAATCGAATTATTGAGGATCGAGTTCTGCGCGATGCCTTTTTCTTCTGTTCCGCGTTCTGTTTGCCTAAGTCTGAGAATTAAAAGATAAGAATGTTTGTGAAATACTTGTATTTATTTATTGCTTATAAGATCTTTGCTGAACTTTTATACTATATAATGTGTAGTGTTTGATCCCGCTTTATTACAAGTATTTATACAAATGTGTATTTATTTATATTTAGTTAGTAAGAATTTAACCTAACCTCGCTTGGGAATTAAGATAGTGAACGTTTTGACATACATTTTGCATTCCACTTCCAAAAAGTTTGTCTAACTCTGTCACTTTTTTATGGAAATGAAATATGGGGAAATGTTTATCCCGTTCGTTAGTGATATATATTGACCTGATATGTATTAATTGAGTACTAAAGATGTAATTCCCTTCGGACGGAATCAAACCCGCATCGTTCGATTTACGACCAGTTGCTCTGACCACTGAGCTTCCGAAAAATGCGTTTTACAGTTGGGTTCTTGGGCTCGTGTATTTACACGCATTTGATATTTGTCACCGCTGTCATCATTTACACGTAAGTCAGTATGAGGAAGGTTTGGACATTTAAGTAATTGATATCAAAGTTGTGAAGCTTTTACACAACGTCGTGCCCAGATGTGACAAATTACTCGTTTTTCTTGATTACATAAATACATTCATATTTCGCAATATGAATCATTTATGTAAAGAATAAACTCACCAGCAAATGACAATCAGTAATGCAGAAAAATTCTCAGTACTGTTTTTGTCTCACCTTTTGGAACTGCTGTAACACGTTTAGATGGATTTTGAACTATGATAATTCGTTATCTCAGCACAAAACAAAACTTGTACTTCTCGTTTCTTTCTCGTATACGCACGAATATACGTAGTATACGTAGTATATTCGTATGTGACGTATATACGTAGTATATTCGTGCGTATACGTAGTATAGAGAAAGTTATGTAATACAGCGGAAAATCGATTTCACGATTAAACGGTAATACACGTTTTGGAGTCGAAAAAACGGTTTATCCAAACCGTCCGTCCATCCGTCTGTGATCACTGCTGGCGCCTAAACCATTTGTACGATCCTTTCCAAATTGGAAAAGAAACCCCTGTTTTTCTGGCTGTAGTTGAAGCTTGAAATTTTGAAAAATCTTTGAAATTTGGGGGTACTTTACATGAAGCCTTTCGGACATTTTCAAATTTTCTCAAAGCGAAACCTAATTTTTCTGGTAGAATAAGTAAAATACATAGAAGGATGACATGGTTCAATTTTCATGGTTAACTCTGAATTTTCGAAGAATTTTAAAGTTTGAACATTTGGGGCGTCATCCTACAACTACAAAATTGAAAACAGATTTGTCTTTCAAATGAAATATGTTGTCATAATTCGTTCTTGCACCAACAATCATGTAGGCTTTCTTGAAATGATGGCATTTTTCGCGCAAAAGTGCAAGCAATATTTACAATTTTAAAGAATTGTTTGAAATGCAAAACTGCAATTAAACCGTTTTTCTTTTCTTACTATTAAAACGTTTCAAAACCGATTTTGCGAAATCGTACTTTTTACTGTTTCTTTCGTTGCAAGCAACATTCCTGTCTTCAGCTAGCAAAACTCAACAAGTATCACTCGTCATACATCCTAATATGAAGCATTGTATAAGTGACTGCGGGGTGACGTCATGTAGTTCAGGTGCTTGTTTGTGAACTGGAAGACTCGAGGATTCACGTCCTGGCCTGTTCATGCAACTTTTTATTTTTGACTATGTGTGAATTTTAATTAATACTTTTCCTTTTCAATAATTTAAAGGTATTCATTTACGGTTGTCGTTTGAGAGTTTAAAAAACGAATGAAGTGTTAATAGTGCAACATTTGTTACATATTAAGAAAACATTACCAATAACACGAGGAAAATAAGAGTTTATTTTTATATAAATGTGAGTAGATGAACAAAAAGATAATAACATGCGTAATGATAGGTGATTTTCTTGAAGTCAATAAATGTTTCTTAGATTCTAGTAATTACTTGCAGCAAATGAATTCTGAATGTCGGGCCGTGTCGAAACTTGTCTGCTAGCCCAACGTTATCACGTCTAATAATCTCACCTTAGGCAGAGCGATAAGGTTGAGCGTCAGGCTAGAGACGGCCGCAAAGGTACATAGTACTGAACTGAAACATTCATAAGTAGAATTAACTATTTTTATGAGTGCCGCGTAGATTTCTTTGCTTTCTTATTGTCTCTTAGGGTAATTTATTTGTATTTTTAAATTGCAGAAGTGCGGAAAAACAATGAGTTTGAACCAAAATTCGTAGATTCTTAATTGAGTAAGTTCACGGAAATGCTTACGTACGTCTGTGTTGGTAGCGCAATCGCTTAGGTGCGTGGCTTCTCAATAGAGGACGCGTGTTCAAATCCCGTACGATATCAGCGGTTTTTGCTTGACGAGCAATGAAAATAAATTCCTAATAACGATGTCGAATGTTCTAAACATTCCCTTTTCTTTACAAAGAAGATACCATTACAAAATTGCGGAAAAAATTTGATGTACTTTCGATTACTGGTCGTTTGCAGATCATTCACTATCCCATTTTTCTTGTTCATGAGCCGTTTTTGGTTTTTACATTGGTACGTTCGTTTCCTTCCCAATCCCTAATACGAGTATTACGTCCTTTGTAATTAACTTTATTTATTTGTGTCTCACTGTTCTTTTGTCATGTTTTCTAGCTGAAATTTTTTCTTTGCTTTTAAAAGTTAAGAAATGCTTACACTTCGCTACTACCAAAATATGAAGAACTAGAGGTGCTACAGAATGGGACAGACTTTCTCGTAGCAAATGTTTATAATTTCCTTTGTGTGGACTGGTTTTAAGGTTCTTGCCAACTCACATAAGGTTCTTGCCGTTCTCTTGCCAGCTGACATCTATCGCCGCACAAAATACATTTTTTGACATTTTCTCAACTTTTCGGTTCAAAATAGCTCTTTTTCACAGGAATCTATTGAGTTTTTGAAAAACTTCCTCTAAAGTCATTTGAAGCACTTCTACTCACAAGTTAAATAATCTATACAAATCTATTCAAATGCTCATATTAACAGCGTGAGAGGTATTTCAAAAAATTACATTTATTGTAATTTTTAAAATCAATAGAATAGAGCAATATCTCGTTTATGTCATCGGATAGGCGGCATTTGGCATTACCCCAACCAAAAATTTAAAGAAAAAATTTGGAGCCGTTTTTGAGAAAATCTTGTTTATGTAAATTTTAAAATTTAATATTGCACATATATTGTGCGAAATCAACTAAAACTTAAAAAAATTATGACCTTATTAAAAGATCTAATTATAAGCTACACATTTCATTTGAAGCAAAAATCTCTATCTTTAATTTTGTAGTTGTAGTAAGACGCCGCAAAATATTCAAATTTTAGCGATTTTTCAAAATTCGGAGTTAACCTGACAATTGGACATATTCTACCTTTATAAGCATATTTAACTATAGAGTAAACAGTCCTTACAAAGAAATTTACAGAAACAATTTGGAGCCGTTTTTGAAAACAATTTTAAAATGTCGGAAGGCTACAAATAGTCCCAAAAATTAATTAATGTTTCAAAATCGCATAGCTTCAGCTCAGGCGAAAACGACAGGAGTTTCTTCAATTTGGAAAAATCGTATGCTGCATGGTTTAGGCGCTAGAGAGTTGTATCAGACGGACAGACAGACATTTTTGCTTCCAATTAGTTTTGGCATCACGGATCCACAAAACTGGAATTATGTTTACACCGCGTGTTAGAGGACTTTCTCTTAATTTAGCAACTTGCGATTCAGTTTTTCGTCTGAGCGCGGCAATGATTTTTTCGCAGAAAATGCGCAGTTTTCCGCGCAGCATTATATAACATTCTCTATACTACGTATAATACTCTGTATATACGTAAGTATACGAGAATGTAATAATAGTGTTTGTTAACATGCGTCATGCAGATAAATTTTAAGGAATAAGTTTTGAAGTTGAAAAAAATAATTCTTGGTTTTAAAACCATGTATTTATATAATAAATATTCGATTATTAATTGAAGTAAATATGTTTTATCATGCCCATTTTGCTAACATTCGGAAAGGCTACATTGTAGATGATATTGATTAATAAACAAGTCCATTATTAAATATTCTCAATCATTCATTCAAAGAGTATGCTACAATATTTACTAAACCATCCAACCGCGGATCCAAAATAAAAGACTCAGGGTCACGTACCCTCTCTTCATCCTAGAAAATATTCATTTCTCTCTCATAATGAACTAATTAGTAAACTAGTAATGAAGATGAAGATGAAGTCTTTTATTTATATAATATTATTTCATCAGAAACAGTTCTTTACCCCTTAACTTGACGTTGAAATACTTGTTACATTATTTTAGGAGACACCCAATAAGTCATGCAAGACTGGTAAAACAAAATGTTGAAAGGTTTGATTAGTGCATAATCCACATAACTAAAAAATGTTGGTGGATATCGTTTAAGACTTCGAGAACGGCTGCAAAACCTTTTGAATTCATACATAAGCGATTTCCGCGCTTTTTGGAGTCAGCGTATCACTTGAAAATAGGTAGAAAAATAATATTTTTTGTATCTGTAACATTTGATCCAGAAATTAATAAAAACATAAAAATGGAGACTCAAAATAAATAATGTAAAGTCAGAGACACATGGTTGTGAAATCTCGATATGATCTAGAACAGAAATAGGTATATTTCCAGTAGGAAGGAATTTAAATATATGAGTGATTATTAGAGCAGGGATCTAATAATATTGACTTTCGATAAAAAATAAGCTAGGGAAGGCCAATTATTAGTAGACTTCGCAATATTTTATAAAACAAAAATTTTCGAAAGAAAACTAGAGACAATATACAAGACAATGGTGAAGCTGTGTTACGTATGAATCGGAAATTAGAATTAAAATGATGCAATAAACTCTCCCGGTTAAATGCTATGAAAATGATTTTTGGAGACGATATTTGTCAGTATACTGTTTGATGAATACTAAACGAAGAGATTAGACAGATAATAATGATTGAGAGACAAGTGATCGAAAATGTAGAATCCAAACAACTCCAATGGTATGCTGCAGAATGCATGCTGACAGAATATCAAAAATTATCTTTAAGTGAATCCCTTTCGAAAGAAGAAAACGAGGAAGGCCAAGGAAATCTTGTAAGTACGTCATCGATTTGACAATGAAGGGCACAAGAATAGAGGAAGATGCCTGACGGAATAAAAACATTAGTGTGTAGTTGCGAGAAAACGGTCATTAGAACTGTAAAATACTCGCTTAAGAATTAATAATAATTACCTTAAACCCGAAGAGTGGAAGATACCGGATGAAGAAGCCTTGTTATTATGTGCTGCTTTTAAGTAAGCGGGGGCAAGATCTGTTAAGATCTTGCCGGAATAAACCAAAACCAAAGTTACGTTCTTATTTGAAAAGATTAAATGAAAACAAAGAAAATTTGATTTATTTTCTAGAGAGTCCCTTTAGATAACAAATATCAGATATTACTCTGTTGGTATTTATGATATTTGTAAACTTTGTCCATTTATCTGGCATGATCGCTTTTCAATGCAGAGACAACTATTCTTCCGAATTGACAGGTCAAAAGTAAATATTGTATTTGCATTAAAAAAGATCATTGAATTATGTTTTTCAAAATTGACGGGACTGAAGTGAAAAGAAAACTAGCACAATAGTAAATTCACATTTCTTGTATGTTGCGCAATGAATAATGTCAATTCCACAATTATCTATTTTCGATCACCAATAACATATGTAGGTCTCTTTAACCTGGAAATCTTTCGCTTTAGCGGCGATAACATAATTCACCGGAAAGTGTTCGGCAGTTTATCGACGAATGACAGGAAATGTAATTACAATAGCCAGTAGGACTTCTGATGCAGTATTCCAAAGGCAGATTTTTTTTAAAACTCCAGATATTTGTTCATCATTTCTCTCTCATGGTATGCAACATGTATTCTCAAGTTAATGTTGAAATATCTAGTATCACTTTCGGAATCCTAAGACTTAAGTAAAAGGAACGCAATGGTGACCCTGAAGATTTGATTACGAACCCAACAGCGATAGCCCTGATTTCTCCTTCTTCCCGACCTTGCATTAAAGTGGTCGCCGAAGTGTGCGACCAAATGCCAATGAATTATAAATTTGAGGTTATTTCGTTGTGTTAGATTTTCTTTGTAAAATCGTCTCTGCATGAATATACTATATACGAACACAAACTATCAATCAATGGGCAGTACATTTTAAAACGTTATATTGTAATATAGTGGCAATAAGTTTCAACAATAGCCAAATGTTAGTTATAGTTTTAAAATTCAGCAACTTAATTCATATTATAGTACTTTAATTAGAATTACTTTATAAATATTGATAACTTAAATGAAATTTTCCCAAATAAAAAAAAAATTAATTGCTTATTTTGTTTACAATATTTATTAACAATTCATTAAAAATTATGAATATGCAGTGCAATATTACTGAAAGATGCGTTAGTAGACACATATCCAATAAATTGGCAATTTTGTATGAAATGTAAAAAAATGTATGAAAATAGAGAAAATTTTATTTTGCAGCAATATTTCTGAAGAGGATCCCTATTCATTTTCTAACGATGATCGTGACACAGATTTCCGAAGTTTGACAAAATTTTGAAACATTATTAACAATTACAATTTTGAAATAATTTATGACAGGAGAATCTCTAGTGATTCTTAATGGATTAGCAAAAACAGTGTTGCATGAGTCTGCTTATCAGAAAGTGGGTGTAACATTCCGATGACGTGTAAAAAACTTTGTGTGCATTGCTCGTCTCTCGAAAATAAAAATATCGTAATGTAAAATATACTTGCTATAATAATATAAATATATTAATTTCATTGCGTTGGATTGGAAATCATACATAAATTACATGTAAAGTAATATATTGATATGAGTGTATGTATGGAGTGTATGTGTGTGTGTGTGTGTGTGTGTGTGTGTGTGTGTGTGTGTGTGTGTGTGTGTGTGTGTTCCTCATTTCACGCAATAGACGAAAACAGTTTTTCTACCTTTGCAAACATTAAGATATTAAGATGTTATATAAAGAATTATATGTCGTTTTTGATTCTCACATAAAATCCTCAAAGACTAGGTATCACATATGATTTTTAATATTTGCAGTAAAGAACTCCATGTAAAATGCAATCACCTAACGTTAGATTGAAGAGGTAATTAATTGTGATCCCAAAACCAAAAAGATCAATAATCATTCATTTTGCTTACAGCTGCACTTGCAATCATAATGTCTGCAGTAGAAAACTTTCATTGTGACTAAATGAACTTTAAATACTTTAAGTTTATTTAGTATTTTATATATCAAAACTATTTTATTACAATATTAATGTCCGCGACCATATAGTATTTTTTAATTGGGTCATCTGAGAAATTGATGAAGTATTTCACAACTGAAAGCTGCTATCTCGGAGACGTGTTTGTGAAACTGATTCTAAAACGTATTTCTTTAAGTTATTAATTTTTCTAATAAAATAACTAGGTTAGACAATGCATACAATGCAAATTATTTGCATTTTATATTAAATATTACAATAATAAACGACAGAAATATGTAGACATGGAGCTTAATAGTCGTTGTCAGTGTTATTTTGCAAAAACCCGTTTAATAACAGTTTTAAATATGTTTTTAAGTACATGCCTTTATTTATGTAATTAAATGTATATACAAAAATTTATGTAAAACTGTTGGTTGATTTAATATTTATATTCAAATATTTACTATAATATAACTCGCCATCACCGCCATTTTGTAATGTTCAGGATGAATAGTCCCGCCTCCCTGAAATGAAGCTAAAGCGGATTGGTCAGCTCGATGCCGCAGGGCGGGGTAGGGTCAAGGAAAACTCTGGTAAAGTTCGGCTCAGGACATCGCCCATTTTTTGTGCAAGCGAGGGTACATCATTCACATAATGGCACACTTCACTTTTAGATAGTGACAGTCGTTTACACATCTTTGAGAAAACATAAATTTTCATGTCCTCAGCAATGCTATTGGAACCTCCAATAAAACTTCACCATTGCCATCAGAGTATACATTAAACACACTTTTAGTCTAAAAGACAAACGGGTCACTAATGATTGATGTAACACATGTCATCATGGTATTGTGATATTGTTGGAATCTCCAGAATGCAAGAATAGAAATACGTTTTCAGCTTAAGAGTTTTATTAATCATTCAATGAAACATTACTAGCAATTTATTATACAAGACTACTAAGAAAAACGATGCTTACGTTCTTACACTTCTTAAAGTTTACTAAAACTTACTAGTTTTACTTAACGGTGGGAACTTATTTTCATGTAATACTGATATTTATAGTTACAACACTCGACGTAGGAATCATGTTCATCAAGTGTCATGAAGTTCATTAAGTATCAACAGCTTGCTACAAGAAATCCACATACAATACATGTACGTTACTTTACAACGCATTGCCAGATGAAATTAAACAATTAAAATTGGTACACAAATTTAAGTTAAAAGTAAAATCTTTTCTGCTGCAAAACTGTTTCTATACAATTAGAGACTATACTGATCATCATATATATTTACTTTAACAAAACCAAGATATAGTGTAATGAATTAGTTTACATTTGCATTGTATAATTTTAAAAAAAGACTCAATATGTCTGTAACAAGTAATGTACTTCAGCTTCCGGGTCAATGACCCCCATCTCGATCGGGTTTTTGTCCAGTTTCCCTGGTCCATTGAGCAAATGCTCAGATGGCCCCCTGATTTGCTTCTGGACGTAAATATACATATTTTGGCTGTTTTTGACTCAATAAATAAATACTTTATTACTATAGTAGATAAATAAATTAACTCCACAATCAGATCGCAATGGCAATCACTGAAAGAAACTCAGGGTTCCTTCAAAACCGAAGGCTAACTGAAACTTGTCGAAGAAAACCTACTCGAAAACTTAGAAACACTTCCTATCACAACCGCAAAGCCAACGATCAAGGTTTCGCGCTGTTTGCTTGTTGAAAGTAAGCTTGTAATAAAGTTGCACTTTCTCATTATCGACCACTTATTTGTACGCAGCCCTGTTGTACACACATCAGTGCAACCGACCGACTGCAGTGAACGGATCCCACAAATTTATGGGAATCTGACATCTAAAATGATTCTGCTTGACAATACTTGTGCATCGTAAGAAGGGCGTATTTCATACATCACTCCAAGATGTTAATTAAATATCCTGAAAGTGACCTTTTGCAGACGTCCCAAATGTATCATGTGACGTGAAAGAGATGACTGTGACATAAACGAAATATCATGAAGTCTTTATTACCTGGGTATTGACATTAGAAAAGCAATTTTTTTGAGATAACTAAAAAAATCTTCGGGGGGAGGGGGGGGACGTGTCTGAAACTTGGAGCAAAGCCAATGATAAGGCGGATACGCCTCGACGCCAGGATTGGTCAAGTGTCCAGCGATGGTTGTCAAGCTGTGGAAAAGCCAGTTTTGGGCCCGCACAGGGCATCGCCCATATTCTGTGAGAGTGGGTATACGTAGCATAGAATATTGTGTATTGCTTGGGAAAATCAATTTCGACATTTCAACCGATATACACGTTTTTGTGTCCCCCGATACCGAAAACGTATATTTTTAAGACCGTCAGTCCGTCTCTCCGTGTGTGAGCACCACTAGCGCCTAAACCATGCATGAATGAGTTTCTCCAAAATGCATATTATGCGGTCTATCTGACTCGACCGGACGCTAAGCGAGTTTAACATTTTTTCAATATTTGGGGGTAACTTACCTAAAACGCCCTGGACATTTTCAAAATTTCCTATTAACGGCTCCAGTTTTCTTCTTTAAATATCAATAGTGTAAAATTCAATTATAACGGTGTCATATGTCCAGTACTGGAAACATAAATTGATCGCGGCCGTCTGCGGCTAAGTTCAGCTTTTGCACGGCTTGGCCAGCCCTTGTCATGGACGAAACGTCGCAGGCGGAAACCTCACAAGCCATCGTAGCCAATCTCGATGCAGGGGGGAGTGACCTAACAAAATTACGACGTACAAAATGGCGGGCGCTGCTAGTTCAGATGTGGAAGTATTTTCAAATAAAAAATACATAGAAGAAACACTTGTATGAACATGAATTCATTGAAATATATATGAAACATAGCACTTAACCACTGTTAACACAATTCTTTTTGAAGAACTTACATTGATATCAGATAAAATAACACTAATTTTAGAACGATTACGTTCTTATACACATTTAAATTCTTGTCCAAACACAAATTATGAACTTTATCAAATTAACAGTTTACTACAGAATTTTGCGATAAGAAAAACGATTATAATTGCATATTTTCAATTAGTGATATGTATATTACATTTGAAAAATTGCAAAATACTGTCTTTCTCGAATCGTTAGGACTGCCAGGGAAACATTTTAATAAAGGAAAGTAAAATTAAAAAGGCCAACTGTATATTTATCATTAAATAACAATTAAACTAGATATTAAGCAATTAATTTGCATCTCATGTCAAAATTGTTATTTTCTATCATCAAATCAGGACAATTTGGGACACTCCCCGGGAGAATACCGACATTTCGCAATTGTTTATAAAATGGTTAATTTTGCAAAATTTTAATCCGCGTTTTTGGTTCTGGGACATCAGAAAACTCTTCCACTTTAAATTGCAAAATTGGAAATTGTTTATAATTTTACAAATTTAATTCTTTTAATTTTCTATCTCAATTCCCTTTACAGAAGATGCAAAATTCCGAATCCAACCGGACTATTTGCCTTTCGTTTTTGTGATACGCAATTGTTTATGGATCTTTTTCGTCTGCTCAACCTCACTTGTTTCCAACCCCCAATTCATTCGATTTGGCAGTCAAGTATAAAGAGAACCCTTCCCACTTTAGAATTGCAAAATTTGGAAATTGTTTATAAATTTTTAAATTTTTCAAACAAAACGTTTTCTTTTTTAAAATTTGGGTTTTAAAAGAGATGTAAAATTTCAATCCGATTAAACCTATCTCTTTCTTTTCGAGATATGTAATTGTTTATAAGAAATTAGCATGTCATGACCGTATTTTTGGCAGTTCCCGCTAAGCTTTTCTACAAGCCGTTTTCAACAGCTCGCTTAGTTTCTCCGGCAAATACATTTGAAGTTCCTAATGGGGGTGGAGGGAACAAGCCGCCACAACGCTTGCATATATTGCCACGAAAATTGTTGCTGGTTAGATACTCCTAGTTTTCAGCTCACTAATTTTCATTTCATTCTAAATTCCTAGAAGCATTAAGTTCTATTTGTTTAACAATTACAGGATAAATTTTAAAGTACTACTCGAGTCGGCTACCGAACAATCTTCACCTTGGAAGCAAGAAAGAGTCATCAATTGGCTTCCAGAAATACCCCTTCGGTGAAAATTGCGTCCTTCCTCCACACGTTTCTAGGCGAAATAGGCTGAGCTTGTAAGCGTAAATCGTAACACTCGCTTTCCCTCGAGAAAACCTTTATCCACATACTTAGAAGCCAATTCTATACATATAAAATTGTGGAAATTTTTTCAAATTAAATTTACAAGAAAACAATAATTTTACATTAATTGTCTTCACGTATAAATATAGACATTAAAGCTCTGCCCTCAGTATTCACACGTTCCAAATACGAAATACATTATTATAACATCCACAATTTCATTCTAACCAGTAAGTCTGCTGCCGTTAGAAGCATATAGCATCAGCATGGAATATGCGAAAAGGTAATAATACTATTATAATATAGTATTGACATGTATTTATTTATGGACATTTGTAATTGAAGGAATGTGAACGCATTGTATTCAGCGCAAATATCAATGAAGGTGTAAAGTTTGCAAATGAATATGTTTTTAAAATTCAATTATTCCAAGTTCAGAACAATTCCTGGAAGCATTATTTTCCATTCGACACTAACACGCCAATGCTTTTTGACACTGAATCTAAGTGGATTGTTTGAGGTCATCGCTTATCGCGTCAAAATCGAGGAATCATGGATGTTTACACGTTTTCGAAATACGTATATGCAGAGGTCATCTTCATGAAACTCAGAAAATCTCTGAGCATATGAAAGAATCAGTCGTCATTTCAACAATGAAGCTACTACGACATACTAATCATAATATCCTCAATTCCTGCTTACATATTGTCTTCTTCGAGCGTGTTCGTGGTTCTGAGTAGCAAACATTAACATAATCGTTCAAATTAAAAGTAACGATTTAGAATGATGTTCACATCTCTTCATAATTGTTTGTCATATGATGTTAGTATTATTGTCAATAAAATTGTAGTTTTATTTAATTTGAAATAACTGCTTGGATATTTTGAGGTTTAACTGGTAAACTATATTAATTGAATTTGACGCTAATGACGCTTTTTGAGGTTTTACCATTAGACGTGTATTTCTCATACTTATTCATTCGTTTAGTATACTGCAATCGCTTTCATTTGTCATCGATCATGTTACGTAGGGTTGTTAATGTTTATATGGTACCGATGCTCTATCAAATATGGACTACCCCCATAACTTCTGGGGTAAACCTGTCTTAGGGTGTATCGAGTTGCAGTTTCGCTGAACAATGCAGAATCATAGGACAGGTATCATGCTGGTACAGGAATTCTCTATAATAGTTTTAGTTTCCGAGAAAGTTAATCATCTTTGATTTTTTACATTGAACTATATATTTTTTCATCAGCAATGGATAGATCATGAACATCGGAATAAAATGATGTATCATATGTGAGTATTTTACGAGTAATTTGTGTATAAAATTAGATTTTTGGCATCAGATTTTCAACTAAACGGGCAGCCTTTCCAACAGTCGCCGTTTTGGGAAGGTGGCCTTCGCGACGTTGATAGTTTTGTTAAGAGAGGAGTGTGAAAGGGATGGCGGTGTAGGATGAAGGTGTAATTGCAGCAATTCATGTTCTTGACATGAAAACATATGAACAAACATCAATTATAACGATCTGAATGAGATTTTTTTCCCAGTTGTTCATCTGAGTTGAACTTATCTTCTTCTGAAATTCTAAATCAACGATAATCAAAAAGAACGAAATAAAAAAAATATTGTAACGATGATGATGATGATGATAATAATAATAATAATAATAATAATAATAATAATAATAATAATAATAAAGATCATTTCTATATTTACAAAAATCGAACTCAGTTCAGAAACACATTATTTTAATATATGGGAAGCGAATGAATTCTTAAAGATTTTCATTGTAACATCTTGATTAATTCATCAAATAATAGATAGGTAGACATTTTCTCTTATTATTCACGGTAACTAAACTATTTAAACACGTACTATCAGAAGAACAAAGTAATAAAAAACTTGAGATACTCTTGAGAGTTCTATCAGTGTGGATTTACCAAACTTTAAATAAAATGATATCTGCATTCGCTACTGCTCATCCTCATTAGAGAGTTTCTCATTTCATAACGCCAAGTGCTGCCTCACACTTGATAATGCAGAAGACGGAAGTGTACCGTTTTCTTTTCCATTCCAGAACAGCAGTCATATGGTTGCAAAGTGGACAAATGTTCATTTTAGTTAAAAATGACATTTACCAACGAAGAGACGGTGGTTGGCTTCTTGTTCAGTTTGAAAATGATATTTATTATTATTAACATCATCTTTACGCTACCAATTTTTTTATATCGTTCTTTGGAACGATCAATGTTTTGAAATTTTAGTAGAAGGCAAGTAAAATCCAAATAAATAAATGGAAAACATCTCCCATTCTGATTGTTAAAATTGGTATTTCTTAGTGTGATGTCTGTGTCGACACCAAGAATTGCTTTAGTTATGCCTCTTATCCCCCACTGCCACCCTCTCAGTCAAGACGCAACTGTCTAGACGCCGTGATAGCCATCTCCCCCAAAAGCGAGAGTTGCAAGGGCTGCTACACGATTACCCGTTTAATTCAAAATCACATATCAGAATTCCTAATTTTATACTCAAGTTACTATCAAAGTATTAGCATATGATACATCGTTTTAATCCTCTTTCATGATCTATCCATTGCTGGTAATAAAAAATATATAGTTCCATTTAAAAATTTCCGAAGATGATTAAATTTCTGAAAATTAAAATATTATAGACAATTTCTACGGCTTGTTACGCGCCCCATGATTCCGCAGTTGTTCAGCAAAACTTCTGCATTTCGCTATCCTGAACCGTTTAGCGAAATTGTGGGGGTGGTCCATAGTTGGTGGACCCCACTATAAATAACATTACAACTGCATTCCTGACGGGCAGGAATTCTGGCTCTGTAATTGGTGTTCTTTTTTGCGTGTAACCAACTCTGTGGTGTGTGAAAGTGTATTTATTTATATATTTTTTTTTACTTTCTCGTAAAGATTGGGAGTAAGAAAAGTAATATTTATAGAGGTATGTATGTAATGTTGCAGTAAATAGATGTCGAGATTTTAATGGGAAATACACCTTTAGGTCTTGTTACTAAGAGAGCGTTGTTATTATTTCAACACGTCCGTCTCTCCCTCCATGTGTCCACTGGTCTGTCTGCCTGTTTCTCTGTGAACACTAGTGTAACCATTTCGTAGAATTTTTAATCAAAATTAATTTTCCATGAACGATCTGGCCCGAATCCAGGCCCTGCGATTTTGAAAAATACTTCTTTAAATTTTGGAGTTAATTTAGAAGAAGTCCCTGGGGAGCATTTTAAAACTTTTCGTCAAAACGGCTCCAAAGTTTTCGACTCATATATGTAACCACAGTCTATATCATCGCCAACGTCGGAACTCGAACTCTAGGGCCTCGCGGTCACTAACGTTACAGGGAAAACTGTAACTATGCCACTGAGCTATCGCAAACTTTCCAACGTGTACTTAAAAACATAGTAACTCTTATTTCCATTACAATGTTTTAATTTTTCAATATTACAGAATATTCAATTGTTTTATAGTATTTGTGCCCATAGTAAATTTAATCTCTAAAGCCTCCTGCTTGAATTGTGTGTAACAACTGGACAAATTGTATTTGAAAAATTATTACAATACAATTAATCAATTATTACAACTTACTACAATGAAGATCTATTGTGTGACAAATGATGTTCTCTAAAACTGAAAACAAATTAAACGAATGTTTGCTACTTGGCAGCTCTTTCGTGTACTATCTGTTACTCTGTGAATGTTGTCTAAAGAATACACTGCGTTAGACGAAAGATAATTATACATATTTGCTCTTATGCAATCTGCTCTTCAATATTAGTCTTTCAAATCATCTCATGTGCACGTTTCTTAATACATGAGTGTTTTTCGCAAAAGTTTGAAATATATGGTGACAATATATACATATGTTTTCGAACACCACTAGTACACATGCTAGAGATTTATTTCCAAATGAAATCGTTTTAAATACTAAATTTTAAAATACGTTTTATTTAGAATTTTGTCTGAAAAAAAAAAACAGTAGCTTTTGCGATTTTTCGAAAGAATTTTCTGGCATCAAGAACATTGTAATATTCAAAACACTACATAAATGACCTACCCACGGACAATATCGTAGCGTGTTTGGTTGGGTGACTTCTTCTTGTGCTGAAGATCTCGAGTCAAATCCTAGCCTGCACTACTAAATATTTTTATTCTGTACATTAGAGTATGTATCTGACCAATGATTTTTGAAATCAATTGTAGACATGGAATTTTATACATCAGTTTTGCTTTTCAATAAATATATTTTTGGTCTCTCAGCCGTGTCTTTGTCGTTTCCTTAACGTTTATTAGAAGAATGAAGTGTTAGTAGTGTAAAAGTTAAAAATATTACATGTAATCACACATAAAACAAGAAAAGAAAACCGGTTCTTTTATTGTTTGTATTGGTAGTTAGATGAATAGAAAGTTAAGAACTGCGTCAACGGTAGGGGTTTTTTCAATTAAATATTTTTGAGAATCGACTAATTACCAGCTGCACTGAAACCCTTACTTTCCGACAGAAAGCTGTAACGGCCAGCAGTGTAATTCTTGTTACCAGCTAGTTGATAACCGAGCAAGTGGCAACAGCTCAGGATTTGGCAACAGGGCCTTGGACACAGGAGGCTTGTGGCCGCTGCTTGGCCCTTTAACACGAGGATGGATTCTTCATTGTAGGGAAGAAAGTGAGAGGGAATTATGTGAGCTTATTGCACTCGTCGATCACAAATCATGTGTGACCGCGCCATGTGGCTGCCTGAAATTTGACATTTGCGAACACGTTAGGGGCTTATGTTAGCACGGTGTTTAAAAAATCTGTTCCTCAATGTTTCTGTGCGAAATTGGTTGTATTTTGATCTGTACGAGCACAGTTCGTATTCGTGTTTTAAATATAAAATTTCACAAAACGATAGGAATATCGGCATCCATTTTTAACATGAATAAAGTAATAGAAACCCAATAGAAACTTGAATTATGAAGACAGGGATATATTTGACCAGACTTGTGCATCAATCAAATGTCCAGTAATGAAAATGGGTCGGACATTTAAGCGGTAAATATTCTTTGGTGTTTTCTCTGGTTACTAATCTGGTCACTCTAGAGGCACCACTAGAGTGACACTACCTTAAAACTACCTTAAAATACTAAGAAAGCAAATTCATTCACTTCTTAAATTCCATGACATTCACTGATCACTGTACTGATCCTGTAGGTCATATGTGGTCAGTTATGCTCAAAATAGAAAATACAGTTTGTCTAATTAAAAAAATATTAGTAAACATGCTTTTGTCTGAGAGAACGAAGTTTAATCGACCCTGCGACTACAGCAACGTTGCTGAAGTCTATGTTGCAAAGACCAGAGACAATAATCAGCAAATGTAATTCTTATACCCAGTATTAAATAATGTAATATATTTTGTTCAACAGGCGTGTACGAAGACTTTAAGCTTACAAAAAAACGGTTACTTTATTTTGTTTCCAAATACTGTGGAGAGTTGGAAACATTTTGAACTTTGTAATATAAAGGAATAAAAATGTAGTCTTAATTTCTAAACCTGATATTCATTGTTTCTAACACATCGTTCGCATTATGTAGTAAAGTTTCTGCTAGAGCTTCTAGTTGTTCCCAAGGTCAGTCCTTCGGCCTAAGTTGAACTGCCATGAGTCCCAACTTCAGATGTGTACATAGATGATTGAAATAAAATACAATAGATCCCAATAAATCTCTAGGCTACACTCTTTGAAGCCTATAAATATGTAAATGTCTTTATCTTTTTTACTGTTTAAATAGCTTCTTAAATATCGCAGGATTATTGATAAAAGTGATCAAGTCCAAAAATTGGTTGTATTGGATATAAGGCGTTCACAGGTTTCTAAACCTTCCAAAAATCAGTTTCCGATTTTCATAGTATTTATTGTAATGCTACACTATATTTACATTAATCCATATGATCTATATTATGCTACATCTTCTATTTTAACATTAGTTCAATTTTTGTTATTCAATTGGTCAATTGTAGAAGAGTGTGTGTGTGTATGTATGTATATTCATAATATTACATGCACTACAACATATGTGTGTGTGTGTGTTGTTTATGTATATTCATAATATTAAGCACTAGACATTTAAAGATCTGACACCAATATACATGGAGGAAATTTGAATCTAATGTCATTTGGGCGTGAGAATATGCGGAAGAATATTCATATGTATTTGAGAAAAATAAACTAGTTTTGAGAGCGAAATTTAAAAAAACTCATCCTGTAAAGTGAGCATGGTGATGTGTGTTTAAGTCAGTGAGCGCACCTAAAATGTTCTTTTTAATTTATTTTAAGTCACATGGACATTTATGGTATTTAGTGACTATAGAGAAAAAAACTTGCCTAAAGAAAATAATGCAGAAAGCAGATGTTGAGAAAGTTAAAATGTTCTTGAAGTGAAAAATTATTTGAATTTGTATTAAAAGGGTGACTCCCTGACACATTTAAAGCTGTTACTTCGCTGGATGTGGTAGCCGATTAAGGAGATATTTCGCTTTTAAATGTGAGGTGAGAGCAATTTTGTCGATAATTTCATTAAATATTACACATCACTAAATATAAAAATAAGAACTATTTATTCACAAATCAGAACTTTTTTTTTTTTTTTTTTACCATTGATGAAATATGTAGTTTTCGCCGCCTATAATGCTTAAAGGTTAGTTATAATAACGTATTAAAAGTTATTAGAAGTTCATGTAAACGCGGTTAGCTGGGCGAAATCTTTGAGATTAGGTGGACAGTGGCTCAGTTAAGTCCTCAAAAACCTTTCTGCATACAAATCTTAATATTTTTAATTGAGAATTCAGGAGAAATATAGTGACAGCAAAATAGATCGACGAAAAGCAACTACACCCAAGGGCACCGGCTGATATGGTTCTGTGACAACCATCATGCTACTGCAGCATCTGTGGTAGAGCGACGATGAGCCATTCATCACCACTTGTTAAATGGTAATCGAATTCAGCCTGTATTGAGTGGAGTTTTAGTGACTGTGCTCACAACGATAGTTGTGATAACCGAAATCATTATTAAGAATAATCATTAAAATACTCTAAAATGTTTTTAAAATGTTTAAAAAAGCAAACAAAAAACGACATAAAAATTGATTAAAAAAGCTCAGATGAACTATTCAATCTGTTGAATACTTACTGATGTAATCATGTCTGCTGCCTTTCGTTCAAGTGCACTTTACTTGCAAATTTTTGGCTGAACTGACCAGGAAATCTCTGTCTTTAGTTTTCGTGAATCCTGCACCCACAATGGTGTTGATAGGCGTCACAGGAACCTTAGATTTCATACGATTGACATTAAAAATTTGCGAACGAAGAAATGGAATAGGTTACTCGGGAATTGCGTGAAGAACATTTGTTGCATCTCGTAAAATTAATTAAAATACTATTCAAATTATGTTAAAATAGATGAAATATGCAAAAATGTTTTGTAAAAGATTGTATATCTAGAGGTGCTACCGAATGTGTACAGACTTCTAGTACAGCACATTTTTCTTAATTTCCTGTGTGGAATGGCTTTTAAAGGTCTTCCTTCATTCCCTCTCGCAAGTCATCTATCGTTGTAGACGTGTTTTAAGAAAATGGCGATTAATTTATTAAAGAATTCGTCACCCAAAACACATTTTTTGACATTTTTCAATTCTTTTCGGTTTCCAAATAGTAGAACCTATATAGAATATTAACATTCAAGAATATTAAAGAAGAAAACATTGTTCTAAATAGAAAATTTAATTGAAAAATTTGAAGACGTGTTTTAAGAAAATGGCGATTAAGTATTACTGTAAAAGAGGAATTTGAAACTCTTTTTCAGAGGAATCACGTGAGTTTTCGAAAAACTTCATTGGAAGTCATTGGAAACACTTCCACTTATAAATGCAATATTATTACATTGTGTATTTAAAAAAAACGAAAAGTACACAAAAATTAATTTAACGACATAATAAACACTGCAATTAGTACTATTTGTTGAAAAATATGAAACAAAAAATTAGAGCAATTTTTGAGAAAATGGCGTTTGAGTATTTCTGAAAATGCGGAATTTTGTGCTCATTTTCACCAAAAAAACTGTTGAGTTTTGAGAAATTTTATTCAACATTATTTAGAGCATATGTATACATAAATACAATAATGTGAACAAATTGTCTTAATGGAAAAGAAAACATTTTCTTGTTGTTTTTTTATTGAAAATATTGTACACCATATTGCGAGGAAACTATTAAAATTTTCAAAACAATGTGCAAGATCTTAATGAAAGAAGTAATTATGGACAACAAATTTTATTTGAAGGGAAAATTTGCAATTTTTTCAGTTGTGGGAAGACGCCAGAAAAATTCAAATTTTGCAATTTCAAATTCCTAAGTTAATCAGAAAATAGAATCCCATGCCACTTTGTAAGTGTATTTTGCGCTGTTATTACAATACATTTAAAGAAAATAAATTGAGCAAACTCTTGAGAAATTGAGAATGTCCGTGGAGCTTGATCTAAAAACCCCCAAGTTTTAAAGAATGGTTTTCAAAATTTCAAAGCTTCAACTACAGATAGATAGATATTTTCTTCAATTTGAAAAAAAATCCTACGCATGGTTTAAGCGCTAGTAGTGTTCACAGACGAACAGACGGCGGCGTTTCGCTTTCAATTGATTTTCGGCATTAAGGATCAACAAAATACGGATTCTGGCTACATCACGTATTAAAAGACTTTTTTTTCTCTTAATTAATCAAGTGCTTTTATCCACTTTTTTGATATCAGGATCCGGAAATGAACTTTTTTCTGCCGAAAATCCGCCGTTTTTTCGCGCAGCATTACATAACTTCTCTACATTACGTATATTACTCCGTATATACGTAAGTATGCAAGAAAGTAAAAGTTATATTTCATTTAAATCTGTCTCCTATTTATAATATACTGTAGAACTGTGTTCAACATGCTCTAATCATTCACTCTACCACAACAAGCCTCTGCTACAGCTTTAACCTGAGTTAATCCCATACTGCAGTTAACGTATCATTTTTTCGTCTACGTTTCTGCATCCTGCACGAAATTCGCTAAAACTTGAAAAATTAATAATTTGTATTAGTGTTTCAGGTATTAACTTATACTCATTATAAATTAAGTTTGGCTAACCTAAGATAAACAAAAGCAAAAAATCAAATAAAAAGCATATCTGGCCCAGTTAACCAAACTGTCCTGCATATCAATACGAGTGACTGGAGTTATTTTCTGACGTTAACTATCCACTCCACACAATTTTACATAGTGTAACGATTATGGACAATGACTTGAAATTATATATTAGAATGTTCTAACCGAAGTGCTAGGCAGTACGTTTTTTCGAAATTTTGATTGATAAAAACTAATGGTAATAGTCTAGTTTTTTGATATTACAATTGCTTATGATGGAAACAATTCGTGAATAACGTTCGTAAAAACTATTAATTTTAACTTCATTCATTGAGCAAAAATAATTTCGTAAAAGATGACATTAAGCGACAGAGTGAAGTTAAAGCATTGATGAGTCCTAACGAAAACAGTACGTCTTAATCCATTTATCGAGTACTTTATGCTAACGAATGAAGCTGAATAATAATGTTTACTTCTAAAATATTTTGATAGTTCGATAGCAAGAAAGTCGTCGAACGATGACATTAAGCGACAGAGTTGCGTAATGTTCATTTTTCTCACTTCCTAGGCAATATTCTGCGTCCGTTTATTTTCTGACTCCCAATTTGCAATTAGAGAAAGCGCCATCCGTTCTGATAGACTGAAACATTTTCTTGAGAAACTTCAATAAAATATTTCAATAGTCTTTAATTTTTTTAAACTTAATTTAATTAATTTAAATTACTTAATTATTTTAAGTTCATTCACAATCAACTTTGTAATTGCAGAATTACATGAATTCAAACGGATAGGTAAGCCTATATTAGTATTTTTTTGATATTTTGCGATTAAATAAAAAAATAGTTCACGGATTGGTAGTGATGCAAAAAACCGATAATAATATAACCGTATAAACCCGTTTTTATATATTTATATTATGAGACTTCAGATTTGAAATTAAACGTGCAATTTTTCCTCTTGCAGCCGTCGACATTGTCGCTTTTGGGGAAAGTGGCCTTCGCGACCCTTCCCTGTTCTCGCAAAAGTGCCGGCGCCGCAAAGACAACCTTCTCCAAATGCGACAAAGCAACGGCGGCTAACAGGAAATCTCGTACATTTAGTTCAAAATCACATGTCTGAAAGTATTATTTTATGTTACATCAATGCGTCTATTTATGATTATCTAACGCCAGTGAAAAAATATATGGTTCCATTTAAACAATCAAAGATAATTAATTTTATCGAAAACTAAAAATATTTCGAATTATATCTCTACCGCACATTAGTTCCCCCATGATTCCGCATTGTTAAGCGAAAACTGCATTTAGATATCCGGAACCGTTTAGAAGTTATGAGGTGGCCTTTAGTTGGTGAGACTGTATAATTCTATTTCTCAGAAAATTTTCATTCCTAATTTTTCTATTTTCCAATAAATAAGCGCTTTTTACAACAGTTATTACGTTTTATTTAATAAAAACCTCATGAAAACATTGATACCTTTTGTAATTCAGTTACCCACCTCCCAGGAATGTTTCCGCGCTCAAATGTCTTTCGTTGCCCGCTGCAGCTGATTTGAGTGCAGCACCGAGGCATAAATAGGAACACGAATGTCCATGCGGGCAAAACTGACCGCCCTTGATATAGATTCTGCTAGGATATTATTTGATTCACAGTCACAACTATTATGATCGCGACATTTTACAATCTTTTATTTTAGTCATCAATATTCCCTTCGAGGTTCTGAAATTTTTTTTCTGAAGCTTGGCATACTGTCAGTTCACTCTTAATGCAGGTATTCTTCAGCTCACCGATCGCAATAAGATCTGACTTGAACCGCGAGTACTTGGAAACCGCAATCTAGCTTAAATTAAGAATAACATTGGCATCAGTTAAACCCCATTCCTAAAATACATTAACAAAATTATATAAGAAACAGAAAACTGATTAAAATGCAAAAAAATGATAGACAAAAAATGGAATTAGAACTATAATGATAATATGACGCACTGTTTGGTAATCTCAATATTATAATAATTCATTAAGTCCGCAGAAAGGTTTCCAATCCCCAAAAGTTTTGTCCACACTAGGAAACGAACTTGCTTAGGTGCAGAGAGTTGCTACCATGTCTACTGCACTATTATCTTCCCAAGAATCACAGCCCCTCCGACACAAAAAAAGTTGGACAGATTAACACATGCTCATGAACGAGAATGAAGTTTGTTTAGAACTTTACGTGTGGTCTCACAGTCCGCGATATCTAATAATGTTTGAAAGTAGGGTGTGACTACTATAAGTTTGAGATGACCTGTTGGAATTTACGTGTTTCGGGAACTACTGTATGAACAGAACATTTCAAGAGTTTAATCCAATAACACGGCGACTCGAGCAAGCGACCTCTCTGAGGATCATTTGAAAACATAGCGCGTGAGGGATGTTATGGCCTTGCCTTCAATGGAAATGGAAACAACGTTAATTAATTTAAGGAAGTATATGGATTTGGAATATATGCATTAAAAAACATTTTCATCGCAAAATTGCTCTCTCATTAAAATTAACTGAGCTCATACTGAATTTCCCATACCAGACATTAGAAATTTCTATCATTATATGTCGATTACGTATAAGATCGATTATTACCAGAACAAATCATCAGATTGATGGTGTACAGTACTGGAAACATAAATTGATCGCGGCCGTCTGCGGCTAAGTTCAGCTTTTGCACGGCTTGGCCAGCCCTTGTCATGACGAAACGTCGCAGGCGGAGCCTCACAAACCATCATAGCTAATCTCAACGCAGGGGGGAGTGCCCTAACAAAATTACGACGTACAAAATGGCGGGCGCCGCTGGTTCAGATGCGGAAGTATTTTAAAATAAAAGTACATGGAAGAATCACTTGTATGAACATGAAACTAAATTCATTGAAATATATATAACACATAGCACTTAACCTCTGTTAACACAATTTTTTTTGAAGAACTTACATTGATATCAGATAAAAAACAACTAATTTTAAGGCAATTACGTTCTTATAGACATTTAAATTCCAATATTCTTGTCCAAACGCAATTTATGAACTTTATCAAATGACCGGTATACTACCGAATTTTGCGATAAGAAAAACGATTATAATTGCATATTTTCAATTGTTCATATGTATATTACATTTGCAAAAATGCAAAATACTGTCTTTCTCGAATCGTTAGGACAGCTAGGAAACCATTTAAATTAAAGAAACTAAAATTCAATGACCAACTGTATATTTATCACTAAAGTAACAATTAAACTAGATATTAAGCAATTAATTTGCATTTCATGTCAAATTTATTATTTTGCTAGCATCAAATTAGGGACAACTTGGGGACACTCCCCGGCAGGAATAGCGCACATTTCGGAATTGTTTATAAAATTGTTAATTGTTGCAAAATTGTTAATTGTTTATAATTTTACAAATTTTGCAAATATTTTTCATCTCAATTCCCTTTACATAAAATGCAAAATTTCGCAATCCAACCGGATCTATCGCCTTTCGTTTTCGAGATACGCAATTGTTTATAGGATCTTAGCGACTGATGCTAACCCTCACTTGTTTCCATCCCCCAATTCATTCGATCTTGGCAGTCAAGTATAAAATTCAAATAGATTTGCAATGTCTTGCTTTCAGCTGATTAAATTGTATTAACGATTTGTGACACGACAAATCGATGGAAATTGTTGCCCATGAGCTTTCTTAACTATCGAAATTTAATTTCTATTCTTCATGTATTGTTGTAACAATAGTTTGGTTATTTTGATTCGTCTGTGTTATAAATAAATTCTTTGGCAAATTTCAAAACGCTGAGACTAACTGTTGTTCTGCAAATTTGAAGATTTCTTTGTGGTTGTATGCATTCTTTTCAGTGGTGCAAAGTGTATGCCAATATGTTCAATGTCTAGCGAGGAAATTCAGTATCAAAAATTATTTTGAAAAATGCTTTTGGACAGAGCGGTGGCATGATAGATCATTTTCATTTTTATTTCACGAGGCATGTTTTAGGCAGCAGATATATTCTGTGTATTATTGTTAATTTTGGTGAAATTGAATCACATGTGAATTTTCAAATAGAACCATACATTTTTACCTGTAATGAATATATCAATAAAAGGAATTCAATCATGTCTCATTTGTTAATAATTTAAAGAGTAATAATGTATATTTGACACCGGGCTTGAGCAATCCTCAACTCTAAAGCCTGTTTTACACGGTCATTTTTTCATCATTTTTCTGTGCAGAAACTGGATGGAAAAAGGACGTTCGGTTCTATGCGTACCGAAACTGGATGAACGTGATTCCAACGTTTTACACGGTCATTTCTGGTCTGTACGTAATCGTGATGAAAATACTTCCTCCAAACGCCGCAAAAAGCGCTGGAAGTTTAACAGTTGAACATCGGATTTACAGAAACAAATTAAATTAGCGGGAAGAATGATCAGATAGTTACGAATTCGCAGAGTAAGGAGTAGAAAAATGTGTGAGGTATTGTGGTTTTATTTGCGAGAGGTATCACTGAACGCAAAGATTCAATATCACAAACAACACGTGCCCACGCTACGCACCAGATAAATATACTTCCTGCCGGAGAACTCACGCAATCGAAGAAAGTTCCATAAAGAGACACCAGGGACGCTGTAGTCAAACTGGATGAAATTTGTACGGAAAAATGAAGCATGCTTCATTTTTTCGTACAAATTACATCCAGTCTGCTCGGTATCGACGGGAAATGATGAAAAAATGACCGTGTAAAACAGGCTTAAGACAAGCAACGCTTATCATTGGCTCTTCTAGTAATTCAAGTGGCCTATCCTCGGAATATTTTCCCATTCTCCTCGCCTTAAAAGGCATAATAGGCGAAGTCTGTAGAATTTGGCACCAATCGAATAACACTTCCTCCCCTGGAGAATGCTTCGTTACTCCCTTTTGTGGGAACACGTTCTAGTCGTGTATTAAATTGTGAAAACAATTTAAATTCAATATAATAAACGAATAAGAGTTTTGTTTACATTGTAATGCTACACACATTTAAATTTAGAAATAAGACAGGCAACTAAACAGTACACACATGTTTTAGGAAAACGAAAATTCTTTCTTATTATAACACTCATTTGTATACATTTCACAGACAATATTGAGAAGTACACCATCAATCTGATGATTTGTTCTGGTAATAATCGATTTTATACATAATTGACATGTAATGATAGAAATTTCTGATGTCTGGTATGGGAAATTAAGTATGAGCTCAGTTAATTTTAATGAGAGAGCAATTTCGCGATGAAAATGTTTATTTAATGTATATATTCCAAATCCATATACTTCCTTATTTTAATTAACGTTGCTTCCATTTCCATTGAAGGCAAGGATATAACATCCCTCACGCGCCTATGTTTTGAAATGACCCTCAGAGAGTCACTTGCTCAGTCGCCGTGTTACTGAATTGAACTCTCGAAATATTCTGTTCATACAGTAGTTCCGAAACACGTAAATTCTAACAGGAAATCTCAAACTTATAGTAGTCACACCCTACTTTCAAACACTAGTAGATACCGCGGACTGTGAGACCGCACGTAAAGTTCTAAACAAACTTCATTCTCGTTCATGAGCATGTGTTAATCAGTCTAACTTTTTTTTTGTGTCGGAGGGGCTGGGAGGTATCTAAATGCAGTTCTCGCTTAACAATGTGGAATCATAGGGGAAATAATGTGCGGTAGATATATAATTCGAAATATTTTTAGTTTTCGAGAAAATTGTAAATTGTTCTCTAATTGTAAATTTGGAGTCAGAAAATAAATGGACGCAGATTATTGCCTGGGAAGTGGGAAAATGAATATTACGCAACATTGTCGCTTAATGTCATTATTCGACGACTTTCTTGCTATCGAAATATCAAAATATTTTAGAAGATAACATTATTATTCAGCTTCATTTGTTAGCATAAAGAACTCGATAAATGGATTAAGACGTACGTTTTTCGTTGGGGGTCATCAGGGCTTTAACCTATCACACGGTAAAGAAATTATTTTGCTCAATGAACATAAGTTAAAATTAATAGTTTTTTTACGAACATTATTCGGGTGTTTCCATCACCAAACAATTGTAATATCAAAAAACTAGACTATTACCATGCATGCCGCCATTAGTTTTTATCAATCAAAATTTCGGAAAAACGTAGTGCTAGCACTTCGGTCAGAACATTATAATATGTAAGTTCAGTACATTGTCCATAATCGTTACACTATGCAAAATTGTGTGGAGTGGATAGTTAACGTCAGAAAATAACTCCAGTTACTCGTATTGATATGCAGGACAGTTTAGTTAACTGGGAGAGATATGTTTTGTTGTTTTTTTGCATTTGTTTATCTTAGGTTAGCCAAACTTATTATATAATAATATGAAGTTAATATAAGAAACAGTAATACAAAGTATTAATTTTCAAGTTTATAAAATTTCGTGGGATGCAGAAACGTAGACGAAAAAATGATCCACTTAACTGCATATGGATTAACTGAGGCTCTTATTGTGGTGAAGTGAATGATTAGAGCATGTTGAACACAGTTCTACGAGTATATTATAAATACGAGACAGATTTTAATGAAATATCATTTTTACTTTCTTGCATACCTACGTATATACGGAGTAATATACGTAATGTAGAGAAAGTTATGTAATGCTGCGCGAAAAACGGCGGATTTTCGTCAGAAAAAAATTCATTGCCGGATCCTAATGAAGAAGAAATGGATAAATGCAGTTGCTTAATTAAGAGAAAAAAGTGGTCTAATACGTGATGAAGCCATAATCCCTATTTTGTTGGTCCTTGATGCCGAAAACTCAATTGAAAACGAAACTCCCGCCGTCTGGCCGTCGGTGAAAACTAGCGCATAAACCATGTGTAGGATTTTTTTCAAATTGAAGAAACATCTATCTGTAGTTGAAGCTTTGAAATTTTGAAATCCATTCTTTTAAATTTGGGGTTTTTGGATCAAGCCCCACGGACATTCTCGAAATTTTCTCAAAAGTTCTGCTCAAAATTTTTTATTTAAATTTATTGTAATAACAGAGGAAAATACATTTATAAACGTGGCATAGGTTCTATTTTCACGGTTAACAGGATTTTCGAAAATTGCAACAGTTTGAATTTTCTGGCGTCTTCCACAACTGAAAAAATTGCAAATTTTCCTTCAAATTAAATTTGTTATCCATAATTACTCTTTTTATTAGGTTTTGCACATTGTTTTGAAAATTTTAATAGTTTCCTCGCAATATGGCGTACAATATTTTCAATTTAAAAAAAACAACAAAAAAGATTTTCTCTGTCTTGTCTCTCACGTAGCTCATATTTTCATTATATATTTTCATGACTTAAAATAAATTAAAAAGAATATTTTAGGTGAGCTGACTGACTTAATCCACATCACCATGCTCACTTTACAGGATGAGTTTTTAAATTTCCTCTCTAAACTAGTTTATTATTCTCAAATACATATGAGTATTCTTTCTCATATTCTCACGCTCAAATGACATTATATTCAAATTTCCTCCACATATGTTGGTGCCAGATCTTTAAACGTCTAGCGCATGTAATATTATATATATATATATATATATATATATATATATATATATATATATATACACACACTCATATATACAAGGTCTATCCCAAAAGTAAGTTGAATGACTGTGCGCCCCCAGAAGCAAGCCACTAGCAAGGGCGCCAAGTGTCGTGAATGGTGGTGTGGGGTTTAGGAAGCCAACGACAAACACGCCAGTTGTCTGCAGGCTCGTCCACAGTGCGCATCGCTGCTAGTTTGAACCCTTGTTTTAGTGACGCGTCGGAATTTTAAGGTGCCGCGTTTCAAGGACCAGCGTTACCCAATAAAATTTTGTGTTGCGTTCAAAAAAACGGGCGCTGAGACCGGTGCCATGCTAAGGGAAGCTTATGGCGATAGCACCATGTCCAGCAAAAATGGTTTACCGCTGGCACAAGATGTTTCGAGAGGGCGGAGAGGACGCCGAGGATGAAGACCGCTCTGGACGCTCGTCAACGTCACATTCCGATTAAAATGCGAAGAAAATGAGGGTCATGCTGAACTCTAATCGACGCCTGAGTGTTAGAATGCTGGCAGATGAGTGTAATATCCCTAAAATTACTGTACATCGCATTGTTACCGAAGATTTGGGCATGCGGAAGATCTGTGCGAAGATGGTCCCCAAAGTGCTTTCCGATGAACAGAAGGCTGCTCGTGCAACGATTTCGCGTGACCTCTTGGAGCAGTGTGAAAATGATCCGAATTTTTTGGATAATGTGATTACGGGTGACGAAGCATGGGTTTTCGAGTATGACCCGGAGACCAAAAGACAAAGTGCTGAGTGGCACACGCCAGCTTCCCCGCGCCCAAAAAAGTCGAGAATGAGCAAGACCCGTGTAAAGGCCATGCTCATCGTTTTTTCGACAAAAGAGGCAATGTCCACTGAAAGTTTGTGCCACAAGGACAAACATTAAACAGTCATTTTTACTTGCAAGTCCTGAAAAGGCTCCAAAGCAGAGTGAAACGCGTCAGGAAGGAGATCGCCAGCACTTGGCGTCTTCACCATGACAACGCGCCGTCGCACACCGCCTTCATTATTGGAGAGTACTTAGCGAAACGCGGTATGGCAACATTGCTCCATCCGCCGTACAGCCCCGACTTGGCACCACTGGACTTCTTTTTGTTCCCGAGGATCAAGAAGGAACTCAAGGGCCACCATTTCGGGACTTTGGAAGCCGTCAAAGAAGCAACGACGAGGTTCTTGAAGGAGGTCTCCGTCGACGCCTTCCAGGGTGCGTTCAGCGACTGAGAAAAACGCTGGCGCAGGTGTTCCGACGCGGAAGGAAGCTACTTTGAAGAATTTTAGTTACTTGTATATTTATCTGCAATACATCTTTTTTCTTGGACTTATTCAACTTACTTTTGGGACAGACCTTGTATATATATAAAATTGTGTAATACTTTTTACTTATTTATATTTATTATTCCAATGGTAATCTAAATATTATAAAATATAAAAGTAATAAATATTTGGTCGGTTTCTTGGTAGAGAGGATGAAGTCCCAAATTCTACGAAAATTGACCAATTGAATAACAAAAATTCAACTAATGTTAAAACGATAATAATATAGAAGATGTAGCATTACAATAAATACTCGGGAAAATCGAAAACTGTTTTTTGGGAAAAAAGGTTTGAAACCTGTAAATCCCTTTTTATCAAAAAAACCACTAATTTTTGGACTTGATAATTTTTTATCAATAATCCCGATTTTTAAAAGCTATTTAAACAAAAAAGGGTTAAAAACCCCTTTTACACATTTATGGGCTTTAAGAGGTAATAAAAATTTATTTAATCCTATTGATTTTATTTCAATTATCTATGTCCCCGTCTGAATTTGGGAGACTATGGCAGTTGCTTGGGCCCAAAAAGGACGCCCTTTTGAAAACAACTAAAAAACTCATTTCATAAATATGAACGATGGTTAAGATATCGTTTAGAAATTAAGACTACTCTTTTTATTCCCTTATTGCAAATAAAGGTTTAAAATGTTACTAACTTCTGATATTTAAAACAAAAAAAAATGGCCGTTTTTGTGTTTTTAAAATGTCTTTCTCACGCCTGTTGAACAAAATATATTACGTTATTTCATACTGATATGAATTCCATTTGCTTTAATTGTTGTTCTACTTTTTGCAAATAGATTTCAGCAACGTTCCCGTAGTCGAAAGGGTCAATTAAACTTCGTTCTTTTGGACATGCATGTTTTTTTTTTTTTATTAGACAAACTGTATTTTCTATATTCTTTTCTTTTATTCGACCACATATGCCCCACGGGGGTTATGTGATCGGGTGAGTGTCGGGGAAATTTTAAGAAGGGGAATGAATTTGCTTTTAGTGTTTTAAGGTAGTTTTGGGATCCAGTGGCGCCTCTAGAGTCCCGATTAGTAATTAGAGGGGGGCACCAAATATAAGAATATTTACCGTTTAAAATGTCCGATTTTTTTCATTACTGGATATGGATTGATACAAAGTCTGGTCAAAGGGGATCCCAATTTTTTTGTGAATATTCTGTCTTCATAATTAAGTTTCTGTTGGGTAAATATATTATTTTCTGTTTTAAAAAATGTATAAACCATTCATATTGTTTTGTAAAATTTTTTAAATTTTAAAACACGTTTACAATTTCGTACAGATCAAAATATAACCAATTTCGCACAGAAGCTTTTTGAGGAACAAATTTCAAAAACACTGTGCTAACATGTTCCTAAGTGTTAGCAAATTTCAAAATTCACGCAGACAAGGCGCGGTCGCACATGATTTATGACCGACGAGGCAAAACGCACAAAATTCCCTTTCCATTTTCCCCTACAATGAAGAAACCACCCTCGTGAAAAGGGTTTTCAGGGGCCACAGGCCCCCTTGTGACCAATGCCCTTTTGGGAAATTTTTGAGTTGTTGCCACTTGCTCGGTTATCGTTTTGGAGCAAGGATAGCAAAAAACATTGCCGGCGTGGAGAGCCGTTACAGTTCTTTTTAAAAATAAATTTAGTTCCAGTGCACGGGAAAACAGGTAATCACTGGGATTCTCAAAAATATTTGATTAAAAAAAAACTACCATTGACACAGTTATCAGTTTCTGTTCTTTGGGACTCCCAAACCCCAAAAAAGGGCCCGGTTTAATTTTCTTGTTTTTTTGGGAACCGGTTACGTAAATATTACAACTTTTACACTCCCAAAATTTCATTCTTCTAAAAAACCCTTTAAGGAAACGACAGAGAAAATTTGAGAGACAAAAATATATAATTATTAAAAAAGAAAGGGATGTATAAAATTAATGTCTACAACTGATTTAAAAGTCATTTGTCAGATACATACCTAATGTATAGAATAAAAATAAGTAGTGCAGGCTAGGATTTGAACTCGAGATTTCAGCACAAGAAAAAAACCACCCAACCTAATGGCCCAGGGATAGTCCGGGGGCAGGCCGCTTATGGTGTTTTAATATTCAATGTTTTTCATGCCAGAAAAACTTTCGAAAATCGCAAAGCTACTTTTTTTTTGTCAGACAAAATTTTTAAATAAAACGTTTTTTAAAATTTAGTTTTTAAAAAAAATTTTATTTGGGAAATAAATCCCCCAGCATGTGTTTTTGGGGTGTCTGAAAAATATATATTTTCACCATATAATCAAATTTTTGGGAAAAACACTCATATTTTAAGAAAGGGCACAAGATGATTTGAAAGACTAATATTATAGGGGCAGTTTTAATTAAAAAAAAGAAATATGTATAATTATTTTTTGTCTAACGAAGGGTTTCTTCAGACAACATTACAAAAGGGAATTTTTAGTCAAAAAACTGCCAGAATAGCAAAATCTGTTTCGGTACATTTTTCTTTTTTAAAGGAATATCTTTTTGTCACACAAAAATTCTTATTGTATTAATTGAAATTAATTGATTATTTTATTGAAATTAATTTTTTCAAATATAAAATTTTGGCCCGTTTTGGGTTAAAAGCGATTCAAGAGGAAGTTTTAAAATTGAATTTACTATGCGACGAATAATATAAAAAATTGAATATTTGTAATATTAAAAAATTAAAATTTTGTAATGGAAATAAGATTTAAATTATGATATTAAGAAAAAGGAAAAAAGGTTGGATAGCTCAGTGGCATCGTTATATTTTTCCCCTGTACCGCAAAGCCCTGGAGTTCGATTTCGACGTTGGCGGATTTTCGACTGTGGTTACATATGTAGCTCAAAAAAATTTTGGGGAGCCTTTTTAAAAAAAGTTTGAAAATGCTCCCAGGGGCTTAACTAAAAAAACCCCAAAATTTGACGAATTATTTTCAAAATCGCAGGGCCTCGATTGGGGCCCCAGATCGTTAAGGGAAAAAATTAATTTTGAAAAAAATTTACAAATAGTTTAACCCCAGTTTTCAAAGAGAAACAGACAGAAGAGCGGAAAAGGGACGAAGAGACGGACGTTTTGAAATAATAATAACACTTTTTGGAAAATTTAAGATTTAAAAGATGTTTTTCCCATTAAAATCTCGGACAGCGTTTTAAATACAAACATTAAAATACATACCTCTCTAAATATTACTTTTTTACCCCAATGTTTAAAAAAAAGTAACATATATATATATATATATAAATATATATATATATATATATATTTTAATTAATATTTTAAATTACAAAATCACACACACACACACACACATTCACACACCACAGAGTGGGGAAAATGCAAAAAAAAAAAACTCACCAATTACAGACCCTTTGATTTCCCCTGCCCGTCAGAATGAAAAGTTGTAATGCTATTACATAAATAGGGGTCCCACTAACTAGGGACCCCCCCCACAACTTCTAAGGGTTTCGGAGATAAGAAAAAGGTTTTGCTGAACACCATGATTCATGGGGGCAAGTAAAAAACCCGGGAATAAATTGTTTTACTTTTTTTTAATTTTCGGAGAAATATAATCATCTTCTTTTTTTTAAATTGAACTATATATTTTTATCTCCAAAAAAATGGATAGCCCATGAAAAGGGGGGATTAAAAGGGATGTATCATAGGGCTAATATTTTGATAAAAAATTTTTGGGAGTATAAAAAAAAAGTTTTTGACATGTGTTTTTAAATTTAAACCCGGGGATCGTGTAGAGCCCTTGCAACTCTCGCTTTGGGGAAGGTATTATCACGGCGTCTAGACGGGTTGGGGTTTCTTTGACTGAGAGGGGTGACAGTGGGGGTAAGGGGGATAATCAGCAATTTTGGTGATGGCACAGACATCAAATTAAGAAAAAATAATTTTTAAAATCAGAATGAGATTTGTTCCATTTATTTTTTTGGGATTTAATTTGGGTTTTCTACTAAAATTTAAAAACATTGATCTTCCAAATAATGATAAAAAAAAGATTGGAAAAGGTAAAGAAGATGTTAATAATAATAAATATCATTTTCAAAATTGAAAAAAAGGAGCCAACCCCCGTCTTTTTCGTTGGTAGATGTCTTTTTTTAATTAAAGTGATCCTGTCCATTTTGGGGAAACCATACGACTGTTGTTCTTGAATGGAAAAGAAAACGGTAAAATTTCCGTCTTCTGCTTTTTAAAATTTTTGGGAAGCACTTGGCGCAAAGAAATGAGAAAATTCCCTAATCAGAAGAGCAGAAAAGCGAATACAGATATGCATTTTTTTTTAAAGTTTGGTAAATTTACACTGATAGAACTGTCAAGAGTGGAAAAAGTTTTTTATTACTTTGTTCTTCGGGTAGTACGGTTTAAATGGGAAGGTTAGGAATTGAATAATAAGAGAAAATTTCACCATTATTTGAATGAATAAATCAAGAGATTACAATGAAAATTTTTAAGGGAATTTTTTTTGTTTCCCCATATATTAAAATGATGGCTTGTTTCGCACCGAGTTAGTTTTTTTGGATTTAGATATGGCCTAAAGGCCATATTATTATTATTGTTATTATTATTATTATTATTATTTTTTTGTTATTATTATTATTAAAAAAATTATCGTTTTGCTACAATTTTTTTTTTTATTTCGTTCTTTTCGATTATCGTTGATTTAAATTTTTCGGGGAAGAAAAGTTCAACTCAGATGAACAACTGGGAAAAAAATTTTATTCAGATCAAAATTTGGGATGTTTGTTCATAAGTTTTTCATGTCAAGATCATGAATTGCGGCAAAACCTTCATCCCTACACCGCCATTCCCTCACATTTTCTTTACAAAACAGCATCAAGTCGCGGGAAAGGGCCCCTTTCCCAAAACGGCGACTGTTGCAAAGGCTGACGTTTATTTTAATATCTAATGCCAGAAAATCTGATTTAATACTCAAACTACTCTGGGAAAAAATAATAACATATGATACAGTTTTTTTTTCCAATGTTCATGATCTAAACCATTCTGATGAAAAATATATAGTTCAAATTTTTAAAAAACCCAAAAATGATTAAATTTTTGAAAGCTAGAACCATTATAGAGAATTTCCCCGCATGTTATGACTTGATTTTTCTGCATGATTCTGATTCCCCCCCTTGTTCTGGGATGATTCGCATTTTCAGTGAAAACTACAACTCGATACCCGGGAAAGTTTTGAAGTTTGGGGGGGGTCCATATTTGGGGGACACCCGGTACGATAAACATGAGAAACCCTATGTAAATTGATTGATGATAAATGAAAGCGATTGCAGTATACTGCGAATGGTAAGGGTGAGAAAACGTCTCGCAGTGGGAAACCCCGAAAAGTTTCAAGGTCAAATTCCCGGGGAGCTATATTTTCTTAATTAAAACCAAAAAATTCCCAAACAGTTATTTCCCAAAATTTAAAAAAAACTACAATTTTATTGGGCAATAATACTAACCTGATATGAATTTCAAAACAATTACGAGGGGAAAATTTAACTTCATTTCAAATTTTTATCCTAAATCGTTACTTTTTAAATTTTTAAAGATTATGTTAATGTTTTTCTACTACAGACACGGAGCACGCCCCTGAAAGAAAAACATTAAGTAAACGAAATTGAGGATAAGGGTTATTATGTCGTAGTAGCTTCAATTTTTGAAATGACACTGATTCTTTTCCCTATGAGATTTTCTGTGTTTTATGAAGACGACCCGGGATACGTATTTCGAAGACATGAAAACTTCCATGATTTTGACGCGATAAGCGATGACCTTTAAACAATCCAATTTTGTTTCCCGAGGGTACAAAAAACAATTGGGGTGTTGGTGTCGAATGGAAAAAAATGCTTCTAGCAATTGTTCGAACTTGGAATAATTGAATTTTAAATCATATTTTTTTTGAAAACCCTTTTTACCTTTTATGAAATTTATTTATTTCATACGTAAGTTCCTACATTCCCTTTAAGTACAAATGTTTATAAAAAACATATGTCAAAACCACATTATAATAATATTATTACTTTTTTTCGCTTATTCCATGCTGGGTGCTATATGCTTTAAAGGCAGCAGACTTTTCTGGGTTTGAATGCAATTTTATGTTATAACAATGTATTTGTATTTTGGGAAATGTGAATACTGAGGAGGGAAGCTTTAATGTCTATATTTATACGTGAAGACAATTTAAAGGAAAATGATTTTTTCGTATATTTAATTTGAAATTTTTTTAATTTTATATTTAAAAAATTGGTTTTTAAGAAGGGGGATAAAGGCTTTTCGAGGGGCGAGTGTTGATTTACGCTTTTAAAACTCAGGCCATTTTTATTTTAAACGTGGAGGAAAGGGCGCAATTTTCTGGGGGTATTTTGAAGCCAATTGATGACTCCCTTTTTGCTCCCGTTAAGATTGTTTTGGTAGCCAACTCGAGTAGTATTTTAAAATTTATACTGAATTGTTAAAAAAAATGGAACTTAAAGGGATTTAGGAATAAAAAAGAAAAAATTTGGAGCTGAAAAAAGAAAAATCTAAAGAGTAAAATTTTTGTGGCAATATATGCAAGCTTGGGCTTTTTCCTTTCCCCCCCGGGGTTTGGGAAATACAAACGTATTTGGGCCGGGAAAAAATTGCCCAGCCGTTGAAAAAAGGTTTAAAAGAAAAGCTTAGCGGGGGAACTGCCAAAAAAAAAACTGTCATGACATGCCAATTTTTTTAAACAATTACGGTTTTCGAAAAAGAAAGAGATAGGGGCTTATTGATTGCGGAATTTTAGGCAATTTTAAAAAACAATACGTTTTGTTTGAAAAAAATTTTAAAAATTTTTAAACAATTTTTAAAATTTTTCAATTTAAAGTGGGAAGGGTTTTCTGACGTCCCAAAACCAAAAACTGCGAATTAACAATTTTGCAAATTAAAAATTTTAGAAACAGTTCCGTAATGTGCGCTTTTTTCTTTTCCGGGGGGGTACCAATTTAATTTAACAACAATTAAACTTAAAATTTTAAATTTAAAAATTTAATCAGCTGAAAGCCGGGCACTGCAAAAACTATTTGAATTTTTTACTTGACTGCCGACAATGAATTGGGGGTTTAAACAAGTGAGGGGTTTGGATTGTCGCTAAGATCCTATAAACAATTGGGACCCGGGAAAAAGAAAGGCGATGGATCCTTAAATTGGGTAATTTTGCATCTTTTAAAAGGAATTGAGATGAGAATAAAGATTTGCAAAATTTGTAAAATTATAAAAAAATTTCCAAAATTTTTTCAATTTAAAGTGGGGGGTTTTTTTGATGTCCAGAACCAAAATCATAATTTAAAAATTTTTTCAACAATTAACAATTTTTTTAAACAACCCGAAATTTCGCTATTCCCGCCGGGGAGGTCCCGTTGTCCCTTTTAAATTTTATGATAGCAAAATAACAATTTTGACATGAGATGCAAATTAATTGCTTAATATCTAGTTTAATTGTTACTTTAGTGATAAATATAAGTTGGTCATTGGGAAATTTTTGTTTCTTTAATTGAAATGGTTCCCCAGCTGTCCTAACGATTCCAGAAAGACAGTATTTTTGGGTTTTTTCAAATGTAATATAATATGGGAAAAATTGAAAATATGCAATTATAATCGTTTTTTTTATCGCAAAAAATTTTGTAGTAAATTTAATTTTTATAAAGTTCATAAATTGTGTTTGGACAAGAATATTGGAATTTTTTAAAAGTCTTAAGAACGTAATTGTTTTAAAATTAGTTGTTTTTATCTGATATCCCCGTAATTTCTTCAAAAGAATTGTGAAAAGTGGTTAATGCTATGTGTTCATATATATTTCGATGAATTTTATTTCATGTTCATACGGTTTCTTCCATGTATATTTTATTTGAAAATACTTCCACATTGAACCAGCGGCGCCCGCCATTTTGTACGTCGAATTTTGTTAGGGGACTTCTGCGGGAGATTCAGATGGTTTGTGAGGCTCCGCCTACGACGTTTCGTCATGACAAGGGCTGGGTGGCCTGCAAAAGCAGAACAGGGATCAATTTATGTTTCCCCGTACCGTACCCGCCGATTCCTTCATCCGGGGTCTTCTACACGCCCCTATCTTCTCATTCCGTTCTAACATCGCCTTTTTAGTTTTCCCCGGGGCCGGGGCCCAATTTCTCTTTTAGCCGCTTCGTATCGTTCACCATTTTTCTCAATCGTTTTCACTGCTTCCGTAATTTTCAATATTGCCCCGCTCGTCTTTCGCTCGCAATAATACTGCAAAATTTTTCCCGATTTAATTAGTCTAATTCCCAAGTAATTGTATTGAAACAATGAACTATCAGTGATTCTAGGCATTAGCTGAATAAATTTTTCTTTTAAATTTTGCATGAAACCACAATTGTATAGTCTACTATATGACCAACCTAATTTTCACAAACAGTTACCACATATGACATACAAAATCCACTCTGCAAATAAATTTTAACATCACTAGGGCACATAAATTCACTACAAAAAAATACCCTTCAAAAAACACATCACATATCAAAATAATACAAATAACATTTCGGAAAATTCTGAAAATATTGGCAACACAACTTCAATTAAAATTCACAACAATAATCCACAGTCTCATTTACACACTCCTACAGCTTCTCAATAATGACAAAAAATATACTATATGCAGCTTTCAAACATTACCCCAAAATTCCAACAAATCAATATTAATTCCTTCACTATTAATTACTTCCATTCACTGCTAATAAACGATGCCCTCTACCCCTGGGCTATTCTACTTTAGATGATTCTGACAATTATCTTGTAAGATTCATCCCCATATGCTCAAAATAATTAGATATACAATTTACACCAAAATGACATTAACTTCTCTTGTATTCATTACACTTTCCTACAGATTCACTCATTTCTTTGCTTTGTCCAATATTGAGAAACAATCACTAAACTGTGGTATATGTTATCATGTACCAAATAATTATTCCAACAAACACAATATTTACACACACTGTTTTTCCTTTTACATACATAATAGGTACTCCCATACTTTTTTCTGGATTGACTGACTACACATTTAACTAAATAACATTTACATTCACAATTACATTGCCCGTCAATATTTCTATAATTGCTTTATATTTCCTCAACAGTATTTACCTTTCATAAATGAAGTAATATATTTCTACTACTTTTCCTGAAACAACGGAAATTTGCACACTGTTTTTTTTCCCAATATTTCCTTCATCAAACTGTTATGTTTCTAAAATTATCACACAAGTTTGTTAATTCAAGAGTCATTAGTTTTATTCCTCCAATTAATAATGAATTCTCGGTACTGTCCTTCAATTTATTGCAACACTATTAAATACCCTTTGTTAGATTAATCCTGAGCCACATTTTTAAATACACGATCCATACTGTTCGGGCGCCAACTGTTACGTACCGGGAGCCCGGCTTGTTCGCAGTAAATTTATTTGTAAGGGACAGGTGTTCTTTTCGTGAATGGACTCGGGTTATTAATCAAACACCACTGTTCCGTGAACAAAATAAACATGAACCATTTATTATTCTATACAAATCACTATTGATTACAATATCTGTAGTGGTCTTTATCCTTTTTCTTTACCTCACCCAGAATCACTGTTAGCTCTTTCGATCTTACATCGATCGAGGAAAAATTTACCGTTTAATCCTCCCCTCCAGCGTCGGCGGCTTTTGGGACTCTCGTTGCCTGTGCCCTTCGCTGTCTGCCTGTGTCCCCTCCACTGGCGACCAGCCGATGCGATTGTTGGGGTTTCCGAGTCGTTCTCCCGCGTAATCTTCCACGGTGTCTCCGCGCCTCCGCTGAACTCCTTCCGGTTCACCCAGATTTCTTGATGTCACCTTCCGCGAGCTGATAAACGCCACTAATTAATCAAAGTACAGTGCGAGCACGGTCTCACCATTCACCAGGCTACTAGTCCGTGGTGACTCCTCTGCACACAAGCTCTCGATCTTACTACTCCAGATAAGAGCTATCACTCTGGCACTACATTCGAGCTACTAATGGTTATCTAGCACAAATTGTCCGTCAATCACCTTTCAGCGCTCGTTCGTTCGCGACACTATTTTACTTTTTTCGAACGCGGAACAGCCCCAGGTACTTCCTTCCTCACCGGCGACCGGTCGTCCTAAGCCTCGCGGCGTCGTTTCCCCCGCCTTGTGCCAACCGACAACACTTGCCGCCTGAACCGTTTCTCGGCTGGCGAGCGCCCTCTGGCAACCGTTCTGCCGTGTGCATGATGTATCGCCGTTTTTAGGCAGAAAAGCGGTCGTTTCAATACTAAATAATCAATTGATTGATGCACGCTGCATCTCTTACAATAATTAGAAAACATTTACGTGCAAAATATTGCAAAATTAACTCAATAATTTATCATAAATATTTAAATATCATAAAGATTTGTAGAAAATGCTTTACTAGAAAAGTACAACACACAAACGAGCACCAATAAACATTTGCTTCGAAGTACAAAACTGTGGAGTTACACGAATTGGTTCTCATTACTTCTTTTCTCTTGCATTTTATATGAAATCTTGACTTTTTCTACGAACGTTAGGCACAATAAAGTCGATACGTCTGGCAGGCCTAATAAGTTACTATCTTGGAATAATTAACTAGTTCTGCAGGTCTCTTCAGCGATAACGGAACGTACTACATACGCAAGATCATTACAAATGAAGTTTAAGAATATCACTCATCGTTCAAAGTTGCAATTGCAAATCCGAAACAAGTATACCGCACCTAACTACGAAAACACATCACATCATCGCGAAATCCACCTCTCCTTTCAATCCGTTTTCCTCTTGACGCATTGCTACTTCCATAGAGAAAGATGTATCAGAGTATACTAATAGAGACGGCACTCAATGTTAATCCCAACGCTCTTATTCAAATTTCTAATTTTCATGGAGGGGGAAGCCGCCATCTGGGTCCCTGATTGAGCCAATAGCGTCGAAGGCGTTCTACCAATGGAGTGGCGCGTATTGACGACCGGACATTTAAAATGAAGTTGTTTTCAAAATGGCGTCAAATGAATACATTATTTTTATGTCAAAATACGCAGGCAATTAAGAAGACTAAAATATAAGATTTGGAATCTAAGTCACTGAATGGAATTATTGTCCAGGGAGTGCAAAATAAAAGAGTTATTTATAAACACAATATTTATTTCTAAATTATGTAGTCATACACAATATAAAAATAATACAATTTTTTACAAAATAAATGTGAGCAAGTAATCAGACATAAAGATTATTTTACTTTGCCATTGACTAAATATTGAAACCATGAATTTAGACAATTGTCCAAATATAACTAGTGACCATTACTTCTTTAATATTGCATCATTATTAAATGACATTCCAGCTATCAACACCTGTCAAATTTCAGCCTATTATCAAAATTGCTACTAAGGTACAATACAAATGAATATTATTGATAAGTTTTATAAATAAACAGAAACATCTGCTGAAGCAGTCCACAAAATCTGTCTTTGCTTTCTTTCTTCAAAAAGCAATATTACACATTAAACTGCATTACAAGAAACATGTTTGCCTACCTAGTACAAGTGATGAACAAGTAAAATTACATGATTCTACTTCAACTATTAATCTCAAGCAGGATTTTTGGACTTGGTAGGTTCACTGTATTCCGATATCACAGGCTACATAATATTTGTCCAAAGCATGTTAGTTGCTCAATGGATCATTAGATGAAAATCCAAGGTCGATAATATATCAGAATTACTCAACATTTGATACAGGTATTGAACAGTTTTTCAATTACTAAAATATATTTTCCATGTCTTTCCCAATCTGTGTTATGCTTGACTACTTGCACAATTTTGCAAAACAATATAACTAAATAAAAGCACTTATCATACTCAGGAGATTATACCCAACAGACATATAGGGAACCATCAGAAATATGTTTAGAAAATAGCTAATGCTTCCTAGTAAAATGCCAAACTGTTACACAAAGACTTATACATAGTTCTAAGACAGATAGTGGGCCAAAAACACCTGAGATAAAAATTTACTGCAACAGAAACACCCAAATGATTATCACTCAAAAATACAATTTTTATTAAATTGAATCCCAAAAACTTCAATTTGGTACATGTCTCCAAGCAAGTGGTCTACAGTTTGGATTTACTAAGTCCATATAGTAACTGGAAGTGCTACAGAATAACACAGACTTTCTCGAAGTTAAGTTTTCTAATTTCGCTGGAGTGGACCGGCTCTATGGTCTTCCTCATCCTCTTGCCAGCTGGCATCTATCGCCTTAAAATACATTTTTGCCATTTTCTCAACTCTTCGATTACCAAATAAAATGCAGAACCGAAATATTATTTTAAAGTAATAAAGAAACAAAACCTCGTCTTAAATAGCAAGTTCATTGAAATTTGAAACCATTTTAAAAAAATGGCGTTAAGCATGACTATAAATGCAAAATTGAAGCTCTTTTTCTCTCAATCTATTTGAGTTTTCGAACAACTTCATTTGAAGTAATTTGAGAACTTCCACTCTAAATTCAATAATATATCCATTGAAATGTGCATATTACTGGCATGAGATATTGAAGAAATAAAAACATTTGTGCAATTTTTGGGAAAACAAAAGAATACGCAAATAAACATTACATTATATTATTTAAAACAGTACCATTACCACTATTCGTTGAAATAGTTTAAAGAAAGTGAAGCCACCTTTGAAAATGGTGTTTGAACTATTCTGAAAATGAGATAATTTTAGGCTCACATTTGAATAAAAAGTGTTGAGTTTTCGAAAATTTACTTACGACATTATATTTATATTGCTCATAAATATAACACTGTTCAGAAAAAATAAGACCGTTTTCAGAAAATCTTCTTTTGTCATTTTAAAATTCCAAATAGTTTACCTAATTGCACAAAAACTACTAATATTTACAAAACAATCTTCACACCTTAAATGAAGAACTATTTATGCACATCAGAATTTAATTCAGAAGGAAAAGTCTCTAACTTCAATATTGTAATTGTAAGAAGTTGATGATAAAACCGCACACTTTTAAAATTTCTGAAAATTCAGAGTTAATCTTGAAAGTGGACCTTTATACCTTATAAATTATTTTACTCTGTTCTTACAAGAAATTAAAACAAAAATTTGGTGCCATTTTTGAAAATTCTAGAATCATTTCTTACGGCTTCATATAAAGTTTTAAAAAACGCTAAGAGAGTTTTTAAAAATTTCTAACCTTCTACTAGATACATATTGACAGGGGTTTCTTCAATTTAGAAAAAAATTCTACACGCATGGTTTAGGCGCTATGTTTGTTCACATACTACAGACGTTTTGCTTCCAGTTGTTTTTCGGCATCAGTTCCACAAAACCGAGATTCTGGCTACACCATGTTGCAGTTTTTTCTCTTCATTTAGCAACTGAGAACTCAGGAGAAATGTTGTCACTACATTGCCTAGCAGATCCTACCAAATGAAATAAGGATGTTTAATTACATTAAAAACGAAAAGGATTTTCTTATTACACCTTGTAGTTGCTAATAATAACTAATAATAATAATAATAATAATAATAATAATAATAATAATAATAATAGAAACGTACACCTTTGTTGTAGTAGCCTTCTATAAATGACCTGAGTGCACCCTCCGGAAACTCAGGACGCACATCAGCAAAATTATGGGCTCCGCATTATGAGCTAGCTTTACAGAAATTTGGACGGAAATTTGCAGAGCAAATTTGCTTTACAAATTTTATTAGATTTATCTCCTAATGACCTTAGCATTTTACAAATTCCAAACTTTTACCTCGCAGGCTTTTATTGCAGAGAGAGAGAATCGCATAAAGTTCTACGTATGGGGTTCCTGTATTTACGTTAGAAATAATAATGATTCTATCGCCTGACGGAATAAATGTATTCGTGAAAATGTTTTCGAAATTTCTGTTGTACATCTTACTTACACTAAAAGTGATAATACTTTGCATCTACAGACCTCAACAAAGAGAACTGCCAGATTATATTTTGTTCTTAGAAAACCTGAATAACACGTAACAAAGTCAACAATCGCTCTTTTGAATCCATTGTTGTATGCGGAATTTTAACATTGATTTTCTGGTCGAATCTTGCGAGAAAGAAAAGTTTCTCAATTTAATTAAATTCCTTGAATTTGGACATTACAATTAATGTACCTACGGATCACACAAAATTCGATGAAGGCAATTGATCAAATTATAATTAACAAAACTACTGCTTGATATGAAGTTAAAACAAAGATTTAGGATACAGTAATACGATGCACAAATTCTTACCATTATAAATGCGATCACGGCTTTGATATTAATACACGTGTGACTAGATTATTTTACACAAAAAGTAAAATAAAATTATTCATTGATTACTTGATGCAGGAGTCATGGGAGTAGTTTTATAATACTGTTGATACAAACGACAAATATAATTCTTTTTTCCAACTCTTTCATTTCATTTTAACACTTGCTTTCCTCTTCAAAAGAAATTAAATATTTCACGGAAAAGCAATTCTGGATAACACACGAATTGGACATCTTGTAAAAACAAGCGAATTCTTTCTTTCATTTCTAAACGTCATAACGTATCTCAAGATTTCCTTATCTCCTTTAAAATAAAACATTATTTTGAAAAGTCATAAAGTAAATCAAATCATGAAACTTTGATCAGGATGAAATTGAGTTTATATCCGGCGATTTTATTTGTGTTCTTGTTTAATGTTTCGACTTTTCTTGTCCAGTACTCCCAGTGGCTCTCTATATAAAATTAACGAAGCGTTTAATTCACGGTATTTTATTACTAATAAAGTGTGTTCATAACATTTTATAACTGATATCTTGTAAAATAATGCAAACTTTCGGAACTAAATGCAGAAGATTGAGGATAATATAAACACGTTCTTAGCCAGAGTGAGTGTATCTCACGTTGCGGTATCCTGTTTGAAACGTTTTGTTTAAAAGTGTTTGAAAAACAAACGTTTGTTGCAGGCTTTTGTACCAACTGGTTTGCATTTCTTGTGGCAGTGGTGGTATACTCCATTTCCTGTGACAGTTGTAATGCGCAATTATTGTCCCTGAATAAGTCCTTTAAACAGAAAGAACACGGCCTGACTCGTAAATACAAAAGAACACGATCACACTTTGCCAGCCACCTCTTGGAACAAGAACACTCATATAATGCCGACATTGAAGTCAAAGTGGAAAAGTGAAGCAGTTACGCGGCAGACATCCGTTATAAGCCTTACATCGCAATTTATTAAACCGTCCCAGCACACTATTTTGGATAGACAAATTTCTTCTCTCTCACCTCGGAAGTATCTTGGGCACATTAACCCCGCCGCCTCTTTCCTACCATTGGTCTTTATCTAATGGCCGTTTCTTGAAAAACTCCCGTTCTCCCCTCTCATTGAGCTTTCAACGACGGCTTGCAATGCCTTGAGCTTCGATGTGTTTCCCTGATCCGAGGCTCTAGCCGCGATCAAATCCATATGTCCAGTTTGCTCCTTATGAATTTATTTATTTTTCTACATTTGTTTCATTTTCACTTTACTTTAGAATAATATTGATGTCATTCAAAAAACTTTCTTCTTACAGTTATCGCAGTTTATAGCATCTTTAGCAATTGTTACATTGTACATTTGTTATTTCATGTGTGTTTATTCAAAATTATGTTTCTATTTTCGTTTTATATTATAATTTTCTATGTTGCTTAAATTCTAATTGTATTGAATGGATAATATTTTGTAGTAGATAAACTTCTATTTTTTCAATTTAGAATACTGTTATTATTTTGTAGCACTGAAGATGGCGCAATGCGACAAGAAAAACTTTTGCAAAATAAAGGCATCAACAAAACAACGCCTCAATTGTATTTCTAAATTATAAGCTATAGTCAGATTTATTCTTTCTCCTATCTAATAGATAGATCTACTTACTAAATGCTTAACCAACGCTGAACTCTTCACAGCTATATGATAAATAATTTTGTATTTACAAACTTGCAATAAATGAATTAGAAGTGCTCGCATTATTATAATAAATGGTCACAGGATCACGTCATTTTGGATACGGTTAATTGGTTTAGCGTGAAGGAGGGGTAGGTCCCGCGTGCTTATGCGTAGGCAACACCCGTCATGCTCCCTAGCTTTAAATGCCGTACAAGATGCTACGACAGTAACAGTTTCAATGATTTGAAAATGCCGCCACAGGGTACTGGAGGAGGAAATCAGTAGTGGGGAAAATGGGCGACTGTTGCACCTAAAACCACTTTCTATGGGGAACTAAAAATTCGACGGTGGCGCCATCTCTGAATGGGACACCATTGCTGGAAGTACCACTCTCGGCTGTCTGCAGTGAGCCGTCCCTATGCCTCTTTAGTCTATGAAGCTGAACCAAAAGACGGGAGGGATTCGGCTGGCAACCGCCTTACTACCTTACATAAATTACTTATACTACCTTCCGCCAGTTACTCACTTGTTACACTACTACTTGCTCCTACTCACTGTCTTATTTAGGTTCTTCTCCTCTTTTATCGAGTTCGAAATTCCTACGTTATTGCGGCAATATCCAATATCGACAATCTTCTGTGCCCTGGCAGTATGATTCTGTGGCTACTACTGGTAACCGGCACCTAGAGTAGGTAACGGTGAAATCGCGCCGTATCGGTTAGAAGAGTAGTTATAAAACTGAGATGGTAACTAGCTACGCAATAGACAATACCCAGGTCTCAGGGTGGTCGAATTATTCTATCGTTTGCCTAACAAGGCATTCGTTCGCTGGGACTCATTTCCGTTAGAAAGTTTTTCCCCTTAACTTGGTTTGTATATATAAATATATTTTTATTTATTTCATCTTAGCTAGTTCACAATTTTATATACAAAATATAGAAGAATATGTTAATGCCTTTTCTTCAAAACGACGTACAGTACCAATAAGCTCGTTTTGTGTCGTAGCTTAGAGGATTATAGGCATGGCCCCAGCCGTCCTCAGCAGCTAAGCACCCCGCAAAGAGAGCTAGCAAGAATAAGAGTCGCCTTAATCAGTCTCTTTTTTTCACACACTGACAACATGTGTCCCAACATGCAGAAAAAAACTTGGCATTTCTAAATCTGCACTTGATTCAAGGGTGTGAGAAATCTCTAGAAACCACACGACTTAAACCTATTTGAGATTATAGTCTTTGTTGAACTTCTTTGCTCTCCATATCTGTTGTTGCTAATATCACTTATGCTTGATGCTCCATCTGTTTCACTGTTATGGTACGTGATCTCAAACGTTTTCGCTATCTTCTATGCGGATTTACGACAAGAGGATTTCAGAACTGCAGTGCCTCTATCCTAACCTCATCTTCTGGCGTGTGTTGTATTATCATATCCCGAATTAGAGATTCCGTATAAGACAGCCAAATTCACAATTGAAGTTGCAGTCTCTTGCTAAACCAGTCGTTATGTGAACCCAGTCTTCATGTGAACTTCCTGGCCGCATTTTGCTACGAAAAAAGTGAATCTGGCTGCTACTACGCGAGGCTTTCTATCGAAATGACCGGCTAACTTTTCCATAAGCTCTTCAAACTCCACTACCTCTACTACTTGTAACGGAAACAGTCTTTGCAATCGCTCATACAACTCGCTTCCTGGGATGCTAAAAAAGAAAGCGCGTTTCAGCTCACCTTCTGTGACTCCGTGATACAGAAAATTTTGCTTCAATCTGGCATAGACGAGTTCCGTACTTTCTTTTTCGGCTCCAACATCGGAAAGCTAGATGCTGAACGGGTTGTCTGTTGTGGCTGTCGCTGCATCAGTTGAGAGCCTTGCAAAAGTTTCAAAATTTCCAGAAATTCCCGATGGAGCTGCTCCTGCTGTTGCTGCAGCTGCAACTCCAGACACATTCTGAAACTTTTTTCCATTGTTTTAATCCTCGACGCCAATTATAACTTTTATATACACAGAATCCGGGAGAGTAAACAAAAACAGTTATTTACGAACTAGTTTATTGCAAATGAGCAAACAATCCAAATCACAGTGAGAATACAAAGCCGAGTTTGTTTATTTATTTATTTTACGTAAAAAAGTTAAAAGCTGTGACGTGCTATGGGGAGAAATGAATTCTGTGCACGTTTTCAATAATTTTTGTGATCCCTACCATAAGCAATAGAGTACTTGAATTTTGAATACAGAAATAATACCAAACGTTCTTTACAAGGATTATTGTAAAATATTCATCAATATAATAATATATTTTCAAGGGTAAATAAATGTAAATAATTTGGGTTCTGCTTATCCCTCCTCCTTGTCTTTCGTGAAGGAATAATACTTTATACGCGACATCTGTGGATAATTTGAACAACTATGTTTTCCACTGAATTCTAGAAGTACACAGATAATGAAGTTACATTTATAATACAAGTTGCAGATGATGTCCCTTTTACTTTGCTGAAGTCACAGTTTCACTAGAATCCACCAGGAGTAAGCCACACGTCGTCAACAGAAAACTTTCACTATAATCCGTTCATTGTACTAGCTGGACGCTCTACCGAAACAGACACTGGCTTCTCTCCCACCTCGAAGCCCTTATACTTGCCCCGAGGCCTCGGTGCGAGTCTCCTCGCTTCCCGCCTCTGAGACGAGGAAGGGAGGGGTGGTGTCCCTCCGATGACCGCTGTCCGTCGCGGTCCGGTGCTCCGGTGCGACGCGCCGCCGCTCGCCCTGCACCTGGTGGTGCCTTCCGGCACTGTCCATTTCATGCCTTGATCGCGCCTTAGGCACGTCTCCGCTGCGGCCACAGTAAGCCGCAACTCCTACGTCCGACGCAGTGTGCCCACCTGGTCTACCTCCACGGGCACTATGCTGTGGAGGGCACTACACAGCAAGACCGATTGCTGGTTTGGGCCCATTTTGATCATCATTTCGGAGAGGCGCACCCTCGCCTCTACATCGCAAAAAACAGACAGGCACCTTGATCGAAGCACGCTCACGGTGTCCAACCGCGTGTACACTACAACGGAGGGGTTTACTCGAACTACTCCGAAATGGAATCCTGGTCTCTGGAGTTACCACCGAAGACGAATGGGCTTACAAAGCCATTCATAACGAGGCCGCCAACTTTCATCGAACTCGTTTTCAGCGCAGTGAGGTTTTCCGTGATCGACATATGAGAAAATTCCAAGACTCCATCGCCAAACACATTCCGTCTAGTCTCGACAAACGGCCATTTGGTCTCCTCACCGCCGTCGTTCTTGGCACGACTCGTAAGAGGCAACACTTCAAGGGACGGCGTGCAAACCACTGAGCTCCTGCGGAGGGTCTTTCAATGGCGCGCTGGCGGCCATTGCACCTTCATTTACGGCATGCCCCTGACATCAATAAAGATTTAGAAAATAAAAATCTAACGAAATCTTCTCTAAAAGATGACACTTCATCATTGGTTCAAAATAAAACACCTAATGGAAAAGTATTAGATATTTCGAAAGCATTTCACACCATTGACCATAAAAATTAATATTTAAAATTTCCTTCAAGTAGAGTTTGTAAAATTGCTCTACTATGTTGATCTTCGTAGCTTAAATATCGATATCAAATAGTAGGAATACTGTATTAGCATAGAATATCATTATTTACTATTGTTTTAAAATTTGTTGCCAATTGAGCTTGGGGTCCCGCATGATTCGATTTTTAACCCTAATATCGTCTACACATAAAGGACATGCCCTCGTCCATTAGAAAGGGAGCAACCGTTATCTAGACTGATCATTTGCAAAAATGAAACAATTAGCAGTACAATTTCCGATGTTTCAAATTTGTTTTGTTATATGAAATTAGTAATAAACGACGGGAAACGGTTTAATGCTGTTTTGCGTTGCAAGCGCCTTTGAAAATGAATAATTTACAATTGGCTAAATTTCCGGGTTTCTTAATTGACTCAAACCTCAAATGGAATACACATAAAATAGCTATATTAATTTCTTTATGTTACGCATTCAGAATTATTTCGAATTCAGTCAGCTTTCATCCAGCTCGTACCGAGTATTTTGCAAATGTAGTACTTTCCTGCCTGTGATAGAGCACATTGGAGGGAAATATATTTTTGTAATCACACTTTAAGATTGCGAAACAATGTGTACGAATAATAAGCAAAGGCCATCCACGTGACTACTGTAAGCCTCTCTTCATCGAACTTGCAATACTGTCATTGCCTTGCTTATGCATTTACGAATCTGTAGGTTTTGTCAAAACTCAAGGATTGATGCATATTTTCATGCAATATTAACATCTATATTTACAACATTATGTGACTCATATTCATCATGTGTGAATATTAACGGCTCAAGATATCCACATTTAGTACATGTACGTTATTTTACAACATATTCAGTCAGCCTTCATACTGCTCGTTGTGTATACTTCGCGATTGTTCATTCCCGCCTTAGATATGGCATAATATTCTGGGGAAATACATCTTATAGCTCCCAGACTTTTAGATTAAAAACAGATTGTACGAATAATAACAAATCCACCCACGTGATTCATGTAAGCCTCTCTTCATTAATCTAGGAATTCTACCATTACCGTGTCTTTTTATTTACAGATCAGTGGTTTTGTAAAATGAGCTTGCTCAAGGGCAGGAATTTTTCAGAAAATGCCGAAGTCTATTACTATAACACTCGACGTAGAATCATATTCATCAGGTGACAGTATCAACAGCTCATTACAAAAATTCACATACAATACATGTACATTATTTTACAACACTTTGGCAGATGACATTAAACCATTAAATTCAATAGAAAGTTCAAATCCAACGTGAAATTGTTTCTGCTGCATAACTGTTTCTATACAATTAGAGACTATACTGAGCATCACAAGAAAAGTAACATTAATTTTAACAATGATACATAATGCATTATTTACAATTTGGACTGTATAAATGAGTATAAACAACCTGTAACAACTATTGTACTACAGCTTCCGGGTCAATGACCCCATCTCGATCAGGTTTTCGTCAGTTTCCCTGATCCATTGAGCAAATGCTGAGATGGCCCTTGTTTTCTTCTGGACATAAATGTAACTTCATTTTCTGTGCACGTCTTCTAAATTCAGTGGAAATACAATTATTCAAATTATCGTTTTCATGTTGTCACGGCAGGAAGTAATAAGAGCCAAAATTTTTTGCTATTTATCCTTGAAAATAGATTTTATTACATGGGAGTTTTTGTTTTTTTCTCCCTTTCCAAAATTCAAAATTTAAGTAGTATATGACTTAGTGTAGGGATTACAGAATTTTGAAAATGGCGACAAAATTCACTTTTCCCCATAGCACGTCATACGCAGTTTTTAACTGTTTTTTGACGTAAAATAAATAAAAAAACATGTTTACAGGTGACATTCAACAAAATCGATGCACAAGTTTTAAGGTCTAGTAAAATCTTTTTTACTGCTTAACGGTTTCTTTTCAGTAATTAGAGACTAAAATGAGCATTAAAAAGAAAACTAATTGATACAGTCATATTTAATACCTTAGTTACGTACCATTTGCATTGTATTATTCTCAAAGGCTAAACGTAGCGAGAGTGACTGCCCTTCGATACTAGAAAAAGGGCCAATGGGGGAAGTAATATATACGTATGTATGTATATATGTATATATGTATATATGTATATATGTATATATGTATATATGTATATATGTATATATGTATATATGTATATATATATATGTATATATGTATATATATATATGTATATATGTATATATGTATATATGTATATATGTATATATGTATATATGTATATATGTATATATGTATATATGTATATATGTATATATGTATATATGTATATATGTATATATGTATATATGTATATATGTATATATGTATATATGTATATATGTATATATGTATATATGTATATATGTATATATGTATATATGTATATATGTATATATGTATATATGTATATATGTATATATGTATATATGTATATATATATATATGTATATATGTATATATGTATATATGTATATATATATATATGTATATATGTATATATATATATATGTATATATGTATATATGTGTGTATATATATATATATATTGTGACGTCACGGGATTATACGAACCCGTAACGCCACCATAAGCCACTAGAAAAAACAGAGAACAGAGAAGAGGTACGCGGAGCGATGGTCCGAAGGCGACATCTACCCGCAGGTTTCGCACTCCGATGTCCAAAGTTAGCGGATAATATTTTCTCGAGAGGGCGCAAAGGAGGGAAAATTCACCTCAGAAATTTTTCCCCAGGCGGAGTCGCATAAATACCGCGACGCACTTCGGTAGAGCTCTCTTACAACTTCGACAGCGACGGCGACTCAACTAATATCTTCAGCGATAGTAATTGGTTAGTGTAGGAGTATAATTTTACGTGCTTAAGTAAAGCTGATTTAAGAAACGCGATAATAAGTGATAGAATTCAGAAACAAAGTGCATGTACATTATAGCACTAACATCACGCGAGAAAGCAAGCGATGTGATCGCTTGAACCTGAAACTCTTTCATAATCGAATAAATTCGCGGAGAAGGACTCTGAGACGAAATCCAGTATTCAATTTTGTACGCCACGACCACGCACGCTCAAAGTGTGGTATGTCGGCCAGTGCTGAAGTAGTCGATTCAAGCACGTTAGTTATTTAAAACTGGTAGCGCGAGCAACGGGGACGCGGCAGGCGGCAGAAGGACGACTTCAGTGAACACTCAAGCGTAGGCGAGAAGGACTTGGACCAATCCGTGGATGGTACGAGCCCGAGATCGAGAGAAAGGTTTGGAATTTGGACGTGTGGCGGGATCCTGAGATCGAGCGAAGGAAGTGGAGTAACCGCGGGACATCGAACCAGTCAAGTGACGTGGCGAGGACTGCGAGCGACCGAAAACCCCAGGTTAACTGACGGCGAGCGGAAGAAATGTCGAGGTAAGAACTGGCAACTTCTATGCGGCAATTTGTTGGGAAACTGTGAAGCTTTAAACACCAGGCGTAGCGCCCTAAAATAGGTGAAAATTCCAAATAATTACTGGGAAAAATATTTCGAACGTATGAGCGGCAGTTTAGATTTCATTCGCTGTACGCACCAGTAAATTCGTTTGAATGCCATACCTTGTACAACTTTTCCAAAGAAAACTATAATTTTCATGTAATGTAAAAGTAATCTTATTGAAAGTCTTGTTCCATTGTATGATGTCAGGGATAATCAGTTGCTATAATTTTGTAAAAGGTACGATTTAGTAACGTGAGTGTCACGTTTATTTTTGTGTTAGAGTTTACAGCATTGTAATAAATGCGCAGCTCAAGGCTGACCTCTGTGAAGTCTATGATAGAATAATTGAAGAGAATCACTTAAAGGGCCATGCACGGAGAAAAACGTAAGATTAAAAAAAGCTAAAGGAGGTACATGAAATAATCGAGAAAGACGTAGAAGCAAAAAGCATTGTAAATAGTGCTTATTGAAGTATTCAGGCAGTCAAGGTGACGCCTATATATTCTTTTGTGGATGTGTTCTTTCTGTTCTTTTTGTTTCTGTTTTCTTTGCAGTGACCATCTACGAAAAGTGCATACTTTATTGTATATTTGTGCTACTGTGTAATTTGTTTTACTGAATATATGCTCATTTTACCAGCATTTTACATAATTCATTGTGTCAAGGGTTCAGACCTTTCTCATACCGAAAGATCCTGCTTCCTGGGAATTCAAAGCTCGCTTCACGAGCATTCATAGTTTCACGCTTCATCGCCACCGACTTGAAGGTAGTAGGTGGGCGTGTTATTTATTTATTTATTTATTTTACGTCAGAAAAACAGTTAAAAACTGCGTATGACGTGCTATGGGGAAAAGTGAATTGTGTGCACATTTTCAAAATTCTGTGATCCCTACACTTACTCATATACTACTTAAATTTTGAATTTTGAAGGAGAAAAAACAAAACTCCCATGCAATAAAATCTATGTTCAAGGATAAACAAGCAATAAATTTTGAATTTTGAAATTTTGAAAGGGAGAAAAAACAAAAACTCCCATGTAATAAAATCTATTTTCAAGGATAAATAAGCAATAAATTTTGAATTTTGAAAGGGAGAAAAAAAAACAAAAAAACTCCCATGTAATAAAATCTATTGTCAAAGATAAATAAGCTATAAATTTTGGCGCTTATTACTTCCTGCCGCGACATGGAAACGATAATTTGAATAATTGTATTTCCCACTGAATTCTAGAAGACGTGCACAGAAAATGAAGTTACATTTATGTCCAGAAGCAAAACAAGGGGCCATCTCAGCATTTGCTCAATGGATCAGGGAAACTGGACGAAAAACCTGATCGAGATGGGGGTCATTGACATATATATATATATATATATATATATATATATATATATATATGTGTGTGTGTGTGTGTGTGTGTGTGTGTGTGTATTGTGACGTCACGGGATTACACAACCCCATAACGCCACCATCAGCTACGACAAGAAGCCCACGAACAGAGACGACTAGGGTACGCGGCGGAGCGATGGCGGGTAAACGCGCCATCTGCCCACAACTTTTCGAACTATGACGCCCGAACTAGTGAATAATGTTTTTTCCGGGAGGTCACGAAAGGAGGAGAATATTCACTCCTCCAAAATTTCCCCAAGGCGCGAGTACCATAAGTATCGCGGCGCGCCTCGGAGGAACTCTTTTTGACTGCAGAAGCGACGGCGACTACACTGAGCTTTCTTTGATTGCAGCAGCGACGGCGATTGAAACTTGATAGCATAGGAGTTTATTTTAACTTGGTAGTTGAAAGTTAGCTTGAGAAGCGTATCTGCGAAAGTGAGGTAATTAAGAAATGGAGTGCACATGCATTCGTCGCATTTACAATATTTGAGAGAGCAAGCGAAGTGACTGTTTGACGCCGAAATAATTTCAAATTTGTAAAAGTCGCGCAGAAGGACATTAACTAAATCCAGCATCTCATATTGCACGCTGAGACCACACATGCCTAAAGTGCGGTAGGTCGGCCGAGCATTTAACCATAACTTCAGCAACATTAATAATTTCGAGGATGGAATCGCGAACAAACTTGTACGAGGCGCGGAAGGAGGACGACCCCAGGAAGAGCGAAGCGTAAGTGAGAAAGACTTGGACTGGAACGAGAATCGTACGAGTCCGGAACGGGCGAAGGGTATGGAAATTGGAGGCTTAGCGGAGTCCAGTGTTCGAGCGAAGGAAACGGCTATCGTCGTGGGAGAGCAAGCGAAGACGAGTGACAACGCGGGGCGAGCGGCAGAAAATCCCCAAGGTTACCTGCAGACGAGCGATGCGGAGCTGTCGAGGTAAAGGAACTGGCAACGTTTATGCGGCAATCAGTTGGGAAAAGAGGATAGCGGTAAATACACAACAATTAGTGTTAAATGTGGGTGAAAAGTGTCGCGGCTGTGTAACGCTTTTGAAGAGCGCGCCTAGAAGGCAGCGCTCAGCGGCGATCAAGGGAGGCGGCGGAGGCGGCGGAGCAGTAAAGGCGCCGCCCAATCCCGGAAGACGAGCTGGCCGGAGAGCCAGCAGCGGGGCAGCGAGTCTCCAGCGCCGCCCGCTTTAAGAGCGGGCGCCGCCAGCCAGACGACAGAGCGTTAGTGTTTGGCATTCGAGTGAAGTTGTGCAAGGAGATTAGTACGTTGGTAAAGTGATCGTTGGCCCGGCAAAATTATTGGTTATTCTGTGGTACTTATCGGTGGAACTTTGCTAGTTTTTTGGTACATCTCCTGGACTCTTGGTTTTTGATTTTATCTGTTGTTTTCGGTACATTCTTTGGATTCTGGAAGTGTACCTGCTGTACTTGCTGTGTTGTCAATAAATCTGTGTTTATATAAAGCGTGCATTATTCCGAACATAACAAAAAGTCTAGAAGTGGGGGAAGTATTTCGAACGATGTGAGTGGCAGTTTCAAGTTCATTTACTGCACGTGTCATTAAATTCATTAAAAGAGGCCATACCTAGTACAATTTTACATAAATAATTCATGATTTTCATATGTTGTACAGTTGATATTATCTGGAAAATGCAGTTTGTTGTATTGTGTTAAATGTAATTGCTTTTTTTGTGAGTGCGAAGCCCAAGGCTAGCACCAGTGAACGGGTTTCCTTGAAACAAGTGTGAAATTCATTTTAAAAGCCGTGCACGGAGAAACTAGAGGCTGAAAGAGTAAAAGAATTTGGTAGTGGAAAAACTCAGAAAGGAGTGAGCAAATTGTAAATTTTAGTTGGTGAAAGTGTGTTCAGGCAGTTGAGGTGACGCCTATTTTTTGTTTTGTCTTGTTTTATTTTTTTTTTCAGTGACCAGCTACTTAAAGTGCACTACCCTGTTATGAAATTGCGTAAATTTTTTATTGAATATGTGTTCATTTTATTCGTATTTTATCTGTTTCATTGTGTCAAGGGTTCAGAACTTTCTCATACCCAAAAGATCCTGCTTCCTGAGAATTTTAAGCTCGCTTTACGAGCATTCATTCTATCACGACCTCACCACGTGTGGAAGGTAGTAGGTGGGCGTGTTAGAAATATATATATATATATATATATATATATATATATATATATATATGAGAGAGAGAGAGAGAGAGAGAGATAGCGACGCAACGCCCTGGCGGGCGGCGACGGCATGGGTCGCGCCGCCCGTGGTTAGTCAACAAGATGCGAATTATTTTTTTGAGATGAGATTTCAATAGGAAATCGGGGACTAAAGAAGCGAGGATCTTGCCTGTGTTGTTCCCCACCCTTCCGACGTAAAAGAAAAGAAAGTGCAATAATTCGTAAAACAAACAATGATATTTAATAAAGAACAGTGGTACAGACATCTGCATGTCCCTAAAAACATAAAAACACAAGAAAAACAATACAGAAATAATGTTTCTACAATGTACAATTGTTTGGCTTCCTGTACCCCTAAAACACAACAACAAAAGCAAAAAACAACACAAAAGTAAGTAAAAGTATATTTCAGCAGTTGCACAACGTTTCGTAACTAAAACTAGTTACATGTTACATCATCAGGTGCTAATATAATGGGACACAGAAACCGTTATTCTACATATCAATTAGTGTAATTACTAGTATAGTTTATACACACTACAATTGTCTCAAAAAGTCTATTGAGTAAAATTATCTCAAAGTCAAACATATCTACTACAAAAGGTATCCTTTTAAACTTATAAGTTTTATACAAAACAACAACACAACAAAACAAAATCAATACAGTACCAAATAGACACTCACCTTAGTGAGGGAACTGCTATCCCATTGAATTACCTCTGTGGTAGAACAAACGAGGAAATATTACGAAATTAACTAACACTCACTACAGGTGATATCAGATAACTAACAGTTGACGACAGACACTCCATTTCCAAGGAATGAATGACACCAACAGGCGTATGAATATGTAGTGAGGTAACAACACGGTGTATGAATATGAAGTTGGCCAACTTAACTATACTGGATCTACATTCTCCGGATCTTTAATTTTAATTTTATATAACACATTGTTATAGCCGACAGCGACGGCGACTCAACTTATTTCTTCGGCGATAGTCATTGGTTAGTGCAGTAGTATAATTTTACTTGCTTCGTTAAAGCTGATATAAGAAACGCGGTAATAAGTGATAGAATTCAGAAGTGAAGTGCATGTACAGTGTTAGCACTAACATTACGCGAGTAAGCAAGCGATGTGATTGCTTGAACCTGAAATAGTTTCATAATTGAAATAAATTCGCGCAGAAGGACTCTAAACGAAATCCAGGATTTAATTTTGTACGCCACGACCACGCACGCTCAAAGTGTGGTATGTCGGCCGAGTGCTAGAAGTAGTCGATTCAAGCACGTTAGTTATTTAAAACTGGTAGCGCGAGCAACGGGGACGCGGCAGGCGGCAGAAGGACGACTTCAGTGAACACTCAAGCGTAGGCGAGAAGGACTTGGACCAATCCGTGGATGGTACGAGCCCGAGATCGAGAGAAAGGTTTGGAATTTGGACGTGTGGCGGCATTTTGAGATCGAGCGAAGGAAGTGGTTAACCGCGGGACATCGAACCAGTCAAGTGACGTGGCGAGGACTGCGAGCGACCGAAAACCCCAAGGTTAACTGACGGCGAGCGGGAAGGAAATGTCGAGGTAAAGAACTGGCAACTTCTATGCGGCAATTTGTTGGGAAACCGTGCAGCTTTAAACACCAGGCGAAGCGTCCTAAAATAGGTGAAAGTTCCAAGTAATTACTGGGAGAAATATTTCGAACGTATGAGCGGCAGGTTAGATTTCATTCGCTGTACGCACCAGTAAATTCGTTTGAATGCCATACCTTGTACAACTTTTCTAAAGTAAATTATAATTTTTCATGTAATGTAAAAGTAATCTTATTTGAAATTCATGTTTCCATTGTATGATGTCAGGAATAATCAGTTGCTATAATTTTGTAAAGGGTACGATTTAGTAACGTGTGTGTCACGTTTATTCTTGTGTTAGAGTTTACAGCATTGTAATAAATGCGCAGCTTAAGGCTGACCTCTGTGAAGTCTATTATAAAATAATTGTAGAGAATCACTTGAAGAGCCGTGCACGGAGAAAAACTTAAGATTAACAAAAGGTACACGAAATATTTCAGAAAGAGGTAGAAACAAAAGTATTGTGAATAGTATTTCTTGAAGTATTCAGGCAGTCGAGGTGACGCCTATACATTTTTTTGTGGTTGTGTTCTTTCTTTTCTTTTGTTTCTGTTTTCTTTGCAGTGACCATCTACGCAAAGTGCATACTTTATTGTATATTTGTGCCACTGTGTAATTTGTTTTACTGAATATATGCTCATTTTACCTAATTCATTGTGTCAAGGGTTCAGACCTTTCTCATACCCGAAAGATCCTGCTTCCTGAGAATTCAAAGCTCGCTTCACGAGTATTCATTGTTTCACGCTTCATCGCCACCGGCTGGAAGGTAGTAGGTGGGCGTGTTATTATATATATATATATATATATATATATATATATATATATATATATATACACATATACATATATTGCGACAGAACACACGTCGTTGCCTTCCCTCAGACGCGCCGTGCATAATACAACTCGGTTGCGAGAAGGAGTCGTTAGCTCTAGGAGTGTGTAAGACCGCATGGGCGTTACCGGCGTCGTTCGACAGTACACTGCCGTCAGACCTCTCGAGTTGTTTCAAATCGTTTGCCCGAATGAGGCTAATATCTGAAAATGCGTATGGGCGGGGAATACGGGCCAGCTTACACTCAAAGAAAAACACTTGTGGCTCTGGTATACAAGGCGGTATATTCTAAAATCAAGAAACAAAAAAAACACAAACACAAATTTAACAAAACAATAACAACCCTTCACAAATAGTCACATTGAGAACAAAACCTTCGTGCTCGGAAATGCATATTCGAAGCTGTTATCGCCACCCCTTATGAAAACAAAATACCTTATTTCATCATTCATTAAATAATTTGTAATTCATGCACCAGTTGGTGTAGGAATACCTTTGTCTTAAGGACACAAAGAACACAGTTTTAAGAACGCAGTATTCACTGCGCTAAATTGCTTTCATTTCTTAAAAGTGGTTAATTCACAATACACTTCAACCACCAATGCTTAGAAAACTCAGTACAGACCAATGTTAATTTTACTACACCCCTTTGAACACTTAATTAACTGGGTGACTTGTTTAAAGCAAATTAATCACTTATGCTCTTAACATAGCTTTCATTCAAGAGTTTCACACGCCAGCATTCACAAATGTGGCTTGAAATGCGTAATATTTGAAAAGCTTCTAAAAGAATAGTGTGATTTAACATTGTTCGATTACATCTTTTTCGTTTCTGCGACCGTTCTGCCGTACGGGTACTCACGCTTCTCTAATAGAGGTTTACGTGAAATGACCTCGTCGAGTGCTGCGAACGGCGCCTCGGCGCTGGGGACGTGGCGATCGCATCCTGGGCGACCGGGATATTCGCTGCTCTGGCCGCGGCGGCGCGCGCTGGCGAAGCTTCGGGGTAGTCTGGCCTCCACGCTCCTCCTCCTCTTCTTCCGCTGCGTTCCCGTACCACTCTTCTCGGCCTATAAGTGCCTCGGCCTCGCCTCTGTGCCCGTCTTCCTTCCCCAACACAAATGCGTCTCTGGCGGTGTTTTTGGGAGCGGTTATCGCCTTGTCTTCTCACTTCAGTGATGTGACGTAGTGGCGATGCAGAAAATTGTTCGGTGTACGCCGGAAAAGAGTCCGATTCAGCCCTCGCGGAATTCACGTAACTCGCTCCCACTGATACACATTTCTACTCCGTCGTTATTCATCAACAAAACGAGTACAATGATCGTTCTATTCACGTATTCGGATGAAATTATCTCGTTTGAAGCTCGCTGCGAGAGCTGCTTCTCTTCCTTGACCGTCACTTATACCGGTTTTTACACGATTTGTGAGGCGCGTTCCGCAGCGATCCGTCATCCTCCGAGATTTTTCTGATACTGTTCGAACTTTCAACGGAAAAAAATCTTTCCGCTGGCTTCCTTCGTTTTTCGAATGCCGGCCAATCACAAGACCTCGTTCCCAAGTTTATCTTTCTAATTTCCTATTCGTGGTCATGTTTTCTTCACTATTTTGATTCCATTTTTCGTGACTTCATACCCGAGAAATTTGATTTGTGGTACACAAAAATGCGACTTCTCGAGATTTAACACCAGGTTATTTTTAATTAATAGTAGTAATAATCTTCTCAATGCTTCAAGGTGACGTTCAAAATCTGTTGAATGAACTATGACATCATCCACGTAAATAGTGGTGTCTCGTAACCCAGCATTGTTCATGATTTCGTCCAAACATTGAACCAGATCGGCACCACTGTTGCGCAATCCGAATGGGACACGTTGAAAAACATAGCTTCGTCCCCTGTAGACGAATCCAGTGAACTTCTTGTCTCTTGGATGTAACCTTATTTGATAGTAAGCCTTGCTGAAGTCAGTTGACGAGAAGTATTGGCGAATTGTAACAATATCTCGTCAATTTTAGGCAGTACATCTCTGAACGGAACCGTCAGTGAGTTCAAGTGACGCGCGTCTAAGCATAAGCGCAAAGTGCCGTTCTGCTTTCTCACAATTACAATTGGACTTACGTAAGCTGTCGTTGCCCTTTTTATTATGCCTTCTTCAATTTGTCTTGATTTCTTCAACTTTTGTCAACATTTCTTCAATTTGTCTTGAAATCTCTTCTTGGTACGCCACTGGCATAGGGTAGCTGCGTCCTTTAAACGGCGCTCGTCCGGAGTTGGATACAAACACGTAATTTTTCACTGGCCCGCGATTTTTCTCGAACACCTTCTTGGGCTGACGAGTAATCTCAATAACTGGCCTTTGTTTTCGTAGGAGGGAAAAATTTTTAACTTTTCTTCATTTAATTTCATCGTTGTGTTAATTTTTGCATTTCCACGACCTATCAGAATCATTGCGGCTTTTGTATCTACAACCACATCGTTTTCAACCAGAAAATCGATGCCTAAAATCACTGCGTACTTGAGTCCTCTCACTACGAGACACGGCGTGTCATACACCCTGCCTCCTATTTCCAACGGCGCATATATTTGTTTTCGTATTGGGCTTGACTTGTTTCCAACTGCAGTCGTAATTCGCGTACTCTTGACTGGCAATTGAGGTATTTCAATCTTCGAGTCCCTTAGCGCATTGTAGGTGCCTTCATCCATTATGGTAGCTATGGAACCGGTGTCCACTAACGCCTTCATCATCACGTTACCACAGCGTACTTCAATTACTGGGCAGCGGTACGGATACTCCTTCGTCGAGGCCATATTCCATAAGACTCCCATCGGTGGATCAATTACAGAAATAACAGGAACCACGTTGTATTCTGCTTGAACGTCGTTCGACATGGGGTCCCCGCTCACATGGAACTGTGGCAGTTTCCCGATGTTGATGACTGATGTTGATGTTTGTCACCTAATTCTTCATTATTCTCTTCTTCCTTATTCTTGCGTTTGTTTTGTGGATAGGTTCTATTAGCTTTCTCCCCTCCTTTTTTGAAGTCCGGTCTTTCGTTTCATTTCGGAAGTTATTTTCTTCCGCACCTCGATCGTTTTTTATTGCTTGGTTAGTCACTCTGTTTGGTCGACTTTGCCTCTTGACCTCCCACGCACGTAATGATTGCATTGTCCGTCGTGTTAGCCTTGTCGCCCTTTATGATATTATCTGCCGTAATATCGTTATTACTTAACAAGCGCTGGAATGCCTCGATGTCACGTGGAGCTATGCTTCTTATTAAGTTCTGTATGCCATATGGGAAATGTCTTGTCAACAAACAAATAATTTCTTTGTCTTCCATAGGCGGCGAACATAACTTGAGTGCGGCGATTTTCCCAGCAGCGTAATCGCGCATGCCACCTAGCGTAGGCTTATAGTACGAGTTCATTACCATCATCTTATGGTTAAATTGTATTTCCTCACTCCAATATCTATTCAAAAATTTTATTTTAAATTCTTGGATCGTTTGAGGAAATGGTTCCAGAATTTCTAACCAAGTTCTCGCATTCTTTTGTAAAATCTGATATAATAAATGAGGTTTATACTGTTCCGGTAAACGACTGAGAGCCATAAAACTATCCAATGCCTTCAGAAATGAATGGTGTTCCTCCAGAGATCCCGAAAACTTCAAAGTAGGTGGCACATTTAAGTTTAGAGGGTGCTTTGAACCTACGGCGACAGGCATGGTGTTCCTCAGGGCTGGAAGAAGACCACGAAAAAGATGGTCGAAACGTCGGCAACGCAGCCTTCGACGCGGCGTCACCCGGACAGCCAAGATCATTCACATGACTCCGGCCACGGAAGCCTACGACTTTAAAACATGAACTCATTTATCGGAATTCATATCGTTTTTATGATAACCGGTTCTTGTGCAATTTCATTATGATATTCGAAATCGGTGATCTCAGAATCCTATATGTATATTTTTTATTGAATTGAGAGAATCCTTTTTTTATTTTTAAATGAGTTGATCCGCCATTTTGAAGCCGCCATTTTGAATTTTGAAATTTCATTATGATATTCAAATTCAGCGACCTCAAAAACCCTTTGATACCCATTTTTACGCAAATCCACTGGCATTTGCAATTATGACCACGTTTTAGGTCCGATTGTGCGATGGCAGGATTTTCGACACTAACTTTCCAAATAGGTCGAATTCAGTCACTGTCTAAAGGAGATTTCTAGCGGCCGGTTGCTATCATAGGTAGTTTTCCGTGGTTTCTTCGATCACCACCAGGAGAATGTGGGACCAGTAGCCTAACAAACGGGTCACGGAGCGCGCGATCTTTCTTTCCTCTTCCTTGTCTTATCCTCACCCCTTACTCACAAGCACTTAAAAACTTTAAAAAAATAGGCAGGAAAATACGCATTATAGTTGGCACAAGGCAGGCACTTAGGAAGTAAAAACTTAATAAAGGCTGGGAAATGGGCATTATGGTTGAATAATATTAAAATTTATACGTAATACTGTAACCGTCACGTATCTACCTAACTATTTCGTAGTACGCCGAATTACAGAAGTAAATCTGTTATTTACTTGTTTCGTGACGTGTGATTACACCGTCACACAAATCTGGGAATACCTCAAATTATGGATAATTCCCTATCGGCGGTGGGTTCGTCTTTGCTAACTAATATTCATTTAACAAACAAACACAATTTCATAGTTTTAAAGAACAAGTAACATATATTCTTTCCAATATGATCCTTCGTACACTCACGTTCACATATTCTCCTACGTGATTACTTTTCCTTTTAATTACACAATGGTAGCTAACTCCCTACCTAAACTGCAGTTTTCTGTAGAATAATAGTGACTCTAATCTACATTTACACGAAACAAACAGTAAATACATATGTACACTTCTCAAAACAAATTATCTCTTAATGAAACCCACAATTCACAATTTAAATAACCATCCTGTAAAAAAAATACATACAAACAATATACTAAAATTCACTAATACTTTTTCAATCTTAAATAATACTACACTCAATATTTACACTTAATATTCAGCTTCTGCGTGAGCTCGCAGTGCAAAATTCTGTTTTACAAAGTCTCCTGACTGTTCATGAAATAACGTTTTACCAGAAACAATTTAACAGCTTTCATTCATGTTCAAAACCTTTTTTACATAGACAATTCCTCTTAAATGATTTCAAATAACATCAAGTCAATTATGTATGAATTTAGATAAAGAATTATACACAAGGATGACTTTTATCAATAAACATAAAAATTATTTAGATCTGATTTCTCTTACGACTGCAAAAATAAATTTACTGGTTATCAAGACTAATATTTAGTAAAACTTGTCCGATCAATGTCTGTTACTGAGGGAAGCTCATATTACAACGTTTTAATTTGTGCAATCATAATTCTATCTTGAAAGTTTTCCAAGCTGCACTTTAGTAAATATTCTTTCTGCTTTTCTGTGACTCACGACCGGCGAATTCTCCAAGCTGGTCCCGCGCTGAGTAGACGGCTGTCGAGCGACGTTCACGCCTCAAGGTCGTCGTTGTCCTGCGACGGTTCGTGCGCTGCCTACCGCGATGGAATCGGAGTATTTCCGTACGCCTTCTCCTCGTTGTACAGCCCAGTTAAACCACAGCTTACACGAAGGTGATGGTCGCGTTAGAATGCGAGTCCAAAACTCCAAATTATAACTTTGTTTTAGTGAAAGTTGAGCCAGTTGTTGAATAAACTATGCTTTGAATTATCAAAATTCTCCAATAGAATTTTCGAAATGAAATCCATAAATAAAAATGAAATAGAATAAAAGTAGAATAAGTAACTGCTCAAAACTAAAACTGAAAAAGCTGTAACAAAGAAACAGAAACACGTCCTATGTTACAAAAAATCTCTTCTATATTCCAGCAACGAGAATGTAGCAACGTGGTTTTATAAATTCATTTTAGTCCACTACCACTGTTATTCTTACATTCGTTGCATTACTTGTTTAATATTTCTATCGAATTTTACGTAATCTTGACATATCACAGTGATTAATCCCATGAAAAATACTTAGACAATTACCTTTTAATAAAGCTTCATTTCTGGTATTTTCCACGTGTCCCTCGTCGGTTGTGTGGTGGAATAGTACCCATCTAATCACTTCAGCGTCTCGATCCGGAAAGAAAGACAATCTCGTCCGAGTCAAGCCTCATGCCACATTCGCATTTCTCCAAAAGTTCTGATTGGCTAGGGCGAAAGTACGTTCAGAAATTTGTTTCTAGGTAACGCCATCTCTTCGCTACTCTAGGAACTATTTGTAGGGCAAGATGTCGGGTATTGTCACTTCAATATTTCTTTTGTCATGAGTGTAGCCGATGACAAGCGGTTACAATACATACTGCATCAATAATTAACACAATTCTCTAAAAATCAATCAAATTTATTCCATTGTCAAAACATATTGCGGAGTTAGATAATATTTCCTAAGAGTCGACTCGTGTGGAATTTTATATTTTGTATATTTTATTGGTTAAACTGGTTAAATGTTAGAGTTTCAAGTTTTGAAAATGGGATGTTTGCGGCATGGCACAAGTCGGTGTTGAAAATCTTTCTAGTCTTCATCTTTTGACTGCACTTGCTGAAGAAGGTTTGAATAGTTTTTCTCACTTTTTTCGCGTTTTTTGCATGAGTTACAGAGTTTTTTGGTAAGAAATGTTTTTTACAGAGTTTATCACCTTTCCACAACACTGGGAAAAAACAAAAATACATTTCCAGTCCGCCGTCTATCTTCTCCATAAACCCACTCTTTTAGCAATATACTTCTTGAAACTTTCTCTTTTGGCATTATAGCAAGCATGCTTAACAGGAACAGCAAATTTACTGATCTGGCATGCACCAAACTTCAAAATCAATACAAAATTATCGAAGAAAACTCCACCTATCTCGTGTAATTCTACCTTCTAAAGGCGAAAGATGCCAGGAGCGCTATATTTTTAAGACAGTTGTATTCATGGTAAGGCAGAAGCTCACTAATCATTGCTAAGATCGGAAAGACGAGAGAAATTTCCTATTCTCTGGAGTGCCCTGACTAGCTTCTGCGAAGTAGATAAGGTAACCCGCACAATAAACAAAGAAATAAAATAGGCAGAAAGGGTTTTGTCGGGACTAGTTGTAAGGAATAAATGCATTTTTGTTGTCGGATAATTGTCCTGCATTTTTAATGATTCGGATTTATAATTTATAAATGAAGAGAATTCAAATTCAACAGCTAAAAGGGCTTTTTGTTTCAATGAGGTTCATTCACTAGCAGAATCAAACGAAAAGAAACTATTCGCGTTATCTTCATCTGTATTTGAAGTATTTTAATCTTTTCTCTGTTTTAAATACACCTATTTTATGTATTTAAATATATATCTAAAATACGTGTCCAAAAACTCAAAAATACAGTTATTCAAACGCAAAATGTATTTAAAATACATATTTCAAATACAAGTATTTAAGTACTGCCCAACCCTGGCTCCACTTAAATTTGATGAGGCAACATCTACAATCCACCATCCTGTGTTGCGTTCGGATTAGCCGGAGAAAATAAATGATGACTCATTGAACCATCACCTAATAATCAAAATAATGATATTATGGTTAATAAAGATGATGTTACGCAGAGGCCGGTTAGAGAACAATAAAGGATTATCTTTGAAGATTGTAACAAAATATTTGGAAGAGTATATTGAACGATTATATTTAAATATTGTTTATTTTATTGTTTATGTTTAAATATTGTTTGTAACTAAATGTTTTCTAGTGTATTCAATAAAAAGAGAAAAGTGTAGCGAGAGTGAAATCGACGAAAAATGCAAAAAAAAAAGTCATAAAATGAGTCATTTCCTTTTTTCATGTCATAAAATTAATGCATATACTAAAAGACCTTCACTTAAGTCCAAAGAAAAAAATTACATTTCATTAAAATCCGCCCCCTGGTAATCATGTTGGAAAGACATGGTTGAGCTAGACCAGCGAAATGATTTTTGCTCGTTCTGCGCTTAGTAGAAATGATTATTTCTCTTCCATAGGAAATGGTTATTTCCACCATGGTTCTACGCTGCGCCAATTTACGTCACAAACCACGTGACCACAACACGGGGACTTTGTTTGAAAAGCTAGACCAGACGGTAGCCATCACGTGGCATGGAGAGCGAGAAGTGTTGAGAAACATTTTGAAAGAAGCATAAAGTTACAAGTTTCAACGAAAAATAACACGATGAAGGTGTAATTGAAATAAAATTTGAAATGGTAGAAAGATGGAATTAAAGATGCTTTATATATCTGTTTCAATTTCTTGTTACAAGGTAATAATTTTGGTATCTGGCTGCATTTAAAATTCGCGCTAACATTGTGACGCACCTGGTGTCTGAAGCTCATTGGGTGACGTCAGATACGATGCACAAAAGGTCACCCGTCTTTCCATCATGATTGTAATTTAGGGGACAGAAAGGGGGAGTGACTAATCGACAATATAAAACATTTTTATATTAATCTTTTTCAATAATATGATGATTATTTTTAATTTGTAGGGACTTTGCCTACCTCAGTGTTGACATCTGCCAGCTACTCGGCTCGGTGACGAAATACGCAGTAACTCCATTCGAATCCTTGTGCCTGTAGCTTCGGAGGTTAATTTGAAACTAACAAATTTTGTGTATTGTGATTATCAGGCGTAGACCTTCCCACAAGATATTTTCAAACTTCTTTTAGGCATTTGTTTCCTTTATGTCTTTATTTCAGCCTCGGCGGCGATCCTGAAGGATGACCTACGTATGTGGATTAAATTATCCAAGGTGCAAGCTATTGAACACGTCAGTAATAAGATATCGAAGTCATCTTTTATGAGGAAAAATGAGTCAGAGAAATTTCTCAGAAAGTTACTCATAGCTATTCCAAAAATGTAGACAATCCAAAAATTGATGAAACGACTTTTTTGGGGACCCGAAATTTACTGACAAAAGTGTTATGTTAATATTTCTCCTAATCTAATAAGTAACTAAGTTTACTGTGTTAATACTTTAACAGTACTTTACAGTACTCTGTAACCAAAACATTAAGAAGTAATTAGGCACATATTTCATCTTTCATTATTCTTTGGTTGGTTACGTTGGATGGCATGTATATATTTTCAGGGTTGCCTCCGACCGGATAGAAGTGACAGATTGTACAGTAGTAGAGTAATGGAAAACCTACATAGAATTAGCCTGGATAGGTCGTGACAAATACTGCTGTGATGTTTCATGGGTACTCGCAATCTGTAAATTTTTGAAAGAAGAAATTGAAGTTACGTGTCAACGCTTAAGATTGTGAAATCAATTTTTTTTTAATGTGAAAGTACAACATCTGTTCAATCCACTTAGACGAGGTAACTTGCGTGTGCCACGATTAATTAAATTGTTTAAAATGGTGTATTAAGATTATTGAAACTAAATGGGAATTACTGTATTGCACTTCGAAATATGTGCATTTTTGCAAGTATCGGCTGTTTTTGCTGACGTATATCCTACGCCACCATCACCCTACAGTAATTGGATGAAGTGGCAGGTCGGTTTGTTGAGAATAATTTGCACTATTTTTATTTAGTCGTTTCCTAATGAGGTTGTGATATCAGTGATGTAAATATTGGCTGCTCCAGTTCCAATGTCATTTAATTACTTTTTACAGACAGAGGTACCACACAATTTGTTTCCTCGTTATATGATCCAATGACTGCAAGGAGAAGAAGGGGCACTTCAGAATCAGAACAAACTCCTCTTATTGTTGCCAGTGGTGTATCTCATTCTGTTAATGCATGGTCATACCAGAAAGATCCAAATGCATACAGAACAATTTCTAACAATGAATCAGAAAACTCAAGACTATTTGTAGATGATACAGTTTCTAAATCATTTGAAAAGGTAAACGTTCCAACCATGACATCAAGAGACCGAACTGCTGAATTTGCTAATGCAGTTCGTTCTCTGCAAGGGCAACATGTAACAAGAGCAGTAGCTTTTAAAGATGCAAGGAAAGCCAAGTACATACAGAGCTATGCAGAGTTTATGATGATAGCCAGGTATGCTAGTTGTTGACAGATCTAAATTTTTTTTGCATTGTAGTTTTATATGCAAATTCATATTGTGTTTGAATCTGTGTATAAAAAAAATTTTATTTTCTGTTTGATTTATATGTTGCAGAACCATTGGCAAGAATATTAGCAGCACCTACACCAAATTAGAAAAATTGACCTTGTGTGAGTACTTCCATCAATATGATACTAAACTTCCACTATACTATAAATATGTTCTTTATTGCTATGATTAAGTAATGAAACAGTATCAGCCCTTAAGAAACATTACATACCTCTTAGAGTAATTTTTACAGGAAATAAGAAATAATTGATTGATTCTTCCATGTAATGTAAATTTATTCATATATTACTTTGTAATTATGTTCTTCAATGTGAGAAGACTACTTTAACAAATTAAACCTTTTTCTATTACTTGTGTGAAAGTTAATAATTGACTCCAAGAAGTAAGCTCTTTGCCGATAAAAAAGGAGGTACGAGGTAATGCTTCTTTAGCATATCAAGAGGGTACGAAAGTTCACAAGTAACTTTTTTGTAATATTAATTTGTATTATGTGATATTATTGATTCAGGGTAATAAATCAATATTGATGCAAAATTTTAATTTATCTGGCAAAATTTTCTAGTGGCCAAGAGAAAGTCTTTATTCAATGACCGTCCATCAGAAATTCAAGAATTAACATATATCATCAAGGAGGATCTTAATAGCCTGAATCAACAGATAGCCAGATTACAAGATGTTGCTCGTCTGCAAAGGCAAAAACAACAAAATGGTCATCATCTTTTGTCACATTCATCTAGTGTTGTTTTGGCTCTTCAGTCAAAACTTGCTTCAATGTCTACGGAGTTTAAACAAGTGTTGGAAGTAAGAACTGAGGTATGTTTGCCAAAAGATATTGGTTATGTGCCAAAAAGGAAGGCCAGATCCAATAAATGTTTTGATTGTTATATTCCTTTTTGTCTACAAAGGTATACAAGGAATATCTTAAGAACTAGTTTTGCTTTATTTGCTAAAATCTTGCTTCGTTACTTTTTGATATGTAGTGTATTCTATATAAGTAGTCTCTTTTTATTACTTAAATACAGGTTTTAGGATAAACTTACTCGTACAGTTATTTTTAAAACTTGAATTGTATGGCAATTCAAATTTCCCATTCTTGTTTTCAAGGATAATTGGTAATTGTTAGGTGGCATAATATTTGACTCTTATTGAATTTATTCGTTAAATACACAAAAACTAATCTTTATATTTCACTTAGTTGTAATTATTACTTGCTGTGATATTTAGATGAAAACAGAAAATTGGTATTCCCCCAAATTCAATTTCAATCATTGTTGAATAATGATGAATTTATAAATCTTCTGAGTGTTGAGAATCTCTGGACAATGTTTAGACTTTATTACACTTTAGGTTTTGGCTGTAAATGTCCTGTTGTTAAATGCAATTGCGTGAAAACTGTGTTTTACATGTCTGGAGCTATGCAAAAGGATTTTCAAAAATTATATTAAAGAAAATATGTAAACTTATGACTACAACAAATATATGTAAAATGTGTTCAAGAAAAGATATTTTGGTTTGTAGCTCAGCAATTTATAAAAACTGAGGACATTCCTTATTTCCTGAGTTTAAGTATTAGTATGCTTAATAGTTGGTAATGGTTTAAACTCGGGTGTCCTAATGAAGCAATCTGCCTTTTCACCTGGAAAGGAGCACGATTCACTTTGATAAACACCTCATTTGAGAACTGAAAAGGCCGCCAATCTTTTTTTTATACAAACCTTTTAACCCTAATCTGCAAAAGTTTATTTTTGTTGTGTTCACCTTCAAATATAGTTTTTTTTTAATTAAAATTATTCTAAATTTTTTTTTTAAGTGTTTACATCTACATTTCTGAATACATGTCTTAATTTTTAGTCCTTTAAAATAACCTTCAATATTATTGAAAAATAAAAAAAATTTTTTTAAATTTAAAAAAACCCTTTTTTAAAAAAACTGTGATGTGGTAAGCCAAATTGTGAAAGTATTAGGCAAATTTTGAGTATTGGGTTTTAAATGTACGGGACTGTGTAGCCTTACATTATTAGGTTGAGTATTGTGATTAAAGGTGATTAAAGGTTTTAAAATTTTTGAAATCGATGATCACCTTTTTTTATCTAGTGTCTTATCACTATTCTTGCACCACCATTATTTCCAACAGTGAATCGCATAAAGTAACTTCTCTTAGCTGATATAACCATTTCCTCCTTGTTGACCACTTGCTATATTATGCAGGTAGCAATGCAACATTAAAAAAATGTGCTCAACATTGTGTGTCAGAGGACTCGGTGAGTGGCCCTACAATGAAAATTAGACTCGGTTTGTAGATGAAAACAAATTGCATTTTACTGGGGCTTTGGAAATTAGATATACTTTACAGTATTGCTGATGGTTGTTATGTAATCCGAGACTAGTCACTTTAAATAAAAGTATATAATCACATTTCAAAATGAAATTGCTGCTGCCTCCAATCACTCGCAACCTGATGGAACATTTCTAAATTTTTCAAAGGCATTAGTGTATATTGACAATATTTGTTTTTTGTATGAATCAACTGAATATAATCTCTACAGTTGTTTCTAATCCCCTCATATCGCTTTCCAAACTTCAGTTTCAACAATTCTGTTTGGATGCGTTGTGGGGTTATATTTATTTGTAAGCCTTGACTACCCCCAGAATTGTCTTGGGAGGACCTGACGAAACTGTCACCTGATTTTGTGCTGTTGAAATCACTGATACCCAGTCTCATCTTAATATCTAAGCTGGACATTGTAGAAATGTGTAATCTGGTAGCTTTATACAACTTGTATATCGTTATGGTACCTGAAACTTCATACTGGGATTTTTGGATATGCACCATGCCCGTCTCAAAATTACTTTCAAGTATTCTGTTCAGAACAAATACTCCCATGTGTCATCTTATAAATAATGTTAACCTTGGGATAAATGAGGGACAGATGTTTGATCTTTGCAAACTTGTGTGCATAGGGAGACAGTGGCCTCCCTGGAAATTTTGAACGGGACTCTGTAGCCTGACATTATAAAACATGTTATTTCAGTAAATATATTAAATTCCTGATAAAAATGACGCTTAGAATGTATGGGCACATTTTAAACATTACAGTGAATGCATACAAGTAAAAGGGCACATTAGCCTCTCAGTATATTGTTATCATTTCTATATTTGAGTATATTTTTTGCCTAAATATATTTATTTTGAATAATTTACGCAATTTACTTTGTTATAGAAGTCAACACTTAGGCTGTATTCATTAACTTGTTGTCTTGCTATTTTTCAATAATTAAAATACATATTTATTGTATTAATGAATTTTGAATGTTTCAAAAAATACTGCACAAATGTTCAAAATTGCAAAATAATTGCACATCTTTTAAGGCAAACACATGAGAAAATGTTTAAATGTACCCTTGACAGGTGGACAAATTTGGACTCCCCCTCAGAAACCCTCTCTCAGAAACCCATAAAAGTCCATTGGACAATCGAAAATTGGTCAAAAACAGCTAAAAATGCTGAAAAGCATACAAAACTACTCTTAAAAAACGCATCCGGTAAAAAAACAGCAAAAACTGCAAAGTCAGAAACAATCCCTTCTACAACAGCCCAAAAACACATTTTAATAATGAAACTGGAGGTGCTAAGAATGGCACAGACGTTCTTGTAGCAAATTTGTCTGATTTCCTTGGTGTGGACTGGCTTTAAGGTCTTGCTCCATTCTCTGGCCAGCTGCCATCTCTCCTCGCCCAAGTACATTTTCTTGACATTTTCTCAACTTTTTGGTTTCTTAATAGTAGAACAGAAATATTACTTCAAGAATATTAATGAATAAAACCTCGTCCTAAATAGAAATTTTCATTGAAAAATATGAAGCCGTTTTTAAAAAATGGGTGACTAAGCATTTCAGTAAATGCGAAATTTGAAGCTCTCTTTCACAGGAATCTATTGAGTTTTCAAAAACTTCATTTGAAGCACTTCCACTCACAAATGCAATAATACAAATCGATGGAAATGTGAGATATTTAAAAAAAAATACATTTGTGTAATTTTTTAAAAAACAAAAGAATAGACGAAAATAAACTTTACTTCATATTAAACAGTGCCATTACCAGTATCCTTTGGAAAACGTTGAAGAAACAATGTGGATCAATTTTTGAGAAAATGGCGTTTGAGCGTTTCTGAAAAGACTGAATTTTGAGCTAATGTTCACTGAAAAGTGTTGGGTTTTTGAGAAACTTTATATGACATTATTTAAAGGACATGTACTTGTAAATAAAATATTAATGTGAAGAATTCACCTCTCATGTACGACATGAGAGAATAAGTTAAAAAAATAAAATTTTTGTAATTTTTGCAACAAAAAAAAAGGATAGAGCAATATGGCATTTGTATCATTGCTGAGGGTTTTGTTTGGCACTACCCCTGCCAAAAATGTAAAGAAAATATTTTGGAGCCTTTTTGAGAAAATTTTGAAAATGTCTGGGGCTGTGGGCTTGATGTGAAGTACCCCCAAATTTTAAAGAATGTTTTTCAAAATTGTAAAGCTTCAACTAGAGGCAGATGGATAGGGGTTTTATTCCATTTGGAAAAGATTGTACATGTGATTTAGGCGCTAATAGTGTTCACATTATTACGGATGTTTTGAAAAAACCCTTTTTAGTTTTAGAGGTCCCTAAAACTTGTATTTCCATTGAAATCTCAAAATGAATTTTCCGTGGTATTACATAGCTTTCTCTATACTACGTATATTTCTCCTGTATGTACATATGTATACGAGAAAGTAAAAATAGTTTGGACATTTTTGTAGAAGTAAACTGTTATATGTAAATATAATAATTGAATGAATAAGAGAGTCCAGAAGATTTTTGCCTTCCTCTCTCTATTTTAGGCTGCGCATAGGCATGAGCACTAGTGTGATACCACAGATATAGAAAATAAAACTTGTGTAATCATATGAAATATAAGCATGTATTTCTAAACCAATTTTTAATACAGATTATGGTTTTGCATTCAGTTTTGTGTCGTCATCCACCATTTTTATACAATAGCAAATCCATTTATTACAGTAAAAACAGGCGATATTCCATTTCGTTAAAATGATGTTAGTAAAGCTTACTCAGAAATGTGATTAACTCCCATGCCTCTTGTGAAATGCTTCCGGATCTTCTCTGTATAATATCCAGCAGAAATCTGAAGTCATGGTGTCATTCCAGAAAGTTTGTTAGTGTTGCTTCTTTGTTCTGATGTTTTGGTCGAGATGCTCACCTTGTTCATCACCCATGTTACTGAGGTGATCAGGGAATAAATCTAAATGCAAGAGTAGAAAGTGTAACTTGTTTTTCGCTAGGAAATGTTCACAAACTCACTGAATGCTAGACCAGGTATCTTGTTCTTCTGGAGTTATTATTTGTGTGAATGCATAATTTTTTCTTTTAATTTCTCGGATTTGGGAAGATTCCTTCCTTCATTTTTGCTGCGATGATTTTTGGAAATTTTACTGAGACACTGGAATGCTCCACAGTTTGCTTTACCCATTGTCTTCACCAAACAATTAATCCAAGCTTTAAATGAAGATGATGGAGGAAATATGTTGCAATCAACGTGATAAACATTGAGAACGGTTTTCCAGGCTCATGAGAAACTCTTTTATTTCTGTCTCTTCTTTATCTGTTTGGAGATACTCTAGTCAAAACACGATATCAAGCACCCCTGGCCGAAGGGATAAAAGGCACTGACTTGACTAAGATTACTTCCCATTAGTAACGGAGTATTACTCCAGGGAAAACTCTCAACACCCAACTAGGGTTCAAAAGACACATTGCATCAACGACGACACAACAAGAGCTCATTTCATCCCCAGCAACAACAGTTCTCAAAGGAACGGCTTTGCCTTTAAAGATTCGCACAGTCACCACATGAAAACCATCCGTATTAAAATCCATCTTAACACAAAAATGATATGTGCTAGAGAAATTATTAGTAGTAAATATTTGGCATCGAGGCGTGATACATAATAATTCACCCATAGTTTTATTTCTGATGAATTTTTATTGTTGACCTGTGTAATCCTCTTTGCAACGTATTTAATCTTTCATCTGAAGTAATACAGGAAACGGATTGTGCTACATTATTTGCTGAATTTATTCTATGTGTTCCTATATGCAATATTGCAAGGTGGTCACTTTCTAGAAAACTGGGAAAAATCAGGGAGTTCCATTACTCTTGAAGAATTGGGAAAATAAAACCAATGTTTTTCCGGGGAGTCAGGAAAATTTGTTTCAGAAAATGAGTGGCCACTGTATTTCTAAAATTGATGCTGCTTTCTCCTGCATTTTAGTCTTTTTCAGCCTTTCCTTTAGTGCATACTTTTATAATCTTTTTCCACTTGTTATTAAAGACCTCCTTACAAATGTTTTTTGTATTGAAATTGTTTATCAAGGTTCCTGTATATTTAAGACAATCAAATAAGTCAAAATCTTTTATTTAGACTTTTCTCATTGGTGCAATCTTTTGGCCTCATCCTCAAGCAACTATAACATAAAACAATAAAATGTTTGTCAATATAAAATTTGTAAAACCACCTTAAAATAAGTATATACGTTATTCTGATTAGAATATTATATTAATAAGAACTTCAAATCAGGACTTATTTGAGCAAATAACTGTTATAACATGTTAGTTCTGTATACCTAAGAACAAGAATTTCAACAAAGCTACCTTCCACTCACCACTGAATTCCATGAATTCCATAAAATATGATCATCTCATCACCAATACCAAGAAACTAATTGTTATATAAAAGGTTATGAAAACATTGGTCATTGTGTGTTTGGGGTGGTGTATATTTTACATTGGAAACCTTTGTGTAATGATATTAAGTGGCAGTGGAATTGGTAATTCCTTCGTGTTTAGGTACATTAGTTTTTTACGTGTGTATTCCTAAAACCACTTTATATTACGCTAACAATATAATATTTATGATTTCCACATTTGTTCATATTGTTTGAGTGCCTAAATATTTTCAGTTAACATAATAGCAGTACTGTATACAAATAATGTTTTTACAAAACATCAATACAGAAAAGCATTATTGAAATAGGAATTGATCAGAAATACTATTTGTGGCTAATAATAATAGATTCTATCATACCTGTCCTTTGTACATTGTAACAAAATTGGAAGTCTTGACCCCTCTAGAGCATTGAATAATTTATATTGTTATGGTTTCCCAAGCTCTTTAATTCTTGTTCAGGTTGTCAACTCAGTAATTTTTAAGAATCAAATATTCTTCTTGGTAATATAGACTTTCCATGTAGGACTGCAAGGTCTATTTCTGCAGCAACATTAGCTTCAAAGAAGAACCTTGTGGCACAAAGCGAAGTTGCTTGCCTTTCACCAAGGAGGTCTGGGTTCGATTTCATGGCTATCTCATGTGTAATTTGTTGAAATTTGTCCCAACAAAACTAGTTTATCTGTTTTACAGCCGTTACTCCAACCCCTGTCCTAATTCCCGTGGTTTCCTAAACCCTACCCTTGTCCTAATTCCTTCCCCATTGTGGCCACTGGGTAGGGATGCAGAAGCGCATGTAGTACAAGGACACTCCGTACATTTGCGGAGATGCTGCCTGGCAGTCCTCTTGACAACTAACTGATGAATATTAATAGAAGGTTACTCCCAAAAGTGCTCATTGCTTGACGAGGAGCTTAGAGACACATTTCATCGATTAATTGATTATTATGTTTAATACACAAAAAAAAAAAAAAAAAAAAAAAGAAAAAGAAAGACAAAAAAAGAAAGACAAGTTTTCAGTATTTGCAAGTTAACCATCAATATCATTATCATATGTTTTTTTAGTCAGTCTTGTCCTTTAGATGTAAAGTATAATACACATCATTGTTGAAAACCCTTTTGTTTATAATTTGTATTGATGTTGATTATAAAAATGGTTGTTTCTTGATATTACTTGCAGGTACTTTATTTGTGTTTGTTCAGGTTTACTATATTTAATTGTATTCTACTCCTCATTGTTTTAATTTTGGATGAAATACTGAACATAAAAATTTTGGTAAGACACAATATTAGTTATCCTTTTATTGTTCTTATATCGTTCAAAGTAATTTATATATAGTTTTTTGAAGCCACCTCAACTGCGATTCATTTCAGCATTTGAGCTCAGTTTAATCCAACTATAACCACTGTCCAAAAGCTAAATGGTTGTATTCACAGTATGCAAACAATTGTCTAAGCTTCATCTCTTCAGTGGTATATAGGACTAGTGTTTGTACAAATACAGTATTTTACATTTTTTATTTGGGGGAAAATCTGATTGTTCAGTGATGTATGTGCTATTTAATAATGTTGCAGTTAGACCACCTATGCACTCATAGCCTCAGTTGTTAGTACAACTAGTTTTCTCTGCTTATGTGCAGTCTGTTAAGGAATGACAGGTTCCAGAATCATTCAGACAATAGTGAAGCATTTAGTGGGAAGATGCTGCTTGGGTGTTTTATGTTGTGAGCAGAAGTTTTACAATTCCATATTTTAAGGGGTACTCTTCATTAAATTACAGCTGAGTTCATCAAATGTGTTAGGATGTTAATGGATTGCTTAAGGTGAATGTACTAGTACTGCTTGCTCTAGTATATAACTGCACTTCTGTAATGGTGTTGTGTGGTAAAATTTCATTAGTATCACACTTATCTCAGCTATATTTTGTATTGGGAAATAAAATTGACATGTATAGACATTTAGCCAGGGCTGGTTAGAGATGGCATATGGAAAATTTTGAATATGCCCATTACCATCTAGAGTGACCTGCTCCTGCAGCTTTATGTTCACGTAACTGCACATATCCATCTACTATTATGTTGCCAATAATATAGTGTTAACCAAAAAGAAATATTAATTTTCAGTGGGAAGGCATGTTTTCTATTAAATGTTTTTTCTATCACAAGTTCATATGATGTGAGGAAATACTGTTAACTGAAGTTTTTATTAACTATGCTCATTATTCATGACAGAAAATAAAAATCATATGCAGATGGAATATAATCACTAGGGAACAGAATTTATTGTAATAAAAAAGCAAAATATGTACATTTATTTATTTATTTTTCTAAAATGTGTAGGAAAAAATATAAAATATGTGAAATATAAATTTGTAAAATTCCATTCTTCAAGAGTTTTCCGAGCACGCTACATTGTTGATCAGATCTTAACATGGATTCAGAGAGGCTGAAAGAAAGTTCTACATTTACAGAAGCAATTATTTGCTAGTTTCATTCGAATTGTCTAATACTTTCATAGTATATACAATTTTGTTTATGAGGAGCCGGTGCTCAAGTGAATAGTACCATGTACCCTGTGGTAAAAAGAGAGGGGGTAAAGGGAGCATACGCCCCGGACTTCAGAAAAGCGATAAGACAATGATCTGAAAAATATTTGTTTTATCAAGTTACGCATGGGGGGTCTTTCAGATATGAGTATGCACGTGGTTGAAGTTCCTTCTGCTTCAGATTCATCTGCTCCTCCTTGATCCCGAATATGCGGTTTCCAAGAAGCAGATGACGTGGGGGGGAGTGAGTTTGACAATTAATATCAAAGGTCTGGCGTTAATACAGGCACATTGCCTGGCTTTGCAAATATTTCAGTAACAAAGTTAGTTTTCAAGTAACATATTTCGAACGTGCAAGTGAAATGTTCATTTTCGGTTTATAAATATTTTAAAATGTAACGAAATATGTAGTAATAAATAGAATATGTAATTATACCTAAATATGTATAAATATGTAAAATAAAAATGGTTTCAATTCGTTCAGAACATCATGTTAAATCTAAAATATATTGCAGGTATCGTGTCCCTGTAAAAATATGTATTTACAAGAAAATCCGTTCCCTAATAATCACTAAGAGTGAAATTGTTATAATGCTTGTAAACTAGTCAATGACCGCCAGACTGAACTGGACTGAATTGGATGGAACTGATGAGATTGACTGGACCTGACATTCTGGATGGGATAGTTGCTGGTTATGCATGTGGACTTAAAATGAATGCATTTACAAAAATATGTATATAAAAAGAGAATAATGTTGCAAAGTTAATTTCAACACTATTTTCATCAGTTCCTCCCCCACCCACCTTAAATATGACTAATGAGTAATTAAAGCCTTTGTAAATTCCACAAATTATTTATTTTATTTTATAATTCCTATTTTCTTTGTTTACTTGCCAAGAAACATAGTTTTTCATTATATGGAAGTGTATTAGTGGTTTTCGTTTTTTCTTGCAATATACATATAATATTATTGGAATTTTCACCATTTGTGTGCATTCAGATGCATTATTATGCAAGTGTTCAGTATTTTGTGGAATGTGTGTTTTTTGAAAAAGTGTATTGTAAGGATTGGGATATTAATCATTACCATCCAGGTTTCTACATTCTTGATTGATTGATTGATTGATTGATTTTTCGTGTTTCCGGGTGCGTCAACGGCTTTGGTCATTAGTCCCGTTAGTGTAGTGCATGTTTTTCTCGGGAGATGCGGTGATCTTCCTCTGCTAGATGGCGAGATCCGGCGCCGACCTACCATCGGCTAGTGGGGTTCCCCCCTAACCAGGACTCTCCCATCAACGGGGCACCGCCCCAGTCAGGACAAGCTCTAAGCTCCAGACCGGTCTCCCGGGATATGTGGTAGTGTAGTGCATGTTAGTGTAAGTGTGTGTGTAAGGGGAGAGGATAGGACAAGGAATGGGAAGTACAGATCGCGCGCGGTCCGTGGCCCGTTTGGTAGGGTGCAGCTCCGGCATTCACCTGGTGTTGATCGAAGAAACCATGGAAAACTACCGATCAGAGCAGCCGGCCGCTAGAATTCTCCTCCAGACAGCAGCTGAATTCGACGTAGCTGAAGAGCTAGTGTCGAAAATCCTGCCGCCGCCAGGACTCGAACCTAGGACCTCCCTTTTAGAGGCGCTGAAGAGACATCAGTTGATGCACTGAGCTACCGCAACCGGTTTCTATATTCTTACTTTCTATGTACTTGTGTAGTAAAGAGAAAGTATGTAAAGCTCAAGTGGAAAGTGGCTATTTTTTGACAGGAATCTTATTGCGTGTACCTGATTTTGAAAAACTGGATAAATCTTACTCTTGTATGCAGTAACTTATTTTTTTTTAGTATGTTGTGTTGTCAGAATCCACTTTAAAGGGGTAAAATAGATGTTTTGCCATAAACCTACCTGTGTATCTATGGTTGACAATAGTGTCTAAACTGTTCTGCTGAAATGACATTCCTCAATCAATCTGGCTCAACTCAAGGCCCTGTGAATATGAAATGGGTATTTTAAGTTTTGGAGGTATGTTAAATGAAGCATCAATATTTTCAAAATTTGTAAAAAAAATTGTTCCTAATTTGTGGAATATTTTTTTCTTGACTAGAGCAAAATAAGCTTAACAAGTCAAGTGTAAGTCTTCTTTTCAATGAATTGTTTGTATTTTCAAAGAGTGCAAAAGTTTAAAATTTTTCTAAACCTGCTCCAGTAGGTTTTTGTAATACCTACCTTGAGTATGTTTGTGGAGGGGTATATTAACGATTCTACTATACAGTTACAATTACATGAATACTTGCATGTGGAATCAGATTTTTAGAAATACTGCAGGAAAGGAATATTTGGCCAGGAAAAGTGATCACATAGCAGCTAAAAAGATACCCTCAGTAGGTGTAACCCAGACAAATAATTCAATGAAACTTGAACATTTTAACACTTGATTACTGTCCTCAAAAGACTTGCGCTATTGCTATCCTTGTATTTGCGAGAGACATGATCAAAATTCCATAATATTTCCAGTTTTTGCATTAGTATTGTGGGGAAATGTAAATAAATAAAGTAAATTTTTTATCTTTTTAATAACAATAAAATTTAAAAATGGGTTGTAAAAATATGAAGAAATCTTGTTACATTCTAAAAAATAATTACCCCTTTGTTTTACACTATAAGAAATGTTCTGCAATAATTAAGTCTAAATAATAAATTCTAAAGAACAAATTATGTACAATATTTTTGATTCTCCATATTTCCTATTACATACAAGTCTTGAAGTTGCTATCAGTCTTCCTCTTCTCAATATTCTCTTCCACATCATCAAATAAATTTGTTGAACTCTTGCTACATAATTCGGGCAATTCAAGTCGAGCAATTGTTTTTGAGATGCCATCCTGTGCAATAATGGAAAAAAGTTAAAAGAACAACATAAATACTGTCATATACCTGAGATTCATGAGCCAGTATTTTTGAAGAGAACCTCATTTGTTGCAAACCAGAAAAACTAGTCATTGCTTCACCGTCTAGAATGAGAGTAATTAGATCTAAATCACAAAAATATGAGTAAAAGCAAGAAATATAAGATTGATCAAAATTACTTCCAACTTATCTGTCATCTTATCTGAGAGAGACACTGACCATGATGACCTGCACTTCAAAAGGGGTGGCATTATGCTAATGTTTGGCTCCCCATGATTTAGGAATATAGATGGAGAGAATGTAACCCATTCCTATTGCCATCCTTACATTTAAAGAAAGAAGTTGGCGAGTATCTCATAGATACAAGGATATCACTCAAGTGTTAGGAATTGAATTGTAAACCAAACTGCAAAATACAGTTACCTGATGAAGAGCATTGTTAATTTTATAGGAATTTGTATTCTGATATTCTGTTAAAATCACAAAGGAGACACCCACTGTGATAGCTGGGAGCAACAACTGTCGTTACTACATTGCCTCTGACCTGGGAAGTCACTAGGATTTGAGTCCCCATGGTGGCGGATTTTAGACACTATCTAGGTTTATTCTTGGTCGAATTTAACTGTTGTCTGGAGGAGAATTCTAGTGGCATGCTGTTCTGATCGTAGTTTTCCTTGGTTGATCCAAATAATTCCAGGTGAATGCCAGTGCAGTGCTCCAAGAATTAGGTTGTCACTGCATGTGATCTTTTCTTCTTCACCCATGTCTCCCTTCTTGTGAGCGCCGGATCTGACATTTCAGTGAAGTTCACTACCACCCCTCAACATATAACATGCACTATTCTTATGGGACTAATGACCACAGCAACTGACTCACCGGAAATGCAAAATAAGTCAATCACACTTTTGTTCTGGGTCCGGATTCTATGGATATTGAAAAGATGTACCTCTTTATTGTATGGAACTATTAGCATTCTCGTAATATCATGTTATTTTATAAAGGTATCCCAAAAACCTGTGTTTTCATGTAACCTCTTCGTAAAGAAAAATCTTTGCCACTTGACCATTTCCAAATTTTAATTTTGATGTTTAATAGTATGACCAACTATTTTTACAGAATGTAACTTAACAGGCATGTCTCTAGCTAACAGTCAATATGTATTCATGAACTGGAACTTAAAAAAAATTGTACTTGAAATGAGAAATTTTTTGTAAGGTTTGCCCTTCAATTATTGAAATGGTGATCAGCTGCTCATTTCATCTGTGGAGTCCCATACATCTCTTTTTAGGCAAAATATCAATAGATTAGGATCATCATGCCCCTTGACTGATCAAGTCTCCAAATTGGTACAGTGCTATCATTGTTCTAGTTCTTCTGAAATGTAATGTTTTTAATTGCTGTATGTATAATTAATGATGATGAGGATTATGGTAATGATAATGGATGTAGTTTATTTACCAGGAATGGATGCAATTATTGCTCCACTCCATCATAGCACCTACTTCATGGATTTTAGAAGTTAAGTGTAATTTGAATTAGACAACATAACAGAACTAATGAATTTTTGTAAAATGTACAGTGAATTCCCACAGGTGGAAAGACGTATTTACAATTCATATTTTAATTATGTAAATTAGACTCTGTGACTCCATATCAGAGAGGGAAAAACACAGGTTAAATGTGTGTTCAATTTTTTTTTTCTTTTCCTTTCATTTTCCTTTTCTTTTCTTTAATTTCTTTTCCTTTTCTTTTCTTTCCTTGCCCTAAAGCCTAGAACATTCTGTAAGAAGCATTTTGTATTCTTGTTAATTGATTTCCTATTTTTGTATGAAACAACAACAACAACAACAACAACAACAACAACAACAACAACAACAACAACAACAACAACAACAACAACAACAATAACAAATAATGAATTATGTGTTCAGGAGTGATTGTGAACAAATCTCTCTAAATTACATTTAAACACACACCATCAGGACTGTGGATTGTTAGGAGAGCACCATTGAAGGTCGAGGCCAAGTGTAGATGTCTGTATAGTCATATTACCCGTAATTTTATAGTTAAGATACTAAGAAAGTACATTAGAAGACGTGTCTGATTTCATGCAGTTTAGTATGTTTGTTAATCAAGTTGTTGTTAGCTGCAGTTTTATGCAATGTTATTGCTGTGAACAGTTTTTTTGTAATGTAATAATAATATAATGATGATGATGATGTTGGTGATGGTGATGGTCACCATGATCATGATCATGATATGGTAATTGTGGCAGCTGTGACTGATAAAAATAAATCATCATAATCATAATAATTTCTTTGGCATTAAAAATGAAAATTTTGAATTTTGTTAATGATTTCAGAACTGAATGTATTTTATTAATTTTCAGAATTTAAAGCAGCAGAAAACACGCAGAGATCAGTTTTCTCAAGGTCCTTTATCCTCCTCTCTGCCTCCATCTGCTATTTCTGGACATCATCAGGGATCAGTATTGCTAGCAGAAGAGCAAGTGACTGTCAATATGGAGCCAAATAGTCAGATGATACCAGCTGTTCAAAAACAAGTAATGGTAGCTGATGAAACAGTAAGTATGTCTAGCAGTTCACTGAAAAGATGAGTCTAATTTATTCCGCCGACTGCCAGTATTCAGTGATAATTTCTTTTGCCAAGAGTTTAGGTCTAAGAGTGGTATGTGCTGAACGTTAAATATAATGTGCTGGGCTGGGAGTTTGAATTTCTTGGATAGATTTTCTCTCGCCATATGTTGTAGATCAGCTGGAGAATTTCCAATTTTTATACTTAGATGTATATCTAATTCAATAAATGCAGCGTTTGCTGTAGCTACTCAGTGCTGGAGTGTTGTAAAATGTTTTGTGTTACTGGATAAAATATTAGTAATGGATGAAGTAGTAATCCGTTGTTTTTATATATCGAAAAAGGAACACAATATGCTTGGGTGAATGTGTTTCGTGGAGAGAAGGAAAGAAAATATGGGAATAATTAGCTAGATGCTAGAATTAGATTTAGTGCTAGTGTGTAAATTCAACCTACTTTTAAATTACCTATTGAATAAGAATTGTGTAGTCATATGGTCTGAACCATTTATAGCTTTTATTGTATGAATATATATACAGTCAAATATTGAACTACAAACTCTATGGTAGTCTTCTTATAAATTTGTATGGTCATATTTTCACTGCAGAAAAGTTTGATGTGTAATAACATTTCATATTTTGTGTTTGTTGGGTATTTTATTTTCTTATTTCCAATTTCCTGTCAGATTGAAAAGACATTTTGTGTGTAATATGATCTACTCTTTTTATTGAAATATGGACTCTTTATTGTTTGTTCTTTTACACATTTCTCTGATATCTGAAGTTGCAATATTTTGAAACAAAATATAAAACATGTATTATAGAAAGTTTGTATTTTTTTGTTTTGTTTTAGGAAAGCTACATTCAAAGTAGAGCAGAAACTATGCAAAATATTGAATCTACTATTGTTGAATTAGGAGGAATTTTCCAACAACTTGCTCATATGGTGAAAGAGCAAGAAGAAATGGTTGAAAGGTACTGTCTTTGTCAAAGAACTGTTTGTTTTCCACAATGCTTACAAGCTTACGTTGCCTCCAAAGGATTTTTTTTTGTCCCTAAAAATCAACAGCAATCATCAAATTTAAGGCGTAAACTCGGACTAACTGTTACATCACCGAAACTGCATGTGACACATTAATCCATTCAGACTTGAATATTTTCGACATCCCCAATTTTTCATTACATAAACACTCTTAAGGGTACTTTTAGCATACTGTAGAATATTATCACAACATTTTTTGAAATTCAGAAATTAATCCTGCACATGATCGTGTACATTCCATCTTGTATAAAATCATGTATTTTATTTTCAAATTCATTTCTCTGTTATATTTTTTTAATTATTACACAATACATACACACTAATTCTAAATTATCATCGCACATCTTTATTATGCCTAAAATACTCTTTATGGTAACTCAGCAAAAATATTATGAACTGAAAATTCAAGTATAGAGTCGTCAACTCCAGCCAGAATTTCATACTTGTATAAATTTGTGTGCAAAATCCTCTGAAAATTCTCTGGAATAAGACAGAAATTCTTATTTTATATTATTATCAAAAATCTGGGTGAACTATTCTTGTGGTACTTATTTAGTTTTTAAAAATTCTAATCTCAAGTCATGAGAAAATATAATATCTATGCATTTATTCCATGACAATCAATATATTCGAAGAATGGTACAAAGTTCAAAGTATCACCATTGGAATGTCACTTGTACACACTCATTTTGTTCAGAAATAAACACAACCACCCTTAAATAATTGGTATAAATGGATGAACAGAGATTGAGAACTAAGAGTTCTGTAATTTAATTTCTGAAACATTAAAAATATTTAAACACTTAAATGAGAAAATATGTTGGAAAGCATTTACATGCTAAACTGTGTCCACTGCATGCGATGACTGCTGTTCACATCAATAATTATTACACATTTTGACACATTGCACATGGATTTGGATACAGAATTTGCAAGGTATCCAACTTGACTAATATGTTGCGCTAGAGGAAAAAAATATGCAATAAACTCCAAGGAATACAATATTTGCAGAAAAAAAAATTTCTTGAAAAGTAAAAGTACCTCAGATTTAATAATTAGTCAGGATAATCCACTAAACATGTGTATTAATCAATTGATATTATCAATAAATCAGTTTGTTTCTCTTTGAAAATAAAATGTTAAAATAAATGGACTTTATTTTTAAATTCACACTTTGTTGTTTATGTCAACTAAATAAATAATGCTTGTATTTTTGTGAAATAATTCTTTGTCAAAATTGTACATTGTCAAAAAAGAATTGAGTTGAAAAGTTTTGGGGGTTTTTTTTTTTTTTTTAATTGACATGTTCATGCCGTTAATATTTACATTTCAAAATTAAATTTCTGTTTGTATTTTGATGTGGGCAAATCATTTGAATGCACATTAAATTCATCTTTTGATTAACGTGGTGAAGGTATTGAATCTTACCAATGTAACTATACAAATGTCTTGCTGTATGTTCTTTTGATGATGCTACTACTTTGGAAAATCTCAAATTATAAATGAATAGACATGAAAGAAATGAATTATACTTTTCATATTTTCATTGTTGTAGCAAACAAATGATTGAAAATGGTGAATATAATTTCATGTATTAAATGTCAGAGGCTTGTAGGAGATTATCTTCTTATCTGCTATGCATAATTAATGTTCTTTCTACACTTCTGTTTCAGAATTGATGCTAATCTTTCAGACACTGAATTAAATGTGGAATCTGCACATGGAGAAATTCTGAAATATTTTCAATCAGTGACTTCAAATAGGTGGCTTATGATTAAAGTTTTTGCAGTTCTCATCATGTTTTTTATTTTCTTTGTTTTATTTTTGGCATAATTTAAATGGTTCTGAAGTTGGTGTGGAACATTACATGGAAAAAGAAAGCGAGTACACTGAAATATAAAGACATCAACAAATGTACTGCTTGCCTAGAGTTTCAAGTGTTCTTTCTAACAGCAATTCAAAACATATTTTTAAATCGGTGGGTATTGAAAATTGCGAGAATGGATATCCATTTCCACATTAAGAAACTTGTAGGTGTAAATAATTGTTTGGAAAAACAAAACAATATACTGCAATGGCAATGTATTATGATATATTCTGAAAACTTTCATTCTTCCACTTGTGTTTTTCAAAAACAAAAATTCACATTGTAAGTTGTAATATAGATCCATGGAAACTTTTTGTAAGCTTGTATGATAAGTATCAAGTACGAAAAAGGGGTTTATTGAAATATAAGAATAGGTTTTATATTAAAGTGTATTGTAATATTTGCTGAACACATTATAAAAAAGTAAGTTATTTTAAAAAGCGTAACTATATAAAGTGATATTCGTTGTATAAAAATGTATAAACTTTTTATTGTTCTTTAAAATTGTGTTTTCAGAATAGCAATACTATGATATTTTTCTCCACAGAGAAATGCATATTATTAATGAGAGTATACTGAAAAGTTTTATATTTGTGGAGAAATTTATTTTCATCTCTGTTGATGATTTTTGCTGGTGAAAGTTGTTAAGACTTGTGTTATACATGTTGTGAATGTATACTTAAAGAGTGTGTATGTGAGTGAATATGTACATATGAACATGTTTGCATTCACATGTGTTCTTGAAAGTGACATTCTTGTGTGCACAGGTATATGTTTATGTGAAAAAATGCTGGTCAGAGTTTGATAATAATTTGCTAGGCTCCAAATGCTAAAAATATATATTCTATATGTTTTGTAGTTGAAGTTTTCTGGGGAAAATGGTTTTATATCATACCAGGTCTCTGTTTTGTTATGCTTTGAAGAACTTGATCTGTTCACCTAGTTACCTAAGTCAACTTGTGTTACAGTTGTGTTAAAAGGGATATACCGTATTTACCCAATTATAAGTCACCTCTGATGATTTTACATAATATTGTATTTTATTTGATGAGAATGTTAAGACTTATTGCTGAATATCATTTTCTTGTTCTTTAAAATCATTATCAAGGTTTTTGTCACTACTCTCATCATCTTAACCTGTATCAATGTTTCTTTTTTTTTTTTTATCCTCTTTCCATGCTGCGACATCTTCTGACGTTTTAGGCCCCTCTGAAAGTTTTGTGGTGTAAATTTAGCATTGTACATAAACTTTCATTAGACGCCACTTGAGAACATTCCCTTGTGTGTCGCCAGATCCACATTGAACAGACAAATGACGCGGCCTCATTGAACCTGCATCATGAAACAAAATGTTGGTATTTATTCTCACGTTGTTTCATTTGGTACATTGCCTTTTGTTTTGAAATTCTCTTTAGAGGCCTATTCAAAAATATGAGGCTGAATTGCCCTCAAATTTGTGGTGGATGCCGAGAATATGAACTCAAATATAATTACTTACAGATAAGTGGCTCATATATGCGCGGTATTTGTACCATCTTTGCAGTTTATTCTTACATCAACATTTATGAGTTTTCCGATATGGAATGGCAATGTAAAAACTTAAACCCTAACCTGCTTAATCTGCGAATATAAGGCAACCCCGTATTTTTCGATGAAGGTGTTTTGCAAAAAACCCAGTCTTCAGGTAAATACGGTATTCTCCCTTTCATCTGTTCCTTTTCTTCCCCTCCATCAATTTTTCCCCCCCCCCCCCCCCATATGTTAATCTGCATAGAATTTTTTAATATGCATTGAAAGAAAAAAGGTACATTTCAATTTTTTTAAATTATAAACACACACCTTTTGTTCTTATGCCCTCTAAATATTTAATCAGCGTTTATGTATGGTGAAGCACGTTTTCTCTTTCTCTGCTCATTTCTACATGGTACTCGTCTTATGTACATTCTATTATAATGCAAATTAATTTTTGGAGTTTTCTTCATAAGTGCCCTATTCACATTCCAGTTATTATGATCTGCAACTTTTCTCTTTCCTTTGTCTAGTGAATAAATATTTTTTTTATTATGTGTGTTTTATCAGAAACCAGAGTTTTCTCTTATCTGTGAATCTTGATTTCATGTTAACATTCTTGCTTCATTTTCGTGTTTAGTGAAACACTATTATATCACCATGATAAAATGGAAAAAACTGGGTAAATTTAGCTGTGAAATTGATATATGTTCTTGCATGTAAACTATTTTGATACCACCAGAGGCAGCCAAGACAGGAAGACACAGGGAACACTGCTCTCACAAATTTTTGTAAGAGACGATTTCTTTTGCTTTCATTATATCAAGCTTTAATATTTTTAACTACATAATTCTGTTTCGTAAGCATGTGTGCTGATTGCTTATAAAATTGAAACATTGTCCAGTGATAGCTACAGTCAGTAGCTATCGAGCTAAGAGGGTTTCTACTTGAGTGCAGCCAAATGCAGTGGCTCAATTAGAAATATCTCCTTGCTTTTGCAAGGAGCACTTCGATCAAATTTAGTTGCTGCTTGCCCAGTGCCAGTGTGCAATTAGTTTTGTGGCAAGCAACAGAGCAGATTTGAAAAATTTAGATTCTTTTTAAGACTGTATCATGTGTTTTTTGAAGTAATGCAAATTCTACAAATACGTTTCATGTATAGATAAGAGACAGAAATTATCTTAATTTGAAGTTCTGTTTCTAGAATTCTTTCTCAAATGATTCTAGTTCGAACATAACATTTTTTTAATTCTGATTGATGAAAATTATAGTTTAAACTTCTCGTGGGGAAAAACTAAAGAAATTTCGCATCTTATTTTTAACATATGGAGACCACAGGAAAATATTATAGTCAAATACCAGTAAAACAAACTTATAGGTAATCATAATTATTTTCTTCTAGTGAAGTCTTTTTTCAACGTTGATTCTTAAGAACATAGTTTACAGTACATTCATTGCAGAATCTACATTATTTCAAAATGAAACAAAATAAAAAAATTAAAACAAATTAAATAGCTTGATATTTATTAGATGGGAGGAATATATTTATATACAGTATATGTTCAATGGTGGTTTGTAAGTTTTTTATTATATTTTATTTTTATTTTTTTCTCCCCTCCCTCCACGTCTATCCAACTGATTGCAAGGGAACCATCTGGCATTAGAACATGCATATAGCTCCACTAAACACATTTGTATATGAAAAATGGGTATTATATTTACTGTAAAACAGAATAAATTTCATTTATATTTTGAACAAAAGTAAGTTAAAAACTGGGTTAAAAGGTGAAATTTTAATTTGTTGTATTGAAAGTTTAAATTTTGTTAAAGTGAAATTAGTTTACATCTAATTCATTGGTAAATTGGTGGAGACCTGAAATAATTTTGTTAAAGTGAAATGTTCATTGCATCTTTGTATGTTATAACATTTCTTTAGATACAGAGAAGACATGGAAAATGTACAGAAAAATATGGTGCTTGTCAACTGTAATGGAAAGCAGATTATTTCTTTGTAATTACAATAAATTGGGGATTGTTCGTTTGAAAGAATAAATTATACTGTGTACTAAAACTACACAATATCTTAAAAGTATCCCCTGTGACTCTATTATAGTCACTTTGAAGCATACCTTTGTCTGGCCAGATTTCTGAATCGATTATCAACAAATATAATAAAATCATGCGTGGACGTGTCTTCATGTTACTTTTTTTAGAGCTGCCCCTGGAATACTATCAAAATGACTGAATTTCACTCACGTATCTTCAAATAGGGTGGCCAGTCTGATAATTTGATAGTGTGCCAGTCATGGGATTGTCACGAAATTTGTTCTGTGAGTAAACTCTATTTTTGCCCTTTTTTTATTGGAAGATGCCCTTTGGATTTTACGAAATACATAGTGTATTGTTTGTAATGTATCACTATTGTTTGGGGTTTCAAATACAAACTAAGTAAATGTGAACCCTAAGTTTTCTAACCGCATAATTGTAAGAAATGATACCATGCAAAATAAATTAATATGCTTAAGGACTGTCATGGAAGTGTCTGAGAAGTTCCAGAGATTGTCTATGAATTTGATGGACATCCTGTTGACAGTCCGTGTTACATGTGGAAAAATGTTCTCTGTATAAGTATTGTCTGCTCTTGAAATTGGTGAAAAGTGAAGTGTGAAATATTTTTTAGTAAAATTTGATACAGTTAATATGAAGGGTGGAGATGAACAAAATGGAATGATATTTTTAGTATTTTGAGTAAAAGTTCTGAATAATAGAAATTTTCATAAAGGAGAAAATGGGACATATTGAGTCACAAAAATTTGTGTGTCAGTTACTCTGTAAATAATCCTGATATGTTCTTCCTTTCATGTTACATATCTTGAATAATAATTATTAACTATGAAAAATGCAGATTAAGTAGAAAGATAAATACTTTGTTGTTTTCAATTTTTTTTTAATTTGAAATTATGAAAAGTCTCAACCTACCTACCCCACTTGTGGGGTAGGTTGAGACAGTATTGAATGCACCTCAATAGTTGCTAATTAGAACATTGAGAATTTATTTTCAAACACTACAGTTAAATTTAGTCAATACTGAAATTACCTCCGACAATACTATATATGGGCTTACATTGAATGAAATGCTTACAAGCTATGGCAAAGTTGCACTGTAAATAAATGTATAACACTGTTATTCTGTTTGGGTTTTCAAAAGTGCCTCCAAATTGTAAAAGGAACACGTTCACATAATTAAATGAAGTGGCTCTTGCAAGATTACATCCTTTTCCTACTCATAGTGATAGTTGTGAATAATATTGTATAAAGCAATTTAGTCTTTTTCAGCCATCCCATTCCTCCAACTTTGATTGACAAGGTCAGTTCATTTTATTGATGCGAACTCTCCATGTTGATTTGTGAGTTTGTAAGGTTAAGCCATAAAGCATTTTGGAGAAATTGATACAAAATCGAACTAAATCTTGCTCATCTGAGAAAAACTTGCATGAGTCACAATAGTCTTTTATTTCCAACTGAATTTTAGGTATCATTCTAATTTACTTTATTTTTAATATACATATCTAGCAGGAATCAGAGATTTCATATTTTGTCATCCCAACAACGCGCTAATGGCCTTTTTACACAAGTTCTAACACCTTTCATTGTGACTGCATCAAAGGACCCTTTTATCTTTGGTTTTATCTATCTTTCAGACATTCACAAACTATTCTAGAACATACTGTATCTGCATTGAAAATGTGAATAAACATTTGTTTCCTTGGGTGTCACGTGTTACCCATGTTAATCTTCTCTCAACCTGCCCCATGTGCAATTCCTAGACTAAAAGCTCCACACCAATCTCAATAAACAATTCCTAATGAATAGAACTCGTAATTCAATAGTGACAGAAAACTAATTAGATGAATGATCATGTTGTTTGCCTTTGAACAAGTATTTTAATTCAAGTGTTTTTCAGCAAAAAATTACTTTAGGAGTGTTAAAACATTACTTCTGTAAAAACTTGCAAACTACACTAACATACACAAAAGATACAAGACATTGTGAGTGAAAAATAAATGCATTCATCTGAAAATGCCAACACAGAGTTACAAAATTCCCTTGATATGGTAATGTCTCAAGGTGCCCTACTTTCCCTTACATTATAAAGCTCTCTGTTTAATGTCTACTTTGGAGGTGCTCAAAGATTATCCAGATACGAGTGTATTGCAGAATGCTAAAGTATGACTTTTGGTCTATTTACCACTAAAGAAAAGAGTGGGGTGGGGCTAGATCAGGTAGGATCAATTATTCTCATTTCTTTTACAAGGATTTGACTTAATCAAAAAAGCTTACTTCTTGGAAATCCAGAGCTAAAGATTGAGCAAAGCTTCTTTGCATAGTACCAAATAATCTATCAGCCTAAATTAATTGATCAAGAGAACAGTGTAATTTTGGTCTCTCTTCTGATTCACTGACTTCTGAATTTCTCCCTTTAATAAATACTGTTTAAGGCATTCTTTATGTAAATTTGAGAATATGAATAAAATTCTTCCTTATGTTATGATACATTCCCTTTAATTTTCTAGTTAAACAAGAGTACGAGTTGTTTCTATGAATCCTGTAATCTCGGTTTATGCAGAATTTTGTTGAGAAGTGTTGATTTCTGAAAGTTTATGCAGGTCTACAGAATTGTGGTGGCCTGTTTTATCTCATTGATTTAAGATTTAAAAAAAAAATTTAATACGTTGAGGTTTAATAAGATAATGTTTTATGATTTGAATGGAAAATAACTGACACATGCCTATTTTCTGTCAACAGAAGTGTATAAATGTTATATTCTTTGTGTTTATATCAAGTGTGTTTGGAATGACATTCTTGCAAAGGAGATTATTTTTTTTTTAATTCCTTTTTGAATGTCTTGTTCAATTTATTCATGTGGCACAACATATTTTAACCTTAATGTAAAACATGCAAGTGAAAAAGAAAGCAGGCCTTTTTACCACAGAATTTTAGTTCAAATTATTTAAATATCAAAAGTAAGAGTTTCATTTATCCTGTTACCATAATTTTCTTGGTGTATATGATTTAAGGGTGCTTCAATTTTGACATTGTAGTAGATCATTGGTATCTGTGTTTAATGATTTTAAGACTATAGCTAAACTGATAGTGATGTAAACACGTAAAATTTGTTACATGAAAGATGTGTTGGAAATAATCCTCTCACAGATGAGATTATAAATTCCATTTTCCCATAGGTGTATGCAGCACAGCCTAAAGTAAGGGTAGGGACTAACTAAATTTGTGGGACCTCTCTTATTCATTTTACTGACATATGGCATTTTACTAGTAAATAAAAAAAAACAACGAGAATGAAATTATGACTTGAATGATAAAATACTAGTGATATTATGTTGAATAATTTGCTGGATTGCCAGAAGTCATGGAGAGCCTCTTCCCAAAACGTTACGTAATGAGTTTTTCAATTGTCAGGAAAAAAAGAAAAATTAGGGATTAAAGAAATTTAAGGAAATTCTTTATTTTGCAAGACTTCAGGGCCTCCCAAAATTTCAAGGGGGGTCGCTCCTCCCCCTCCTTGCTTGTGCGCATGCCTATCCCCTTTCCCGAAGGAGGTTTGAAGGTTTTTGTATAAAGGTTTCTTGTTACCAGAAATCGGTTAGAGAAACAATGCAAAGTCTTCCCCAGTTGTGATCGCAGTGCACGAAATTATGCACCAAGGAAAGGACTGGTCAGCATCTCTCGCTGATAGGGAGTGGTCCATTGTAGAGAAGAAACCCCTGCAAGAAGTGGCAGTGACTTATCCCAAGGCTGAAAGAAATATCTCCTCTCTCCGAACATAATAATAATAATAATAATATTTATTGAGTCACAAATACAATTTCAATCGTGTATGACGAGTCAGATATCGCAGAGTGAAGTTACATTTACGGTCCAGAAATCAAAACAAGGGGGACCATCTCAGCATTTGCTCAAAATATCAAGGGAAACTGGACAAAAAACCCTGATCAAGTTGGTCATTGATCTTACAATACTCAATAATAATAATAATAATAATAGTAATAATAAGAATTCTAATAATAGTAATATCAATTATAATAGTAACAATACTAATAATAAAATACTATTCATTCAGAAATGATTTAACGATATTAATGATGCCTAGTGCATTTAGCAAATTCAGGATGAAGGAAATAGAATTTTGGTTTGGCATTCTCCTTCTACATCAGTCCAACTACAATTTAACACAGGCAGGATGGGATATGCCAGTTCTTTTTTCTTTGCTTCAACTTGAATGGTCAACATGAAACAGAGAATCAATGGGATTAGAATTTTTATTTTTGTTTTTTAAGGGAGGTAGTGATGTGATTTGTGTATTCCTTCACACTGTAGAACATGTTGTTAAGCAGGAAAGCTTTCAATTTACTTTTAAATCTATGTATTGTATTAATATCTTTAATATCATGGCTCAATTTGTTGTAAAGTGTAATGCCCTCTATTGGGGTACTTTTTTGATAAAGTGTAGTTTCAGAATGGGGAACATGTAGGTTATCATTTTGTCGAGTGTTATAGTTGTGTACATCAGAATTTAGAGTGAAAGTGTCTTTGTTTTCCATGAGAATCTTCTTTGTGAAGACAACTATTTCAAATATGTACATGCACGGTAGTGGAAGAATCCTTAATTTTTTGAACAAGGGTTTGCAAGACTCCAGCTTACGAGTGCTGGTCATTGTTCGCAGTATTCTTTTTTTGGATAATAAATGTACAAGTGCTTTCAGGGGCATTTCCCCAAAATATTAATCCATATTTCAAGTGTGAGTGCACATTTGCATAATACATCGTCCTAAGAGTCTCAATGTTGGAGCTTGACCTGAGGGTGTATAGGGCATACAAGATTTGGTGAGCTTCTTATTAAGATTTGAAATGTGAGCATTCCATTTTAGGTTTTCTTGGATTGTTAGACCAAGGAAGGTGTTTTTCAAATACTGGGAGAGTTTTTCTTTGGATCGGGGATTCATGAAATTCAGAGAGACTGTTTTACTGGGGTTTATGATAAGTTTGTTGTCTTGAAACCATTTTACTAGTGCATGCAATGTTTCTTGAGTTTCTTTTTCCAATAATTGTTGTTTTTGCTTTTATGATTATGTTTGTGTCATCTGCAAACAAAATTGTTTTGTTATTTTTTAAAGCCAAAGGCATGTCATTTATGTATATAAGGAATAATATTGGCCCTAGGATGGATCCTGCGGACTCCACAATTTATCATCTGAGGGTTGGAGTAGTACGAGGAGATTTTGTTATCTTTAGTGTGCTGGAGGGTAACTACTTGGCTACAGTTTGATAAATATGATTTAATCCACTGGCCTGCAATGCCTCGGATCCCTAGCATTTCTAGTTTTGTTAAAAGTATGTGATGATCAATAATGTCAAAGGCTTTTGACAAATGTAAGAAAAGGCCAATGGGAATTTCCTTCTGATTTAGTGCAATAAGTGTGTCATTTAAAAAGGAGAAAATGGCTGTCTCTGTGGATCTATTACACCTGAAACCATGTTGTGCATTTGTAAGGATATTATTTGCATTGAGAAAGTGTTTGAGTCTATCATTGAAAAGCTTTTCCAGAATTTTTGAAAATCCTGATAGCAGGGAGATAGGTCTGTAGTTCATTGGATCATAACTACTGCCCTTTTAAACAACGGTTTAATTTTGCCATTTTGAATACATTTGGGAATATGCCTGTTTTTAGAGAGTAATTGCAAATATGAGACAGCGGTTGCACTATATATGGAGCACTGTGTTTGATAAGAAAATCTGGAATGTTGTCCAGGCCTGCTGAGAATTTATTCTCCATTTGTCCAATGATTTTAAAAATTTCAGAGGGAGTGGTTTCATATAAATATATGGAATTTGCAATTTGTGAAAATGTGTTGTTTTTTTTTATTTTTAGGATTGAATTTTAATGTACTTGTCATTTGTCATAATTTTCGCTTGTTTGATTACTTTTTTTAGGATTGAATTTTTTGTAGTATGAAATGAAGCTGGGGTTACATTTGTTCAGTGCTAGTATTTTATACATGTTGCGTTTTCTTTCACAAGACACTTTGATGCCTTTAGTAATCCACGTTTTGTTTTTATTATTTTGAATCTTTATGAATTTTTGAGGAAACGTGTCATTAAAATGTCTTAAGACGAACATAAGACGAAGTCTAACTTTAACTTTTTATAGAGTTCATGATCCTAAAGTGTTAATGGAAGGCGACCGTAACCTATTGAAACTGTATCTACGTGATACAAATGTTAAATTATTTCAGGCAAATATTCAAAAATAACTTCTCTCGGCATGATCTTCACCCGAACCCTGCTGGAAAACATGCAATCGGTATCGAGTTTGCAAACCTGTTTAAGACCGACGTCGCTAGACGAATTACTTAACCGTGAAGTCACGGAAGGCGCGACACTAACGATGAAAGGTGACCGTCAGGGAACCCCGGTTACTAACGGCCCCAAACCCCTGATTGAATGGATAAAAGGCACTGACTGCCATGTGACGAAAGAAACAGACAAGAACTTCAAGGAGGATTATTCCAGGTGCACTGAGTGTCTAAAAGGCATGTTGCAAAGACGCAACAAATTAAAGAAAACAATTCCCCATCCAAACCTAGTTCTGTTCCATCGTCTGGGGCCCCTTCGGCTATTTACCTCTTCTCACTTCGGCTCAATTACCTTATCCCCTGATCCTATCCTTACCTTATCCCCTATCTCCACCTGCCTCACCCAGTAACTGCTGGGACACGGTAGTTCCTTCGACCGCGCACTCGGGGTAAAAAATAAATAACAATTACAGTCAGATGCAGCTTTCTGTGTCTACTTCTGAAAAGCAAAAGCATTTCACGAAGGAACTAAATCCTCAAAATTCAACATCTTACGTAAAAAAAAAATCGACGCGATGATGTTTGTGTCCGAAACTTCTATTGAAATCCTCAAAATAGTCAATAAATAAACAAACAAACAAATAAATAAAAAATCGGTTGGTTTAGACGCGTTTTCGGATTGTGCATTAAAAACTTGTGCACCTGCCATTTTGCGCCCGTTAACTGATATTTTTAATGCCTTTCTATGCACGGGAATATCCCTATACAATATTTGAGGAACCCCCGAGTGTGCGTGCGTTCGATTTCCGTCACTCACCGCAAGACCACTTTCAGTGCACCAATCGAGTCATACTAGGTGTCATTCGACGCGTCCCGGCCTCCTGATTGGAACGTAATAATTTGTTTTCGGATCCGGCCAAATGATTATCAGAAAATTCCAAGAACGTGTTTTGTGTTTTGGCGCTGCGATCTTGGTGAGTATGCGGAATGTGGCTTTGAACCAACGACACCTAAATGGATCTATGTAGATGGCGTTGATTAATCTCCAGTACCACAAAATACCAACGTAGATGAAGACGAAGAGAATGACGTAGATGAAGGCGAAGGGAAAGGCGAGAAAGACATAGAGGTAGACGGAGAGAAAGGCGCGGAGAAAGGCATAGAGGAAGACGTAGAAGAAGTCTTATAAGACAAAGAATACGAGAATACTAAAACGAAGGATTTCCTTTCACGGAAAATGAATTAAATGAGTGCAAGGCGAGTGCAAATGAGTGTGTGCAAATGTGCAAATGAGTTGCCCGGATCAGATGACCGTGGGTGCACGTCTCTGAGAAGAGCAAAACAGTGTCATTGAGCCATCGCTGCGTCTGGGCTGCGGGGATCAGCGTTGTATCTTCAAAGGATATCGAGAAGACTATAATTTTTATATGAAAAATCTGGATAAGCCAAGAGACCCGGAGGTGTAACAGAAAAATGTGTGTTTGCCGACAATTACGTGTGGTTTTCGAACTGATTTTAAAAATAGGTACAACGACAAATTGAAAGAAAAACTTTTCGAAAATGTGCCCAATATCACAAAATAATTGAAAAATTTAAGGGGTTATTTCGCAAGGCTTAAAAGATATCTAAACTGAACAAAGAGAACCCTGGAACGAAGAAAGAAAAAACAAAAAGAAAAGTCAAACACCCGAAGAACGTTTAAAGCGTCGGCGTCGTCACATTCAGCTAGTTTACAGGTATTTTCAAAACTGCAAAACTTAAACCACTTTTTAAAAAAAGCACAAAAATTAAATTCAAAATTATTGGCCAATTTCTCTTTTGTCAGTTCAAAGTCATCAAACATATCAAAAGTATTAGAGATTATTATTATTATTATTATTATTATTATTATTATTATTATTATTATTATTCACGATTATTCCCATTTAAAGAGAGCGTTTGAACTTGAATTCCTTTATGATGATTGTTTGTGTTTTCTCTGGGCCCATATTTTCTTCATGTGTTCACTATGTTGTTTCTTCCGCTCTGCTGTCCATTTACATCCTGGCCTCTTCTTGCTTTCGGTTTCAAATGTATGTTTTTTGATGGTGTTCCTGAATTCTTTTCTATTTTCTGCATCATTTATTGTAACGTGTGCTTGTCTTAGATCCTCCTCGACTTCTTTAATCCATTTTGTTTTTCCCCTGCCTGAGTTGATGACTATGAGAATCCGTTTTGAAATTCTGTTTTTATTCATCCTATGAATATGTCCGTAGAACTGCATTCTTCTTTTTCTGAATGTGTCCGTAATCTTATCAGTGTGCTTATAAATTTCTAATGTGGGCCTCTTCATCCAAATCCCTTGCTCTTGTACCGGTCCAAAATTTTTCTGAGAATTTTCCTTTCTTGTTTCTCTATTTCTTTTATTTTTGATTGACATATTGTGTCGCTTTGTATTATGAGTTTTATGCTCTCTGCAATTTTCTTATTCTCTCCTCATTGGCCCTTAGGTTGATCCCTGATGGTTGGATGATTTCTCCTAGATATTTAAAATGCGGCACTTGTATGATTGTCCCGTAGGTTGTTTCGATAGGCAGTTTGTCTTGTGGCACTCTTTCTATGTATTGTGTTTTCTCGTACGAAATTTGAAGACCAGTTTTATGTGCAATTTCGTGTAGTTTCTCTATGGCGTCTGTGGCCTCTTTTCTATTATTTGTGAGAATTGCGAGGTCATCCGCAAAGGCTAAGCATTTCACATGGAACCTATTCTCTTTTTTTATACCAATTTGGATACCTTTAACTTCTTTTTCCCAAGTCCTGATAATTTTCTCGAGAAGGATATTAAAAAGCAACGGCGAAAGTCCGTCACCCTGTCGCACTCCAGTTTGGATCTCAAATGGTTCGAAACTTCCCCATGAATTTAACTTTGGAAATTGTGTTAGTTAAAGTTTGCCGGATGAGTGTTCTTGTCTTTCTGGAGAATCATTTTCAGATAGTCTAGCCTTCTTAAAGTCCACAAATGTGACCACTGTGTTTCTGGTGTTTCTCATCTGGAGAATCATTTTCAGATTCCAGATCTGTTCTATGCAGGAGTATCCCTTGCGGAAACCAGCCTGGTATTCTCCTATCTGTCTATCAGCTTGTTCTTCTAACCTATTCAAGAGGACTTTTGAGAGAATGTTATACGTGACTGGCAAGAGTGAGATTCCCTGTAATTATTCGGATCGGTTTTGTCCCTTTCTTATGAGGTGGATAATGCGATTTCCATTCAGAAGGATCTGTTCAGTTTCCCAAATGTCTAATATGATCCTATGAATTTTCCCCGTTAATCTTTCATCATTTAGCTTCCAGAGTTCTGCAATAATTCCATCTTCTCCTGGGGCTCTATTGCTTTTCAGAACTTTGATAGTCTCTACTATTTCCTTGATGGTTGGTGGTTCAGCGTCGGAAATTGGTGTGGACGTTTCAAAGAAGATATATTCTGTGGGACCTTCGCAGTTGAGAAGTTGGTTGAAATAGTTAGCGAGGATTTGGCAGTTATTCTTCGTGTTGGTTTCTAGTGAGCCATCTGGTTTCTTGAAGCAAAGATTAGGCGGTTGGTATCCTCTGAGATGTTCTTTAAAAGTTTTATAGAAATTTCTGGTGTTATTCTTTTTAAAATCTTGTTCTATTTCATCTAGTTGCCTTTTATCAAAATTACGTTTTTCCCTCCGAATTGTTTTTGATGTTTGTTTTCGATCTCCAGAAATTGTTGCCATTTGTCCGATGTTTGGTTACTATTTCCAGGCTTTGATTCTTTCGTCTATTGCTTGGTCACATATTACATTCCACCACCTGTGTTTTCTCCTTTTCGGAGGTTGTCCCAATTTCATTGTGGATTTGAGGACGTCCGCTAGTTCTGTCCAATTTGTGGTGTTTGTTTTAGCGATTTCCTGTAAGATGATTTCCTTGTTGAGTTTTAAATATTCGGGGTCTGGCCTGAACACTTTGTTTAATTTTGGTTTTCTCCTATTGGGTTGTAACCTGGTCTTTATCTGTAGAAGGTGGTGGTCTGATTCAAAAAAGCCTCTTCCGGTTTTCACATTCAGAATTTCTGTTATGTTGCTCTTAGAGATGGCCACATGGTCAATCTGGAATTCTCCCAGCATTGTGTTGGGCGACATCCAACTGAATAGTTTTTTCTTGGGTTTCTCGAATTGCGTTGACATGATTACAAAGTCGAAATTTTCGCAAAAGCTTATCAATCTTTCTCCATTCTTGTTAGTTCTCTTATGAGCTGTATGGATTCCATTATTATTATTATTATTCCCATCCGCATTTCCCGGGAAAAATGAAGCGTTTTCAGATTCCCAACATGGATATACAAAATCAAAATTTAAGGGAACTCTCATTTTTTCTTTTGTTAAAGATGTTGCTCTATCAATGGATCAAAATAAAGCGCCTAGTGGAATATTTTTCGATCTGTCGTATATCGATTCGTATTTCGATAGATCTTTCGTATGATTTTGACGTCATAGAGACGTCTAGAAGGCCGCCAAGCCGTTTGGCTGGAAAGTGTTTGGTGGCAAGTTCTGGTGTGCGCGAAAACGTTTCCTAAAGCCGGAAGTGTTTGGTTGAATTATGCAGTTGCCGAGGTTTGTGTTTCTTGCCACGGTTGTTTACAATGATGTTTGCTTTCTTTCTGTTTATTTATGCATTGGTTGCGTATCTTGTTCACAAATGTGACTATTCCATCAGACATATCAAGTCACTACCTTTTCATTTCGAAATTGGTTGGAAGTAAATATTATCATGACCTTAGGTAAGATCATGATAACGAGCACCAATGCAAAGGAGCTACTTTATAATAAAATGAAATTTATGAAAGATTTGAATCCTTTTGGCTTTTCATTGTATATGAAAAGTGACAGCTTAACGAATTTCGGGTCCCTATCTTTTTTTTAGTAGAAGAGACTCCCTCCCAGTGGCGGCTAGTGGGTTGCAAATTAAGAGGAGCGGCATATAAGTCCGAACTATCACATACATTTTATCTCTTCAAAACATTTCTTGGAAAAAAAAAACTACAGCATGTACAACCGATTTGCAAGCATCAGGATTTTAATCCTTGTCTAAGACAACTTTTACGTTGATAACAGAAGACAATTGTGCCATGCGAAAGTAAGAATTAAAAAAAAATATTTCCAGCAAAGAAAACAGTAATTTATGAAATCAAATGGTAAGGGTCGATATTCTAAGCTAAGTTAATAGGCGTGGATTCTGTCGAACAAAACCCTAATATAGAAGTACGCTGCCTCCATCCAATTCCCAGTACCCCCACTCTTCCTCAAGCCACCACTGCCTCGCATGCACCAGCTATCGTGAGAGTCCACGATACGGTCCATTGAAAAAACATTTTATCTTTTGCCAAACGGACGCCTAAAACTAAATTTGTTCTAAAAAATTGCGCTGGTGGTATATACAAATTTAACGAGCCTATTTATTGAAAACATAATACTTACTGCAACTTTTCGCAAGGATGTTATTTTCTGGGGAGGGCGCCGCCCAAGAGCCCTTAAAAAACCAGCCGCCATTGCTCCCTACGCATATTTTTATGAACTGTCCGCCTTTTAAATGTTTAAGAAAGTTGTAATAATTATTATTATTGAGAGAAATATTACCCACATTAAACTTTAATTACAGGAAAAAATCCAGAATATTCATAAATTGTCCCAACATGTTAGTACTTTTTTACGGGGTAGGGGAACCTTTATCTTTAACTTAATCAAAATTTGATATAATTGAAAGTATGCATTTTTCAATGAATTAATTATAATAAATATATGATTATTTAAAAATATAAATCTTATAGTGTTTTATCACATTAAACAATTGTTTAAAGTTAAATGTTCAAGACACTTAAAAATCATTATTGTGTTATCCCTCATGACTTTTTTGCGCAATAAATCTTCTGTTTCCCTATCCTCACTTTAATGAAATCAACAACGATTTCATTTCAGTACGGTACGAGTTAGGCTTACGTCCATTTAAAGCTTAAGATTTGAATGTGCTAACTATTTGTAAATGAAAAAAAAAATTGTTACAAGGAATTGTAGAGATTTAAGTCACAAAGTAGGTCTACCATCAGTTCAGATTCCTATTAAAAAAATTAAAAATTAATTTTCATATAAATCGTTATATTTTCATTATCCTTTGCTTGCCAAGTTTTAATGAACATTTGGGTCCATATGTTGCGATACAATTCGCACATTGGATTTGATAATCCTGGTGACAGAAGTAAATCGTTGATTTGGTGAGCAACGTAATACGTATTTGGTCTTAGCTTTTACATAAATAAAGTTCTCTAGGTCCATAAAATCTTAGTGGCTCATAGATATAATGAAACTGTGTTCAATGCATTCTGGCAAAGCGTGTAAATACTTGCATACTCGTATTTATTGTAAGAGCTATGTCCTTTTTAGTAGCATGTTTACATTATTTCAAACGTCTGGACAATCTGCATACGTTTGCAGGCGATACATCTGAGAAAGATAGGAACATTTTTAGATGTTTGAACTGCGATTTACAAAGATGTGGTACTTGATGAGGTGTGTAAGTGGTATTGACTTTAAATTATTGCTCTTGACTTTAAATAACCATCTAAATTTTCCTCTCTTCAAAGCAGAAGTTTACTTTTGTCATTTTTTTTCGAGGGGGCTACAATTTTACATTCTCTATTTCTGGGATATGTAGGGAATCTAAAAAATGCGTACTTTGCCTCTCCCCCAACTCTTTTGCTCCAGTCCATTATCGCACGCAAGTTGGTTACCGTGAAAATACACCTTTATTTTAGAGAAAAAATTAATATCTTGCTTCCTCCCTAAAAAAATGTACTTACACAAAAAAAACGTTTTAAAATCATTATAGGCAGAGGAAAACCTCAAATGAAGATTGATCTCAACGTACTAAATGAAAATCGACCGTTATACCGTATTTTAAACATGACCTGACGGCTTCCAACATGTGACACTTGCCACTCAGAGGCGATAGTGCTGCCCTGGCCAGCCCTGAAAGTCACGTGATCTGGACATCTCTATTGAACATAACATTTTGCTATCAAAATTACCTTCATATGGAATTCGTGGTATTGCCCTAGATTGGATATCCTCGTACATCGATCGCAAAGAGTGGAAATACCGTTCTGGCGTGATATAATTTAGTTTAGTTCACTTATCTTTCCAATACTTTGCCAATTGAGCATGAGGGCACGCAGGTTCGATCTGAAGCCCTATCGTCTTTCTTTTATACGTAAATGATAGATCATCGTCCATTAGAAAGGAAGAACAATTGTTTGCTGATGACACGAATGTTATTTGCAAAAATAAATATTAAGTAGTACAATTTTAGAAGCTTCAAATTGGTTTCGCAATAAATTAATAGTCAACGAAGGATAAACGGTTTACACGAATTTTTGCATTCAAACCGGCAATCGCATGTGCCAATGAAAATGAACAATAAAAAATTGGCAAAGTTAAGGTAACAAAATTTCTGAATCTCTCAATTCACTCAAACCTCAAATGGAGTATCCGTATAACTGAATTAAACACTAAATTAAGTTAATTATGTTACACCTTCAAGCAGCTTGTGGCGTGCGTTTTGCAAATGTTCATTCCCACCTGAGATACGGCATACTATTCTGGGGAAGCTCATCCTAAAGTACCCAATAGTTAGATTGCAGAAAAAATAAATCACTAGCAAATGCAATCCACGCGATTCTTGCAAGCTTCCCTTCCTTGAGCTTGAACTCTTACCATTGCCTTGCCTATTTATTTCGAAACTGTAATTTTTGTCAAAACTGAGTTGTGGGATCGCATTTTCCAGCAATCTTGGTGTTCATAATCACAACGCACGTCGTAGAAATAACATTCATTAGGTGTCAGTATCAACAGCTCACTGCAAGAAATGCACTTACAATTCATTTACGTTACAAACACATTGCCAGATGACATAATACAACAAAAATCGATACACAAATTTAACCTTTTAGTTACGCATGGGAAACAGTTTTCTCTGAAGTAGCCCAGCGATACGAGGGGGATACTTCTTGCCTGACCTCCAGAGGCGTGTGACAACTCTTACCTCTCGCTTTTTGACGATGATAAGCTGGGTCGCGGTGAATTCCACGTATTGGAGCCTCGACCTATACAAACGCAAGGGAAGCGTTGACAGAGGCGCTATATGAGTTATCGTGGGCTGCTGTGATATTTCGCGTAATTACAGTGTACCGTGGCTTCAGAAGCAAAATAAGAGGATGTGGATTGCTGGAGGCGAATGTAAGTGCCCAGTGGAAAGCAAAGCCAGAACCATATACGCGGGAATTGTATATGCCTTATGCGGCCCGACGCATAACATTATGTATGTAGTGTTTCAATACAGACTTTCATTTAACTTAGTTTTAATTGATTTGAAATGCTTACATTTTTTAATTGATATTCGTATTTTGAATTTTGGAAATTCCATTTCCGTCATTCGATGGAGGTTAAATCTGTCTGTTGGGGTACTAGCCGCCACTGCGGTAATGTACATGGGGCGTTCAGAAATGATTGACACACCAATTAATTTGTGTTCACTGGAATCATTTACTGAAGGAACGAATACATATTCTTCTCTTCTCCTGCGAGTGGAACTACACCATGCAGCGTCTCTCGCACCCAAGCTCGTATCTTCTTCTATCTTGCCAATCATCTTCTTCAATGTGACGATCTCTCATTGTCTGTTGCACACCATCATACCACGTGAGTCTTGGTCTACCTCTCTTTCTGTGCATTGGCACCTGCCACTTCCAAGTTTTTAATGGCAATCTTTCCTCCGGCATTCTTCTGAGATACCCGTACCATTTTAGCCTTCTCCCTTCTATTGTATCCATTATATCCGAAATGACACCCATTTGCTGCTGTATATTTTCATTTCTGATTCTTTCCATTAAGGTTATACTACAGCTGCGTCTCCAAAACTCCATTTCAATAGCCTTTAACATTTCTCATTGTTTTTTGAGATCTCCCTCAACTCAGCACCATACAGAGATATACTTTCCACAATTGCTTTATCAATTCTAATTTTCACTTTATTATCAATATTTGTATTCCATATTATTGAATGCAATTGTCAAATAGCAGATTTTCCTTGTCGAATGCAATGGTTAATTTTTTCTCTTCACTGCCCCCTTTGTCTGTTAAAATTGTTCCTAAATACTTATACGTATGATAAACACTTAACAACCGAGCCATCTTCCATTACTAAATCATTTCCTACCCAGTTGTATATGTAAACGTAACTTTGAATCTCTTCCAAACCCTGCCCTTCCTTTTCAGTTTCAGATAGGGCAGCAACATCTAAATTTAATCTAATTCTTTAAACACTTCGGATTCCTTTGTGGCTATGCCTTGCACGTTCCAAGTTCCAAAATTCACATACCTATTTCGAAGGCCAAGTCAACGTCGTAGACTAGCATGATTACGAGACTTATTGCTTGAGACTCGTGCATGTTGTGTGGTGTTTTTCTGAGCGTTGGGGGTGCAGGCCCAACATCTCAACCCCCAACGTAAAGGAAAAGAGATTTTTTTTCGAAGTTTCTTTCCTCTAACCTTTATGATGAGACATCAGCTTCTGCAACGTAGCAGGTTCTTGAGAGATGAGAGGTATTAAAGTCTGCCGCCTCTTCTGCTGTTGGGGAGCTGTCAAGCATCTATTCCACTTTCGGATTCGTTGTTGTCCTTTTATTCCTCTTCGCTGGTTTTTGTCCACCCCGGGTATTTAATTTCCCCTGTACCCACCAGATAAGTTTGGCCGGGCATCTCCCTATCTGCCACTTGGGGAGGCTCCCGCTGGGGGACCAGCCACCTCACACGGGGAATACATATTATGTTAAAAGTATTCCCGGCTAATGTCTATGCACTTTTGCCGTCTTTCTGGTAGCTTCCTTATTTGTATAGTAAGCCATTCTTTGGGTGCATGCCGGCACCTCTGTTGGACAACTGCATACAGTTCGACATTGGTGGTGAACTTCTTACTCTGCATGGCATTTTTCATTGCGGCAATAGGAGTAGGGATATTCAATAGGGGTAGTTCTGGTGCCTCATGGAAGAACCATGACTCGTTGACAGTGACCAGACGCCGAAGAAATTCCACTGAATCTGCACAGTACTGATTAACCAACTGTTGGTATATCTCCTCACACTTTATTCTGCGCAATAGCGATGGGTATGGGGCACACTATAGTGCAGTGTGCACACACCTTATTCATCTTCAAATCCTCATGGATGATTGTGTGGAGGGTCCCCGTGATAGTCCTGTTGTCATCTCTAATTCATCAAATGTGATTTGCTTGTTCTTCACTACACTACACTGCCCACCGTTGCTCATACTTGTCTGCTTCCATGTTGTCTTATCGATGTCCACCCGCTTACTGACAGGCCAGAACATTTGGTGCTGCAATGAGCTACCTATGGGAAGCAGCAACGCCATTTGGTGGCTGCAGACAGTCTTTCATGATTCACATAGCAATACACGTTTCAAACTGCTACTTTGCAGAAGCTCTAAGGGGAGTTCCTATCAGTATAGAACGAACTAAATACTTCAGGTTTTCTGTCAATGGCCCCCTCTCGAACAGGCTTTTGTCCATTTTTTATGATCCATTGAGAAAGTGCTGAGATGACCCCTGTTTTGCTTCTGGACATAAATGTAGCTTCCCTATCCGCACGTTTTATTGAGCTCTCTGTTTGCTAGTTGTTGTAGGAGTAGATCCAGTGATATGGGTAACTATTTTGTTAGTATTTCTAAGAAATCAAAGCTGTAGTTCGTTTATCGATGCAAATATTTTCTACGTAGCTTGGGAGCGAAAATTTGTAGTATTCAAATGTTGTTAACCTCACTTTGTTGGAACTCCTATTCTTCATTCAACTATTTATTATTATAAGGTGCGAAATACATTCTGGAATTGCACAGATTGTACTTCTGCACAGATTGTACTTCTGCAACATACGCCTTGTATAGGTTTTGCTATTCTTTGACAATAATAAATCAAATCAAACCGTTTTCCATGCGCTAAAAACGGAACGTTTTATGAAAAGATTGATATTGAGCTTTGGCATCACAAGTGTCATTCTCTGGCTTTCTCAGGGCCAACTTTGCTGTCTCATTATTTCCGCGTGGCGAGATACCTATCAGAAAAACAGTTATAAAGATGAAGTATTATACGGTGTAGTTGGTGTTTGATTCTTGTCAGAAGTTTACTAGGAGAGAATGAGGAAATAGATTCAAGAGTACTTTTGTAATCGCTGCAATCCACAACCACCAAGATATTTTACTGCCTTCAATAGCGCAATTTACGCCACACGAAGTGTCAATTTTTGGAAGCAGTTGGTCATTGCTATATGCTGTTGTAGGAGTATGTCAATAAGAAGTGCATCTTACCTTGTCATTTTGGGAGGAAACATCAATGTAGAATGTGCAGCCGGGATATGTGGATTCTGTTTCTTAAAAGTGTCTCAGAACTGTAACAGAGGAAGTTCTTAATTTAAGATGTTGGATAATCTGAAATCTGTTCAAAGAAGGTTCCAAACAACCAACAGTATCTGATTCGACAAAAGCGCATTTTTGAATATTTGAAAGGTACGAGTAACTACAACTTGTTATATCAAACCCGTAAGGGTGACAGGGCTGGAAGCGTTCAGTGACGCTGACTTTGCTGGTGTCGGCGGGACTCATCGTTCGACAAGTGGCATTGTGACAATGTACAATGGAAGTGCTGTAACCTGGACTAGTCAATTCCAAAGCTCAGTGTCCTTGTCGACAACAGAGGCAGAGCTCATTGCTGTCAGCGAAGATGACAAAGAGTTGGTTTGGTTGAAGCGTCTTCTTGAGGAGCTTGAAGTACAAACCAAGAAAAAACCAACATCACGTATGGACAACGCGAGTGCTGTGAAACTCTCCAAAAATCGTGAGTTTCATAAACGCTCAAAGCATATTGAAGAACGATACTACTTCTTATGAGACTGCTATCTTGACGGTGACGGTAAATTTCTGTGAAGCACATTGAAGAATAAAACCCGTTGGCAGACATCTTGAGGAAGCCATTGGGTCGTCAGCGATTCGAGCGATGTATGAAGACGGGTCTTCGTTCAGGAGATGTACTGACTGTGCTTTAGTTGTTTTTGTTTATTTTGTCTTTGCACAGTTGTGAAATATTTAGGAGGAAGTATTGAAGATGTGTAATATTACGCATATACTGACATCTACCGGAATAATTCGGAAGTTCAGTTACAAGTTTTTCCTTGACTCTAATGGTAGGACCTGCTTAGTAAACGTGTACTGTTGTTTCTCGTTTGGAGCTGTTTGCAATATTGTATTCGTACGGTTTTCATAATATATGCCGCATTCACAGACTCTTGTGTGGCACGCTATACCTTTGGTAGCAATGTCAAACCATGTGAAAGTCAGAATTGATTCTTGTAGAACCCTGTTTTCACACTTGATAGCTTTTTACGGAAGTGTATGCGAGAATAACATTGAAGACAGAAAATCTACCATAAGCAATTGGAGCCGTCGCCGGGCTCCCGAAAAAATAAAGTATAGTAAGTAAGAACGTTCCCAGGTGGTGTGGTAGGGCTCTATATCAAACATGGCCACGAGGTGTCATTCGAAGTGGAGGTACGTGAAGTTTGGGTAACTAAGTGGTCCAAGGTTGACTGATGCCATGTGAAGCCACATTTCATGGATGTTAACAAGTTTCTTTGTTCCAGGAGCGAGAGCAAAAAAGAGAGTTTACCGTTCCCTGTAATTGATTACAAACCAGCTAGTGAGTAAAATTGGACATTACCTTCGTGGGATTGTTCATTCCTTTCTTTCTTTAGGGAGTGAGATGATAATGTGTTTGCGCAAACGCTTTGAGACGGAATGCACAAACCAAATCCGATTGAAGAGACAAGTGAGGAATTAACATGTATTCTCAAGATGTTTTAGCATTTGATTGGTCATGTGGTCAGGTTCTGAAGGACAATCTTGAGCGATGATAGAGAGGGATTCCTCCACAAAATAAGGGACGTTGTAATCTTAATGTAACTCGAAAATGCAGTTCTCCAATTTTCTTTGCTATTGACAAAACTCGGTAAGTAGTGTGAGCCGTTGGAGAAATTCTTGTAGAGTTCCTCAACTACGTCATCTGGGAAGATAAGATTTTCCTTTACCAGCAATCCTGAGAAACTACGTGAGGTTTACTGTATCTCAATTTGACACGCCTTTTGCCTTACAGCCTTAAGAGAGTATGGCAAAAGAGTGAAGAAAGATACTATGATGCTGATTTACATTCGCATACGACCAATATAGATATATTTCACAATCTTTTATATTTAAAGTTTCGCTGGTGGGAAACCTATTTAACCTTGCCAGCATTCGCTTTCGTTGCGGTGACGTAGTTGGCATTCCACCATGACATGGAAGATGTAGTGAACAGCATATTGATTTCGGGATGGCAATGGAAGCCGCGAAAAGAGTGGTATCGGTGAAATGGCTTACCATTGCAGCAATGTCGTTGAACTATGAATTGTACCAAATAATCTGTCAGTAGAGTCAGTTTTAAAACAATGGTTTATTTACGAAACAACCGAAACAACTGAACAACAAATCCTAAGAAATTATAGCACCTTCCCTGGTTCACAGTTATTGGGAAAAGTAAAACCAATTAATACGTCATAGTAAGTGATAACCAGATACCCCACACAATACTCGATCAACTCTCAATCCAAGGACGAAAACACCAGGTCTATCCCTAAGGCAGTTTCGATATACATTCATTATTACTCGTTCAGTTCTTAAAAGGCTGCAGCTGCTGTGTGGTTTCCCTTCGCTCAGTTCTATAGCGCCGACTGTGCGTGGAACGCACGCGCCCTCTGGCTCCAACATCACGCCGGAGTGTTTCCTGGCTGCCCTGCTATCTCGTCGCTAGAGTGTGCTTGCGATTGGCCTTTTTCCGTTGCGTATAGACTGATTTTGGAATATGGAATTTTTTTAAGTAGCCTAATGGACACAGAAATTGCAAAAAATATAACATTGCAAATCTATGAGAGAGATTTTTGTCTTGAATGAAATCTATTCTAAAATAATCAAAGATCTTGAACGAAGATCATTTACAATTGTTTTTAAAAGAGTAGTTTTCGCCTAACTTCTTCGTTACGTTAATGCAAGTTATAAAAAAATCCCTAAAAACCTCTCCAATTTTTTCTTCAATTTTTTCCACGTATAGAGCAAAGGGTCTCAATAAATACACAGATCTTATTTTCGTTGAACTCTTTGAATTTTCGATAATTGCAAAAGTTACAAATAATGTGAGAAAGTATGTTTTGTTGTAGCACCACTAGTTTCTTCTCTATTTTGGTGCGCCCAATGATGTCCGTTTTGCCGGACCTACCGGGCTTCCTGAGCACCGCGCGCCGCCCGGGCCCGCGCCATTAAAGACGATGTAAGGCACTCTCATTCTCCCCTCTTATACAGCCATCCTTTCAATTTTCAGCCTTTCAAAACCTTAATTTACATTTTTAAAATTTCCATGACCAAACAATGTCCTGTAGTACACATCCTTCCGTTCACAATGGGTCGAAGTCCGCTTTCCGTTATCCGCTCGATCTCAGAAAGTGACATAATATGCAGTGACACGCGTATTGCCCAGTCTCTCCGCGTGTGCTAGTTAGCGTGTCGCCTCACTAATGCTTTACAAAGACTCTCACAGTTCCGCAACCACAGCCACTATTCTGATTCGTTCTAAATTTCACAGTTCTTACCGCAATCTCGTATATTGTTGTGCTTACATCACGTAGCCTCCCTACTCTATATTTCTCCCACTTCCTAACACCTCCAGAACTACCGCGTCTCTCCCTCAACTATCCCGCTACCCTACTCGACTTCTCACCTCGGCGTCTCACACAAGAAGGGGCTCTTTTCCTCGCTGCTCCGCCGTTTAAATGTTGCAGTGACGTCACGGCACAACCCTACTGCGCTGCCCATACTGCGGAAGTGCACCGCCGCCGCGCTTCGGGCCGCAACTAACAGGTAGCGTCTTTTTCGAACAGTAACCGACGTTCCGTTATACCTTCGCCTTCCACGTCTCCGCCGACGCTGCGAGGGCGTTGTGGAGTTGGTGGCGATGCTCCAAAGTCATATATATATATATATATATATATATATATATATATATATATATATATATATATTCTCAGGAAGCAGAATCTTTCGGGTATGAGAAAGGTCTGAACCCTTGACACAATGAATTATGTAAAATTCTGGTAAAATGAGCATATATTCAGTAAGACAAATTACACAGTGGCACAAATATACAATAAAGTATGCACTTTGCGTATATGGTCACTGCAAAGAAAACAGAAACAAAAGAGAACAGAAAGAACACAACCGCAAAAGAATGTATAGGCGTCACCTTGACTGCCTGAATACTTCAATAAGCACTATTCACAATCCTTTCGCTTCTACTTCTTTCTCAATTATTTCGTATACCTCATTTAGCTTTTGTTAATCTTAAGTTTTCTCCGTGCACGGCCCTTTAAGTAATTCTCTACAATTATTCTATTATAGACTTCACAGAGGTCGGCCTTGAGCTGCGCATTTATTACAATGCTGTAAACTCTAACACAAGAATAAACGTGACACACACGTTACTAAATCGTACCCTTTACAAAATTATAGCAACTGATTATTCCTGACATCATACAATGGAAACATGAATTTCAAATAAGATTACTTTTACATTACATGAAAAATTATAATTTACTTTAGAAAAGTTGTACAAGGTATGGCATTCAAACGAATTTACTGGTGCGTACAGCGAATGAAATCTAACCTGCCGCTCATACGTTCGAAATATTTCTCCCAGTAATTACTTGGAACTTTCACCTATTTTAGGACGCTTCGCCTGGTGTTTAAAGCTGCACGGTTTCCCAACAAATTGCCGCATAGAAGTTGCCAGTTCTTTACCTCGACATTTCCTTCCCGCTCGCCGTTAGTTAACCTTAGGGTGTTCGGTCGCTCGCAGTCCTCGCCACGTCACTTGACTGGTTCGATGTCCCGCGGTTACACCACTTCCTTCGCTCGATCTCAAAATGCCGCCACACGTCCAAATTCCAAACCTTTCTCTCGATCTCGGGCTCGTACCATCCACGGATTGGTCCAAGTCCTTCTCGCCTACGCTTGAGTGTTCACTGAAGTCGTCCTTCTGCCGCCTGCCGCGTACCCGTTGCTCGCGCTCCCAACTTTGAATAACTAACGTGCTTGAATTGACTACTTCTAGCACTCGGCCGACATACCACACTTTGAGCGTGCGTGGTCGTGGCGTACAAAATTAAATTCTAGATTTCGTTTAGAGTCCTTCTGCGCGAATTTATTTCAATTATGAACCTATTTCAGGTTCAAGCAGTCACATCGCTTGCTTACTCGCGTAATGTTAGTGCTAACACTGTACATGCACTTCACTTCTGAATTCTATCACTTATTATCGCGTTTCTTAAATCAGCTTTAACTAAGCAAGTACAATTATACTCCTGCACTAACCAATGACGATCGCCGAAGAATTAAGTTGAGTCGCCGTCGCTGTCGAAGTTGTAAGAGAGCTCTTCCGAAGTGCGTCGCGGTATTTATGCGTCTCCACCAGGGGAAAAATTTCTGGAGGGGTGAATTTTCTCCTCCTTCGCGCCCTCTCAAGAAAATATTATCCGCTAACTTTGGACATCGGAGTGCGAAAACCTGCGGGTAGATGTCGCTTTCTCGGACCATCGCTCCGCCGCGTACCCTATTCCTCGGTGTTCTGGTCTTTTCTTGTGGCTTATGGTGGCGTTACGGGTTCGTATAATCCCGTGACGTCACTATATATATATATATATATATATATATATATATATATATATATATATATATATATTCCGAATAGCCGCATGTGCGATTAATGGACAATATTCATTTGAAAACATTATTGCACTGCATACGTTTGAAAACACGGTGCACACAGTAAGGGATGCGACCACCAGATGACATGTGAGTGCATTGATGTCTAGAAGTCAACACTTGCAAATGTTAGTATTCTAAAGACTGTGTTCCGAGATGGATGTCACCAAAGTTGAACAGCGAGCATATGTAAAAATATGAGTGGCAGAAATGCTCGTGAGTGTCATGAAGAGCTACTAGAAGCATTGGGTGATACGGCGGTGCCCTCATGAACTGTTGCACGTTGATTGGAGGCCTTCAAACGTGGACGCGTAGCAATTTTTGACTTGGCGCGCAGTGGACGTCTGTTCACAAAGAGGCGCAAGTGGTTGTTATCGAACACTGTTTAGCAGATGAAAGATATTGGACTGTCGGACTAAGCCGCATTTCCTGTTATGTCTGCATCGACAGTGTTTCTCATTTTGCGGAATGTCTTCAAGATGGGTAAGGTTTGCGCAAAGTGGGTGCCACATTCTTTAACATTGGTGCAAAAATGGATTTGATACGAGACATGCCGTGCCAATCTGGAGTGATTGCAACATGAAGGAAATGATATGTTGAATCGCATTTTTGCAATTCATGAAACGTGAGCACAAGGGTTTTAACCGAAACTAAAGGGGTAACCACATGAATGGAGTCGTCGTAGTTTACCACGAAACTAGTTTCGACAGAATCTATCACTCTCCAAGTTCACGCTACGGAATAAACACTGGAAGATGAAACAAACGATGGTAGTGACAAACCAACAGATCACGAAGATCGTGAAGATCTTCACTAAACGCCATCTGTAGCACGGCTTCAACACGGTCACAGTCAGAGGCACAATTGAACGATCTTGTAAGAGATCTAAATCTTTCAAAGAGGCAAGCGGAATTATGAGTGTCTCCTCTTATAGAAATCAATTTGTTACGAGACACTAGTTTTACATTCCATTAACGACAGCTTGATATTTCCACTGTTTGCTCTATGACAGAGAATATTGTATGAAATATGGTATGTATAGTATATTGTAATGAATAAATGGCCTGCTTACAAAATTTGGGAAGATTCGCAATCCGGAAAAAGGCGTCTATTTAGAGATTCCTCAAAGGGTAGTCTCAATGATATTCTTTTACAAAAAGGAATGGAGAAACCTTTGATACCAGTGGCCCATTCCCTTCTGTTAAAGGAAATCTACGAGGACATGAGACTACTTCTAAAGTATACTGGTTATTCAAATCACAAATGGAAGACCTGTGCTGATCTTGAAGTTCTGGGACTTTATATAGGTATGCAGGTTACACGAAATATTGCGGTTTCTTGTGTCACTGGGATCGTAGGGAAAGAAAAGACAATTATGTAGTCAAAGAGTGGCCATTGAGAGACATTTTCAATCCTGGTGGAAAAAATGCGTCGCATGAACCTCTTGTTGACAAAGACAGTGTGCTGTTATCATCACTCCATCTAAATTTGTGCTTTATGAAGATTTTGTGAAAGCAATGGACAAAAATGGCCAGAGTTTTCAATTTTTAGTCACTAAATTTCTATCTAAAGAAACAATTTTCATTGAACCTCAGATTCGGGACTTGGAAGATATTACCCTTGACCAGTTGCTGACGGATACTGGTAAGACAGTTTGGCTTGCATTGAAGGATGTATGCGACAATTTCTTGGGAAACGTAACGTCTGATAATTACAGAGAACTGACAGAACACATGCTGGACTGTTAAAAGGCAATGACGTGAATCATGTCTCTGAAATTACATTCACTTCATTCCCATTTGGAGTTCTTCCCACGTAATCTTGGATATGTGAGTGACGAACATGGTGAGCTATTTCATCTAGATATCGCTGCCCTAGAAAGATGATAAGAGGGAAGTTGGTCAACAATGCTTTTGGCGCATCACTGGTGAACACTCATACAAGAAGTTTCACCACACACCTACAAACGGAAAGTTTCCAGAGAAAGGTTTTAACTTGCAAGAACATTTCAAGCTTTATTCAGGTTTCTAGTAGTTTTCATTTTGTGATTTGTAATGCAAACAATAAATTATACAAACAATTCAATACAGACAATTTTTGTTATAAAACAAAATTTTTTACATGATCTGTATATTAATGTAACTACAGATCCTCCTATATTTTTACTGACACGTTTCCAAGTTTCTCGAAAGTGATATATGTGGCGTATGTTTCCCTAAAAAATTAGTTCATTGTCACAATCAGCGTATGTGATTAGTAAAAAACACATACTTTCATCTCGCGCAAGACAGAGTTCAAATTTGTTGCACTGTGTTCTCACGTACACTATTTCTGGTCAATATTTGTCTGTACTCCCTCCCCGATATTGGAATCATACCACAATCATACCTCTGATCTTCAGGCTCCTTTTATCAATTCCATTGCCTGTAACAGCATTTATCGATTACGAACTGTTTTCTGTAGGTGCCTCTTGTCGCCGGAATTTTCGTAGATAGTCGTGCTGCTACAATCGCATAATCTACAGCACTGCTTGATACGGTCGCGATCATGCGACATCTTACGAGTGAGAAAGTCGCAAAAAGTCGTGCCATATTCCATCTTGAAGATATTACCCACAACTGCCACGTTACGAAAACCCAAGTATACTGCTTCCCTCCGCGCCTCACCACCGCTTCTCCTTTCTCCATCTTCCGCCAAGCTATACCTTGCGAATCGCTCACGCTGTAAGAATTTCGTAATATGATGCTGCCACGTAATTATGATGCTGCCTTGCTATACTCACCGTCCAATTAGGCATCCAGGGCCTCTTGGGATGCTTCACGTTTACCACACGTCCTCGTATACGTTCATTTCCACGGAACCTACCCAATACACGTGGCCCCCACCGGTTTGCCTCTACACCAACCACTTTCTCAGCATGCACGACACAGATATGTTCCATTCTAAATGTCCACCACTAGCAGCCTTTGATCTTCGTGCGTCGCACCACGCCATCAATCTGTAAGTCCGCTTCGACATCACTCACCCGTTTCATCAGTTTCACCGTTGCCCACGCGGAGGCGCGACTATACTCGAATTTAAACATAGTGACACTTTAAGGTCACGAGCTGGAAGGAGAGGGGGACATTGTCTTCCAAACGGAAGCTCCAATACCAAAACGTTTAGTCTTAATGAAGCTCCCGATTGAATGACAGGTTCCCTCTCTCCATCCAGCTCGTGACCTTGAAGTGCCACTATTTAAATCGGAGTATACTCTAAGTTTCTCATCGTTTCAACATTACGATGACACTTCGCAGTTTTCAGGCCGTTACGAGCCCTAGCGCCGTGTGGGTTATTCGTCTATTTTCGCAATTATATAAATGCTTTTTCGCAGCTCCTGAATTGCAGAATATTCGCCGCGTTCTTTTCCATTACACTGGTCCGCGCGCTTTTCCAGTTTGAACCGTTTTTCTTTCGTGGTCCCTGTGGACGACTGATGCGCACTAACAACCGCGTCAGTCGCTCGCCAATTTCTCGTAATTTTCATTGCTGATTAATTTGTTTATATATATATATCCTAGGTTCAAATCCCGACGATTGGCAGGATTTTCAACTTTAGGTAGACAGCTAGGTCGAATTCTGTCGCTGTCTGAAGAAGAGTTTGTAGCGACCGGCTGTCCTGATCGATTGTTTTCCGTGTTTTTTCTGATCAATCCGGGCGGATGCCGGAGCAGTTACTTCACAAATGGGCCACGAACCGCGAGCGATCTTTCTTTCCTCTTCCTTATCCTATCCATTCCTTACTTACCCACACATTCACATGCACTACACTATCGTATTTGTCGGGAGGCCAGTCGGGAGCTTAGAACTTGTCCCGGCTGGGGTTGCCCCGCTGGTGAGAGATACATAATTGGGGAAAATCCCCTCAAGCCGAATTGTCAATTTAGCGATTTTAACGAAAATACTATTTACGCCACTTATTTGAAGGTGTTTTGCTCTACACGACGAACGAACAAATTTGCATCCTTTTTGGCTTCGTGGAAAGTACCTTTCAAAAGTCCAAATATCCTTTTTAAACACGCAGGACATCGAGTTCATTCAGATCGATAGAGAAATAGCAATTTTGGAGAAAATTGTTGGGACAGTTTAGGCGCTAGCGTTCACTACAGACGTATAGATGTTTTGCAGTCAAACGATTTTTAGGTATTGAGGACCTATCAGACGTGGATTCTGACTACACGACGTGTTATTCACTATACATAGGAACAAAGTGTACCAACTGCCTGAATCGGTACCACGGCCTGAAAAGAAGAATTTTTTCTGTCGAAAAATCGCGATTTTCCCTGTAGATTTGCAACACCTTCTTTATACTGCGTAAGCAGTATGCGAGAAAGTGGGAATGATATCTTTAAAAATGTCAATTGCAATTTTTTTAAAAAAACAGTTATTTTCGCTTAATTTCTGTTTTAATTTAATGCATTGCACATTTTGACAAGCAGTTTCTTAAAACGGCTATAACATTTGTCTTCAAATTTGTCTAAAAACGCAACAGACGCATAAAAATAACGCAGGTCTCTGTTTCGTTCAACTATTTTAATAGTAAAAAAATGCAAGAATTATTAAAAAATCCTAGAAAGTGTGAGCTGTTTTGGCACCATTCGTTTGGTTACCTTTCTTCAGTCTACAACAGTATCTTTTCCTTTTTTAAAATTCTTACTTATCCTGCGCAGAGAATAGATAGAACAGAAGAACAGAATAGATAGAACTGTTTTGGCACCATTCGTTTGGTTACCTTTCTTCAGTCTACAACAGTATCTTTTCCTTTTTTAAAATTCTTACTTATCCTGTGCAGAGAATAGATAGAACAGAAGAAAAATATTTACCTGGATTTTTCGTAGGATGTTCGCAAGTACAAGAAAATTTATTATGTGACCGAACAAAAATCTAGAATCCTAGAACTAGTACTACTTTTTCCTTCTTGCATCTTTGGAGGTTTTGAGGAATCACTACTTTGCTGGTAGTTCCATGTTGCCTTTTCACGAGGCGTGTCAAATTGCACCCGCACGCGCTACTTGCCCTTCTGGGAAGCCCGGCTCTCCTGCGAAAACGAGCATCTTCCCCTCGCTCCACTCTCATTTCCCCTCCAAATCAAGAAAAGGGTGTACTCGCGCATACTGAAGTGAGAAATGTAAAAACTGTGTGGGTTAGAAGTATTATGAAGAATGGATCGTATGAAAGGCTTCATACAAAAATGTTTGATACTTTTTATCAAACAACAGAGATTGAAATTATGTTTGTATAATTTACTACTCATAACTTTACTTAAGTTTTTTTTTTTACATTCTGCCGTGCTTAAACATTTTGACAAGGTTTAGGAATATGTTTAAATTTGAAAATTCTTTCGAATTGTTTTATTAAACCATTCAGTTATTTGTTGTATATAGCAATAATGTGAAATAACTTAAGAAGTCTCTAGACGTTAACAATTCTTGCTCACAGGCGGACAATTCCTTTAACCGACGAGAAACTATGTCGGAAACTCCTAATCTGAACGGAGAAAGTTAATGCAATTATTGCGCTCTCAAGAATAGATGATTATGAAATCAAGATTCTTTAAATTCAGTATAATTAATTTTACTCTCAATTGACAATATGAAATCTGACCGAGGTATTATTTTATATTAATGGATAATTTATTTGATTTAGTTGATGAAATGGGAACTAATATCGGTTTGGGGGCAATAAATATCAATTGATTTTTATACCACTTTTATTTTTAAATTTCGCGCCAATTGCTCTGGATGGAATGCCGCTGACTCTAGTACACTAGATATCTTACCCGCGACCTTGACATACATGCTTTAAATACTTCCTCCCTGAGATTGGCTCCAGGGAGTAGTCACTATGGCACTTGCTTTGGTTGTCCCACAGGACCGAATTTTCAGGATTTACGCATTAATATTCTTCTGCGCAGCCCTTAAACTCTTACGTGACCTTGGTGCCAAGGCAGCGCTCCTGTGTCCCGAAGGAACGCAACCTGCTGTTGCCTGTGTTTCCGGCGTGAGGACACGTGCTAGGAAATTGCCCGCCCATGTGTAACGTGGACCTGGCTCTCCACCCAAACTCCTACGTCGTATAGGCAGGAGAGACAAGATTAGCTAAAATCGGAGTAGTCATTAATAGTAGGTGGGAAAATCCACCATGCCACGACACAAACTAGTTAAACATTCATGCCCAGGGGAATTCGAACCACCCGCGCTTGATGTTACTGTTAACTTGATGTTACTGCGACTGATGTTAAGGTTACAGAGGGCATGGGTGTTGGGTTACACAGGATATAAGTTACATAGGACATGATGTTTCTGGTAAAATATATGACATTTCTCTTATTACTAAGTATACGTTTAAGCAGACAAAATCAACAATGTAGAAACCAAAAAATAAATGATTTATTTAACAAAAATTAATAATTTTACGAACTCCATTCTGCATTTATTACCGTGAAAAATATTTGGTCTCAAATACACCTCTCTTGTCTATAATTTGCACATAAGTAAATTAGTGACTACAATTACATTTTTAAATATCTTATATGCAATAATGGGTATAGAAATATTTAGATGTGAAAACATGACAATTTAATAATCTTTAACGTTAGTGTTTGAATACCTTAAAACATAGTACGTGTATTTCTAAGACTCATCAATTATTTTTCAGTAAATATCCTCATTTGTTAATCTTTAGATCTTAGATGTCACCATTTCATACAAGTTATTAAAGGATTTCTTTTTTTTTTTTTTTCAAGAAAATTCTAAAAATTCCTGTTTATTTGAATCATTTTCGTTTTCATTTGCTGAAACCAAATTATCGTGATAGCTCAATTCCCCACCTTCCAAAGCCGGCTTAAGTTGGTGAGGTTCTACATCTAGTCGTTCCCCTCCAGGTTCGCCATTCAGCACATCCCTCAGGCGTTCAACCCTTCTGTCAGCCACGAGTGGTTGATGTTGAAGATGTTGATGTGAATGTTGGTGTGAATGCTGCGTATTATGATGTTGAGAATGATGTTCTCCGATGGGGGTGTTGTTGTTGTTGTTGTTGTTGTTGTTGTTGTTGTTGTTGTGAACTTGGCGAGTTCTGTTGGTTGTATTCTGGTTCAGTGTTTTTATCCTCAACTTCAGTTTTATGAGATTTTGACTGTTGTTCCTGCTGAAGTTCATGTTGCATATGAGCTAATACTTGGCGGAGGCGATCTAAGTCCACTTTTATATTCTCCCTCTCTTCCACATGCTTGACGAAATCAGCAAGTGTTTCTCTATTTACTTTATGGTCTACTCCTTCCACTTCTTTAAGTAGCTCTTTCAAGGCTACTCGGTCAAGACGGGCTTCTTGGTTGTCTCCTCCATCCCATTCTGAAGGGTCTCGATCTGCAGCCTCCTCTTCACTATATTCTCCACTTCCTGCTAGCTGTTTAACCAAAATTAATAACTTTTCATTCATAACAGGATCACTAGCAGAAAAATTAGCATGCGAAATCATGCTTGTGTTGAACATTTTTCTCCCCAGTTTTGCTGCATTGGGAGATTCCATCATCCAATCCATTAGTTCTTGTCCATCTAACTGCCTCTGCCCCACATCTCCATCTCCCGATGAAACAAATGACGAGAGACCATTATTTTCTTCTCCAAAGTCACAAGTACTGCAGCTGCAGTTAGAAATAATCTGGACACTCTTTTGCATTTCTGAAGCATCTGGATCTTCTCCTTTGCAGGTTAGGGTAAGCTGCAACAAAAGTAATGGAGTTAAAAATAATCAAATAGCGTGTATTTCGTAGGACATTTACATTTTCTCATTCATTTAATTTAATGAAGTTAGTTATTTTTCTTTAATATAACTAGTATTATTGCCACATTAGAGTAAATAACAATACGGTTTTGACCTTAGATACATAAAGAATATTGGATATCATCAGCGGACAAATGTCAATAATAATTGTTCAAGTGAACTTTCGTAAAGCTTTAATAATTCTTAAATAAATGCTTTTTTTTAATTAAATACCCTTGGACTCGTGAAAACATTCCACACTTTGCAAATCATTATTTTAAATATGAAATTAGCTTCAAATTGAAACACAACAACCAGATTTAAAAGTGTGGATTTTAGAATTATACTAGATACAGTACTGTGTATGGGTAAAAATTTTAATATCGCCAATCGTTTATTTACGCACAGAAATGAAACCAATTAGATTAAATTGCAGAGAATATCGAATAGTCTCTTACGTGGCCTGCCCGAGCTTTTTATCGTCACACAGCTTGGGACGATTTTACTGGGACAATTTGAATTAGAAAGCTATATGATCATTTGCCCCAGACGGGAATCGAACCCAGGACCGCCTCGCAGAAACTAGCACACTGTTCATGAGACATTCGATTGATTGATTGATTTTTTCGTGCTTCCTGGCGCGTCAACTGCTTCGTCATTAGTCCCGTTAGTGTAGTGTATGTTTTTTCTCGAGAGATGGCGGTGATCTTCCCCCGCTGGATGGCGAGATCCGGCGCCGACCTACCGTCGGCTAGTGGGGTTTCCCCCTAACCAGGACTCTCCCACCAGCGGCACCGTCTCAGCCGGGAGAGGCTCTAAGCTCCCGACCGGTCTCCCGGAATATGTGGTAGTGTAGTGCATGTTAGTGTTAGTGTGTGTGTGTGTGTGTGTAAGGGGAGAGGATATGACAAGATATAGGAAGGAAAGATCGCGCGTGGTCCATGGCCCGTTTGGTAGGGTACTGCTCCGGCATTCGCCTGGTGTTGATCGGAGAAACCACGGAAAACTACCGATCAGAGCAGCCGGCCGCTAGAATTCTCCTCCAGACAGCGACTGAATTCGACCTAGCTGAAAAGCTAGTGTCGAAAATCCTGCCGCCGTTAGGACTCGAACATAGGACCTCCCGGTCAGAGGCGCTGCAGTGACATCAGTTGATGCACTGAGCTACCGCTCCCGGTGAGACATTCGAGGGGATAAGTTTTTAACTAAATTAATTAATTAAATATAAATAATGCCTTGGACCGTCTTGCTATCAATGAATATGTTTTCGGCACAAGCTGAAAACACTTTTCCTCCCATAATTTAATTTGATTCTACAAACATTCTTTATTTCATTCTAAAAGCATGATGATGGAATTGCTCAACATGCAAAATATTTGAAACTATACTTCGCCAAACTGCTTTCTCATGTTTTCCTCACCTGCACTTTCCCTGTTTCGCTCCCTTGTCAACACGTACTCCCGCTACCAGATCTCTTTTTTTGTTGCGGTCTTCATACTCTTCAATAATCAATCATTTTATTAGCTCAATGATTCGATATTTTTCATTCCTTGTTTGAAAATAACTGAATCCATTAAATGAATTGTAAACCTTAATGTATATTTCCGTTTAGCATGCAATAGAAATGAGAGAAATAACTTACATTTTTCCATATTAAAACAGATGGTTGGCACGAATCACAATAGGGTTTAATAAGCTCTCCTGGAGCACTTGGTAACGTTCTTGGTATACTGTAACTGAAGCAGGTTCCAACACATACATTGTTGTCAATCTCCACGGAGTTACATCCAGGATATGTAACTACTTGCTTAATAGGAGTAATTTTGCACCATGAATGTTTATCAGGATACAAAACAATATTATGAACCTGGAACAAGAAAACAGAACAATGAAACACACATGAGACAGGCATGGAAGAAATATGTGAAAAATTAAAATTACAGATAAAATCTTTAATTAATTAATTAAGGATAATTAAAATTCCCTAAATATGAAACTTATGGCACAGATTAGACAGAGATGTCACAGCTCAGAGTCGGGAAATATTAGTACGTTTGATGTGTAATAAAGCGGGTTACCATGACGCATCTATATACAGAACGAGTTATTTCGAGTGGAACACTAGTGGTGCTAAGTAGCACATACTTTCTTGTCCGTATTTTCACGCAAAAAATCCTAAAATTTTCAAAAAATTGTACATTTTCTTATTTCAAAATCTATCTTTAAGAATCAGATTTTATTAAGGGAAAAAATCTATCTTAATATTTGTAATTGTAGAAGACGCCGAAATTTTTTTGAATTTTTGTAAGTTTCGGAAAATTAGGGTTTTCGACGAAAATGAGACATTCTCTTAAATGTCCTTCACACTATCCAACCACAAAATTTCATCAAAAACGAAGGAGCCTTTTTTCGGAAAATTTGGAAAATGTCCCAGGGGCTTCATGTAAAGTACCCCCAAAATTAAAATATCGGTTTCAAATTCAAAGGGTCGTGACATCAGCCATATCGATTGGGGAATATCAATTTTGGAGAACACCCGCTGAACGGTTTAGCCGCAATCGTTGTTCACAGACGGACGGACAGACGATCAGACGGATAGACGGACCGACGGACGGACGGGCAGACAGACAGACATTTTGCCGTCATTCGATTTTTCGGTATCGAAGACCCATCATATATAAATTCTAGGTACACAACGTGTTGGAGGATTTTTTCTAAATTTAGGAACTGCATTTATCCACTTTTTCGTTACCAGGACTCTGTAATAAGGGTATTTCAGTCGAAAATTCGCCGTTTTTTTCGCGCAGCATTACATAACGTTCTCTCTACTCCGTAGCAAGAAAGTAAAATCAGCATATTGCTCATAATATTAGCAATAAATAATTTCTTTACCGATTAGGCATGAAGCATAGATTCCTGTAGAAAAAGTGTTTGTATTTTTCCAATTTCGTCGCAGCAACCAGACGTTTTTGCGCATTTTCTAGACTCGATAGCTGTTGAAGACTCAGGAGATCGTTCGTGCCATTTGTGAACAGCGAGTGCTCTGCAATTCTGACGGCCAGCTGGCGCGGTCGTAAAATGCACCGCGATTCCATCAGTTAACAAATTTGCTTCTTTCGTCGTTTGTATTTTAAAATCCTTTTTCTTCAGCAATATTTCGAAAGGCAATACTCGAAACATCTCCATCGTTTCGACTCATATTAAGTTCACCTTTCTGGGCTTCTAGAAGAGAAATCGTCAAGAAACGGATATGCCCAAGCAAAGCGTTTCTCCACAAAATGTCATAAGAAACACTTGTTCATCTAATTGCGCGGAAGACAGTGGTCTATGTTTTTTCCACCTGAAATGACTAGCCATGTATTTTTTCTTTTACAAGTTCACTGGTTTTTTCAAGCGGCACAATTGAGAAAGGAAAGGTACTTTCTCAATGTGTCAAAAACTGTTTCGAATGTTACTTTATTTTATTAACAAGAATAAAATTAATTTTATTAACAAAAACAAAACATGATAAATATATGTGGCAATATTACACCGCAAAAGTGAAGCATTCCCAACCCTATTTATTTTCTATAATACTATTAATCACTTAATGATCGACGGATATTTTTACTTAGTCAACATGTAAATATATAAATAAGTTGCTCTACGGTGGTTTTGACAAACTTCAGGAGATATCTAAAATGTTAATAATGTCTAAATCTTTATTTCAGACACGTACGAAATTGTTAGGTTCCTACTTTATATATTTTTACAACATTAACATTCCAATTTTAGATTAAGAACATTTCGTGTAAGATCTTTAGATGACAAAAATTTTCAATAATAATAATTATTTTGTGTATTTTACTATATAACATATTTTCCATGAAGAAACTAAAACCCTAATTTTGTAACATGTGAAGGTAATTTTTGTAATATTTAACGACTTTAGAACACACAAAGTAACTTCAAAATCCATAGCTTTTGATTCTGAAGCTGTTCCAATGTTTCATCCCTGGCAATGTTACCCTTCCATACTTTAGAGATTGTTAGATCAATTACAAATTGATATTGAAGGATCTGCCACACAAAATCCTTGTAAACTGAAATTAAATAGTTTCTTGATAACAATCTTATAAATATATGACAAATTTAAGTTTATGCTTGGTGAGAGTCAGTGACTTAATATTCTTCTGTGTCGTGTCTTGTATTATTCTACTGATGCTTTACTGAAGATAGTACAATATCATTGCCGAATATTCGGTTGCGATTTTCTTTCGCAGACGCCATTAAATGCAAAATAACAATGATATTAATTTTTGATATTACATTTTGATATTTTTGATATTACATTTTGATATTAATTTTTGATTTTACATTTTGATAAACAACTTCTTTGTGATTGCGTCATGGAATATTATAAAACGTTTCAAATGCATATGATAAAAATTTACACACAAATTGCCACATTTAGTCTATTTTTAACACTCTTCCCACTATTCAGCATATAAATATTTTATTTTATCAATGTATTTGAAATCTAATTGTTGCAAATTAAAATGAGATCTTCTACTTTGAAATTTTGTGATTTGTATTATCTTTCGTGAGAAACTTTATAGTATAAAGAACTGGTAGTAAAAGAACTCGTTAAGAGCACAAGTCTCAGAAATGAAAAATTTTGAAAATGTAAATTAGGCATCATGTAAACCCCCACAATTTAAAATATAGGTTTAAAACTTATAGGGCTTTGCGCATGCCTTGCACATGCTGAGAGCGTCTGAGCAGTGTCTTCCCTTGGTCATTGAGTAACCTCGCATTTTGAACCCTCCCGAGAATATGAGCTTGATAATGTTCTTCTAGGCCTCCATCCAGATTTGGGAAAGGAGCGTGTGATGTCAGACTTGATTCGATGTTCTTGTGTAGAGTACCGTCAGTAAATGATTGCTATTCTTTCCTTCTTAGCAGGGCTTCTGATTTCGGGAACCCGATTTATACTTTATCAGCCACATCATAAACCCCAGTTTCGTTTGGTTTTATATTTCCTTCATGAACACTCTACTTTGGCCTCAAACTTGTAACACGTAGGTTAGTCTCACTTGAAATTACCTACTTGAAATTACTTGAAATTAACTTACTTAATAATTACTTGAAACGAACTAGTTTTTCCCCCACTGGCGGGAAACACTCCTCAGACGCTCTGGGCATCGGGTCAAAAAGTCATGTACCTAGTCCGTACTGGACGGGACGCTGTTCCACGTAAGTATTACTCAATTATACAAGAACGTGGGAGTCGGGCATTCATAAAAATTATAATAATAATTAAATGGTTTAGAATTTTAAATATTTTCAAACAAAAATATAACTTTTACATTAGCACAACGTTGGCACATTGTGTCCGTAAATTCCCTCATACAAAGAGTCAACTCCAGTTAAAGTTAACTTCTGGGGGAAAACATTTTTGCTTCATTTTATCAGAGGTTCACCATATCCGAAGATGTCAAAATTAAATAAATTTCCCAATTATTTTTTTTAAGGAAATACAGTAAAATACATTAACAGCACCAACTGAAAATTTCAATAACTTTATTTGATTCTAAAAAATAATTATTTTTAATTGTTTGCTTCGAATATTTTTCATTAGTCATTTCTCTAAATCCATCTCGAGTTCGTATTTTCTCCATACTTGATTCTGCATTGTCCACTGTCTCTAACAAGGGACCTTTCAACAGGTTCAGGTCGAAATCTGGCCTCATATTTTTTCTATAGATAAATGTTCACTATTTCTATAAGCTTTGAAAAAATTAGCAACCGGCTCGCACTGGATGTCTCAGAAAAAATAAGAAAGTTCCACACTTTTCACGTCCACTTTGACGCCACTCAGAATGTTAAAAACACACAATTTCAGATGCAGTCCCTGGAGGTGTTTACTGTTAGTAGCTTCTTTCTGCCGTGCGAGAATTCCATCTGTGAATATTCAGAAGATAAACCTAGGGTGCAAAAGACCTTGCCTAATGAAAATAAATTAAAAAATCCTATGTTCTGGGAAGGGAGTAGTATAGTCTGTGCAAAACCTTAAGGAGTCTTCACCTTTCTTACAAACTACCGCTAAAGATGAGAGATGAGGCCTGCCTGTCCACAACTCAATGTTGAGTAATTCATCAATTTTTCTGTCTACGTTTTCTACTATGCTGCAGAGGAGAGTATAGGGTTTCTTGAATACGGGGACACCCGATTCTTTTAGCTCTATCTGGGCTTTGATGTTTTGTATGCTAGCTGTACTATCCTCCGAAAACACTGTGGAAAACTTTTGCTGTAATTTGCCTGCCCATTACGTTCAGGATCCTCTTTGGTTAACCTCAAAGATTTCTCTACCAATGCGGGTACAAAACCATAAGCCAATCGTGACTCATTAGTGAAACAGCTTCCCCTCGAAACCAGTGTGGCAAGTGGCAATGTTTTTGACTCAATCTTCATACATTCAGCCACATTTACACTTACCTGACCAACAACTGCTAAGCACCTTCCAGATGCAGCCCGTAAGGACGTACTTAGTCGTGCTTAAATCCATATATCTCCCTTATTCTAATAATTGATACCGCGGCGGCACCGGTATCTACTTCGCATTTCAGTCTCTTATCGTCTACATAATTGTTTTCATTAATTGGAAACTGGTGTGGTTGGCTTCTACCTTGTTTATTTCATTTTACGCACGTCACAGTGACATTCTTCCGTTTTGCTGACGATTTCTCCCATTTTTAGTGCACTTTCTGCGTATTGGTTCCTTGTCCGCACACCATCAGCAAATATCCATTTCCCCGCAATCACGGGAGATGTCGTCTTTTGCCCTACAGGAATGTAAGTGTGGTGGCCCGCAGGCTCCTCCGCACCGCTGGTGTTTTCATTTGCTTGCGTAGTAGTGTGGTTTCCTCCCTTCTTCCGTCCGCACCTCGAACACCGCACCTCGAACCAGGAGCGGCACGCTCACCTTGAAGTCGAAAAACTGGGCTTGAGATGAGTCGCCAATTACATAGACGCTGCACCAGCTGAGGTGGCTCAAGCTCAACTGATGTCACTGCAGTGACTCTGACTGGTTGCTTTACGGTTCGAGTCCCGGCGGTCGCAGGATTTTCGACACTAGCTCCAGCTTACAATAGCTAGATCGAATTCAGCCGCTGCCTGGAGGACAATTCTAGTAACCGAATGCCCTGAACGGTAGTTTTCAGTGGCTTCTCCGATTAACGCCACGTGAATGACGAAGCAGTACCCTAAGAAACGGGTCGCGGACCGCTCGCGATCTTTCCTTTCTTTTCCTTGCCCTTTCCTCACCCCTTACTGACATACACTGACGTGTACTACACTACCATACATGCCGGGAGACCAGTCTAGAGCTTAGAGTTAGTCCCGGCTGGGGCGGTGCCCCGATAATGGGAGATACCTATCGCCCGGAAACATGAAATAATCAGACAATTCATTGACGCTACAGTTTTCACGGCCATGTTGAAAGTCATTTCTGTTTTGGAAAGCTGTTTGCACAGCACTTTCTCATCGTGGAGATCACACACTAACTGGGCGCGATGTGCGTTGTCGAGGAAAGTGCCGAAGTGCCAATGTGCATGCCGGTTAAACTCCACGCAGAATTCGTTTATCGACTTCGTTCCGAAACTTCTTGTCAGAGGCGGGATTCAGGGTGGGGGGGTAATAAGTGTTTCTCACGAAACAATATTTCGCGGCTCTGCGGTACGATAAGATCAAGTGTTTTTTTCAGCATTCCTTGTAATCTATGGAAACGTAGTCGGCAAACTGAAAACTTTAGGCCGTTGTCCATGTAGTAAAATGATTTTCTTTACCAGACCTTCAATAAATGAAGAAATTTGTCATCGCTGCGAAACATACGGAATAAAAAAAATCACCAACTGACTAACATTTCTGTGATCCGGCAGTTCTAGTGTGAACATTGAGTTAGACCAAAAAATTGCGCGTTTACAATTTTTGAAAAAGTGAGAAAGTGAAAATATACGAATGATGTTCAGTAAAATGGCTGCTAATGTTATGTAATATAAGTGTGTTTTTCTATTGTAATGTAAGATGTAATATAACTAATGCATGCCCTATTTCTTTGATGCTAAATGTTCACTGAGAAAAAAACGAACATGTTATCTCCACTGAAAATTTTCTGTTATATTCAATGTGATAATAAATTAACTCTTCTGTTATTATAAATGCGAATCTGTTGTTTTAATTATAATGTCATTTCTATTATTATAAGAAAAAATTTTAATTGTTTTTTTTTTTTTTTGGACAACAGAACAATTTTCATTATATATTTATAATAAACACTAAAATAAATGCACAGAGCTGTTGCAGCCCTTTTCAATATTTTTTTGAACTACAGCTCAGCTATCGAAACTAGTGGTGCTACAGAATGGCACTACTAGTTACTTTTCTAATTTCTTTGAACTGGGTCAGCTTTACAATCTTGCCCCAATCTCTTGTCGGCCACAATCTCTCGCCGCCCAAAGTACAGTTTTTTCAAACAATTTCTCAATTCTTCGGTTTCGTAATGATAGATCTGAAGCATTACTTTAAGAGTATTGAAGAAGAGTAAAATCTCGTCCTATGAGGAAATTCTTATTGAAAACTTTTGGAGCCGTTTTTAAGAAAATAGCGTTTAAGCGTTACTATAAATGCGAAATTTGAAACTCTTTTTCACAGAAATCTTTTGAATTTTTCGAAAACTTCATTTGAAGCACTTCCACTCACAAATGCAATAATTTATATTAAAGTAATAATGTATAAGTATAAAATGTGTATATTAAAGACGAAAATGATATTTAAAAATTTACATTTGTGTAATTTTTTAAAACAAAAAAACAAAGCAGCAAAATGACTTTTATGTCATCTTAAACAGTACAATTATTACTATCCGTACGAAACTTTTGAAGAAAAAATTTGGAGCCGTTTTTGAGAAAATGGAATTTGAGCGTTTCTGAAAATGCGGAATTTTGACTTCGTTTTAACAGAAAACCTTTTGAGTTTTCGAGAAACTTTATGACATCATTTAACTCTTAATGCAATAATGTGAACAAATCGCTGCTAATGGAAGTATTATCGACGTGAGATACAAGTCAAAATATATATTTTTTATAATTTTTGAAAAAACAAAAGCATAATGGCATGTATGTCATCTCGTTGTCGTAAGGTACATATATAACTATCCTACCAAAGATTTAAGAAAAAAATTGGCGCCGTTTTTGAGAAAATGTTCTTTTTGTTATTCCTTAAAATGACACATGTCGCACGCATTGTTGCGCGAAAACTTCTAAAAGTTTCAAAAAAATTACATGACCTTAAAGAAATAACTAATTAAGGACAACAAATTTCATTTGAAAGAAAAAACTCTATCATTGGTTTTGCTGTTGTAGGAAGTTGCTGAAAAAATCAAACTTTTGTAATCATCGAAGATTCAGAGTTAACAGTGAAAATTGGACCTACAGCACCTTTATAAATGTAGTTTACTCTATTCGCGCAAGAAATTTAAAGAATGTAATTGGAATCATTTTTGAGAAAATTTCGAAAATGTCACAGGGGTTTCATGTAAAGTACTCCAAAATTTAATGTTTTTCAAAATCGCTGAGCTTTGACTCGGGCGAGGTTTTCTTCAATTTGGTAAAAATCTTACGAATGATTTTGGGCGCTAGTGTTGTTCACATAGACCAGACGGAAGGACACACGAACGTTTTGCCGTCAATCGATTTTGCGATAACAAGGTTAGACAATTTTCTTCTAAATTTAGCAACTGTATTTATGCAATTTTTCGTTATCAGTGCCCGGTAATAAGTGTGTTTCTGCCGAAAATTCCCCGTTTTCTGGCGCAGCATTACAGAACTTTCTCTCTACTACGAAAGCGATAGCGAGAAAGTAAACATGTTTTATGATGGTATATTTTTTTCATATTTTTTCAATCAGATAAATAATGTTAAGTTGACGAAAAAAATTAAAATAAAAAACACGTTTCTGGCTGTAGAGGGGTGTGGGTGGTGGGACGGGGCCAAGAAAACATTTTTAAAATCTTATTTTAATGTTAGAGTTACAGTGTAACTACTCAAATGTCATTTAGTTTACGGGAACTTTTTATTATTTTATGCGGGGAGACACTTTGCCCCCCTCCCCCCCAATGAAAGAGCCGAAATCCCGCCTATGTTTCTTGTGGAACCGGAACTACTCAGAATTACACTTCTCCGGCTTATAATTTTCTAGAAAAGTCAACTTCAGCAGTTCTATTTTTACTCGCTGGGTTTTGCGGGCGTGATACCTTTGTAATATTTCATAACTATTCTTCTCATATCACTATTATGAAAACTTTAAATGTTGTTTTTAACGACACTGTTAACGATGAAAAATTGTTCAAAAAGTTCGACATACATATCCAAAGTTTCCTCGCACGTGAATTCCCCACAAGCACGATGTATGAAGCCTAAGCAGGCACTGTGTTTTGCTAGTCTTTTACATTGTCTCTAATACTTGTGCAACACAGAACTAGTTCTACACACTAGTTGTCAGAATACTGTGTCCTTTAATAACAATATGTAGTGAGTTCTGATAAAGGAAATATTTACTCAGATACACACTATGCTAACGGTCACAGTATACACCTGCACAGCCCGATCGATATCATACCGCCCAAGCCAAATGATCTCATAGGGTCTGGGTGCCTTCAGAAACCTACCTGGAATAATTATAGTATAAGATAAGTCTGTGACATCGGAACATTCACTTGTATCATAGCATTAATTTGACAAAATTAAAATAATTTTAAACCGAAATGTTCAATTTGTATCATCGTTAACACTTTTGGTCCAATAACATTATTTTGAACTCTTACGAACAAGAAACTTCCGAAAATTTCTATTATTATTATTATTATTATTATTATTATTATTATTTTATTATTATTATTATTATTATTATTATTATTATTATTATTACAACTTAATTGTCTCACCTTATGTTCTCGATGAGTAGTGTGTACTTGATTTAAGCTTAACAGGAGCATAATCCAAAATATGAAAGATGATTCCATCATGTTGTTCCTTCAATCTGTAAAAAAACAAGGGCATATTAAAGTATAGGCAAATGGGTACTGGAATCTACATGCGACAAACCCATTAACAGCATAAATTGAAATTGTAACGCACCGTGAGTTCCATATTCCCGACGCTCAATAACGCTCCTTATACTCGACGGTTAAGCAATTTTCGAAAATTCAGAGTTCGAAAATAGTACCTGCGCTATTTTTTAAGTGTTCTTTACTCTATCCGTGCGAAGCATTTAAAGAAAAAATACGGAACCATTTTTTAATAAATTACATTAACTTCAAGCAGAAAAGACGCTAAAACTACTCGTTTAAAAATATATGAACTTATTGACAGATCTAATTTTTTAGAACAGATTTTATTTAAGAAAAAATCACTGTCATCAATATTGTACTTTTGCAATGCTAATTTTTGCAATTTTGAAAATAAAATAATAGAGATTTTGAAAGAATTCTCTTTTTTGTTAGTAGGGACCGACAATACGTTTTACTGTCAATCGCCGATTTCCGCCATAGTATAACAATCATTTTTCTTTACCACATAAGCGTAGTAAGGTGAGAAACTAAAAAAAAAATTCCATTTTACTCCTACATTTACAAAATGAATTACGTACCGCAATAGAACGCCCTTGAATTTATCAAAAAATATGAAGTCCGCTCATGAACTAACTTACATGAACGTAGGAAACATTATCTTGCAAAAATCAGTTCATAGAAGTCCATTTTTGTAATCGAATAATATGCTGAAAAATAGATAGCAGCAGTTACTGTTTAGTGATGAAATTATAGTTCTCCCACTAGTGCGAATTATCCACATTTCTTACAAGTTAAAACTTCACAGGAAGGTACTCCAAGGTAATGACAGTTTGTTTTAAAGAAATTAAAGCTCTTATCTTTCTCCACTCTCTATCAAAAATCTCTTTCGCGAAGTGATTTCGTTGACGTTGATTTTCAGACATTTGCTCTCCTAGAAAATATTGACAAGTTAGAATATTATGATTATGTTCTTACAACATTCTTTGGGCAAAGATGTAGGATTCCATTTCAAATGCTATTTCTAGAATGGGGTCAATGTATCATTAGAAATAATTCTCTTAAATACTTCACGACTGTTGGCAATTAAGTGTAATGATGTTTTTCTGTGTAGCAGACGAGAGGGGAGAAAGCCTTGTAAGCCCAAGTAACGTCTTAATTAGTCACTGGAACTGCAAGCGAGCATTTTAGATAATCAATTTGTTGTAAGTTCGCCAATATCAATTATTGACAGGTGTGCCTGCTTTCTTTCTGTACATTAATTTAAAATTGACATTACATACATACGTTTATTTAAACTGCAATTGGATATGACCCGGTGGCAGTTAAACAACAATAACTACAACAACAATGTGAACGGGAATGTAACAATGTGAATGAGAACAACGTGAATGTAGAATTACATTTGTTACAATATTTTGCAGACATTTTTTAATGTAATTGGTTCGTATTGCTTATGCTGAATTGGTACATATTCTCAATGATAGAATTTGCCATTAAACCGACATTACTCTTAACTATGCAATAGTCCCTAGGTTGTGTCATAGTTCGTCATTAATTAGCTGGTACGCTGACAATCACCTGGACAGAACAAACAAAACTCGTTATGTCAACGAATATTAGGACTTCCACTCGATTATGCTCGCACGTAGTGGATCTCTTGAGAGTAAACTATCAATTTATTTTATAAATATAGGTATCTTCAATTAACCAAATTTTAAAGTATGTGGGTACGAAATTTGAGAAACTTTTCTTGTTCATACTGCCCCTTCCTTCGCTGTTAAGCAAGTGATCAGTATTACATGCTGCAAACCAACCTACAACTCCCGTACATGATGAAACGAGATGTAACAGCACATACCTTCACGCATTATTTCCAATTGTTGCAATTTGCAAAAATTTCGGAGAGTTCGATGAGAATGTAGCCTACCCAATTCTTTCAAGAGACTTTTCTTCTACACGTGGGAAAAATCGAAGAAAATAACTGGAGCTGTTTTTGAGATTTTTAAAAATAAATATCATTAATTCAAGCAAAAAATTCGTGAACACTACTCATTTTTTCAAAATATTCTACCTGACTTTTTTTAAAGATCTGCTTTTCCGAAAGTTTTCATTTAAGACAAAAGTCTCTATATTCAATACTATACTACCTTTCTAATGTTAATTGTTTGCATTTTTTGAAAATACCGCCGGAAGTGGCACCAACACCAATTTTCTTTCCGTTCATACGAGGAGAAAATTTAAAGGAAATATTTGGCCCAATTAAAAAAAAAAATTAAACATTGCTCATATTTCAAGCAAAATTATGCAAAAGGTCTTTTCAAAAAAATTGTACATGACATTATTTTCACATCTGTCTTTGAATCACAGATTTCATTCGGGAAAACACCCACGACATTTTCACGAGTTCTTTACGCTATCTGAGGATAAAGTTTAATCCAAAAATTTGGAGCCGTATTTGAGAAAAGTTTGAAAATGTTGAAGCTTCATGTAAAGTCCTTTAAAGATCAAAATAATTACAATCCTTTCTCTTCTTAAGAAGTAAGGCAAAAAATCACATTTTCTCAATAATGACTCCCAATTTTTTCTTTGAATTTTTCCACGGCTAGAGCAAAGGACATTAAAAATGGCGCAGGACTCAATTTTGTCAAACTCTGAATTTTAGAACATTGCAGGAGTTAGACATAATGCGAGAAATTATGTGCTAAGCACCACTAGTTTCGAAACACAATAGAGAATATAGCCTTCTGGGAGAACAGTGGTTGAGTGGTTCAAATTGCGCCAGACGTCTCATCTCTGTATTCACGCATTTGCCAGTTTGCTGAGTAACTCCTCGGACCAGAGCCTATAGTCTGAAAACGAATTTGTACTTAAACTACAGAAGTAAAAATACTAACAGTACAGAACAAATTAATGGTCTGGTGTTTCACATGAATGGTACATTTGTTCTGATTATTTAGCAGTTTTGTATCTCCAAGATTGCAAACCAATACCTTTGAAATTCGTTTTTAGAACAGGATTCTTTTCGAGGGATGGGAATATAATATCTGTGCATAATATGGAGAATTCTTTTATCGTCATGTATGTATCATATGCAATGACAGTATCAGTAACGGATAGAAATCCATACAGTACGTGTGAGTACGATTAGTGATGCCTTGGACAGAAATTAATCTACAAATTTTATTCGTAGTCTACATCCAGAATCGAATTAAACAGTGACCGTCGGAGGGATACGATTTTTACTATTGCATGATTCTTCTGCTTAACTGGAAAAGTTGGAAGTTCTGGTTGATTACTGAAACCCCAATAATTATGCGATATTTGAAAATTTTGTTTCGTATATATTTAATTACAGTAAAAGAGAGATATATAATAGGCCTTACTTCGTAAGAAGATGAAGTTATTATTCTAGGCCGAAAACGGTATTTTCGAAAGAAAAACTTATTCCCGGCTCTGGTTACGAAAATATGGATAAATCTCTATAAATATTGTTCCTATATAGTAAATTAGTTCTTCTAACACGTCGTGTAGTCAGAATCCATATTTGGGGGGTCCTTGAACCGATACATCGATTGACTGCAAAACGCCTGTTTGCCTGTCCGTCCGTCTGTTTGTAGTCAACGCTGGCACCTAAACCGTTCAAACAATAATCTCCAAAATTGATATTTCCCAATCGATCTGAAAAAACGGAAGGCCCTAGGAAATTGGAAAGGATATTTTGATTTTTGAGAACACTTTGCATGATGCCTCAACATGTTCAAAATTTTCTTAAAAATGGCTACAACATTTTTAATTAAACTTCCTCCTCGGATAGCGTAGAGAACACATAGAAGAAAGTTGCAGGTCTCATTTTCGTGGAAACCCCTGATTCTCCGAAAATTGCAAAGTTCAAATTTTTCTGGCGTCATCCCACAACTATAATGTTGGAGATAGAAATTATTTTGCTTAATAAAATCTGTTCTTCAAGCACAGATGTTAAAATACATAAATTGTGTCACTTATGATGTCACGTACACTTTTTTGAAAATATGAGTAATTCTGTCATATACTACTATATGCAATTAAAATAAAATTTAAACAATTATTATCGTAAAAAACGGCCCCAATTTTTTTCATAAATTTTCTCTTCTTAGGTAACGAAGGACAGTAAGGAAATTTGTATAGGTTCCAATTTTGATGAAATCTTAGAATTTTCGAAAACACAAAACAATTAACAATGCGAAAACAACATCGATTTGTTTTCTTCCTGCAATGAAATCCGTTTGCCAAAAAACGGGTTATGAACAATTTTCACAGATCTTAATGCATAAAAGGAGAAAATTTAAAGAAAAAATTCGAGCTATTTTTGAGAAAAATATTATTTAAATATTAACTTTATTTCATGCAAAATACACAAAAGCTACTCAGATCAACAAATCAAAAGCTATCTCTGAACAACATATTTTATTAAGAGAAAACTCTTTATATTCACTATTGTAGTTGTAGATAACCGCTGAAAAAAATTGAACTTTTGCAACTTTCGAAAATTTAGTGATTTGAACGAAAATGAGACCTGCACAATTTTACAACCATTCCGTACGCTATCCGAGAAAAAAATATTAATCAAAAACTTTCCAGCCATTTTTGAAAAAAATTTGAAATTTTTGTTGAGGCTTCATGTAAAGTACCTCAAAAAAGTCAATATATCGTGTTCAAATTCAGAGGGCCTCAAGTTCCTTTAAATGGATCCTGTAACATCAATTTTAGAGGAAACCGGCTGAACGCTTTTGGCGCCAGAAGGACTGACAGAAGGTCGAACAGACAAATGTTTTGTCGTCAATTAATTTTTCGGCATCAAGGGCCCCGAAAACATAGATTCTTACTTCACAACGTGTTAGAGAAAGTGATTGAAGGATTTCTAAAAAACAGCGTTAGTCCAAAAAGCAAGTTTGTGAGAAATGAGAATAGAATATCTATTTTTCTATTTCAAGAAGTTATATAGAATTTTATATTGTACAGAAATACTTTTCACTCAGCATGAAACATAAAATTCAGTTGTGAATAAATAAAACGGTGTGTTTCACAAGTTACAAGAAAAAGAAAAATGGACGTACGTAATTTTTGCTTGAAAATTGCAGATTACTTAAATATAACATTTCATATTATGCATATATCAGCACAAGAAAGTACCAGAAATTTGCAGAAATTAAGCTACGTGCATTTTACTTTTTGCATTGTTATTCTTGCATATAATGAAAATAATTGAGTCTCCAACAAACAGTTTACTAAACTGTTTTTTAGATTAACTGAACCAAAAACAATTAAAATACTGGATAGAATTGCTGGTAGCTGCAACAGAGGAAAGATCATTCATCACATCCACTGCTATTATTTTCCTTTGTCCGTGACGTGACCATGTCCATGCCGTTTTAGCGGAAACATTTTGGACATATGATATTCTTCCACAGTTTTTGTTCTTCCCTGTTTCTCTTCGATCGCTTTCTTTAGGACTAATGCATGTTAGGCCAAGTCGATATTATCCTCTGATCCTCTGATGCATAAAAGTTCACACTGCAAGATGGTACCACTCGATTTTCTCAAATTTGGACTAATGCTTTTTCTTTACCAGGACCCGACAATACTTTTTTCTGTCGAAAATTCGCCAAGTTCCGGCGCACAATTACAATACTTTCTCTTCTTATGAAATAAGTGCGAAAAAGTAGAAATCCTATCTTTAAATAAAGCCCAGTACAATTTTTTGAAAAATTTCACGCAATTTTGGATTGAAGTAAAGTAAATTTAGAAAATAATTAATCATGAACGGCTCCGAAGTTTTTCTGTATTTTTTCTCGAATGCAGCAAAGAATGCTTGTAATAATTTCGCATGTTCCATTTTCGGTGAACCGTGTATTTTCGAAAAAAATAGTTGTTAAAATTAGTACATTGATAATTGACATTTTCTTCTTAATGAAATCTATTCCTTACAATTAGATATGGAGATAATGTCAATGAAAATATCTGAAATTTTGAAAATTGCAAATGAAAATGATGAAATTTGTTTTTAAAGTGTTGGGAAGTTTGAGTTTCACTGAGGGGCTTCTGATGTAGGATTAATATATTAGGCGTGCTAAGCCCATGACCCTGACTTAGAACACCAGCATGGAAAAATGTTTGCTGGTTGAGAACATTTTGCAGGTTCATGTAGTATTATAATATTGCGTACCCGTTAGAAATAATGTGTGAAAGTACGTTCTGTTGCAGCGTATTTGTTGAAAATTATTACTATTTTGATTAAAATTACGCGAAAACGACGTAGCTTTTCAAAAAGTGGAAGATATCACTGCTTTGATATCTATTTTTGAAGAAGAAATTTATTGACAAAAACAATTCTTTTTTCTAAAAATAGTTGAGGTGTCGACAATTTTTTTTGAAATTTTGCAATTTTGAAAATATAGTGGTTTTACTGAAAAGTGGTCCTGCGCTATTTGTACAAGCGTATTTCAGCATACAATGTGAAAAAATGGTTTGATACCATTTTTGAAAACAAATTGAAACTGTAAAGTCTTCGTGAACAGTACTATTAAAATGTGGAAACATTTTTAATGCAATCATCGAGAAATGGACGATAAACGCCAAAGAGTTGGCATATATAATATATTTTGTCTGTTCTGGTGTAGAATATGAAGGGATTTGTTGGGAATCATATCGTAAAGCAAATATGAGAAGAATTCAAAAGAAAGCTTGGAAGTTCATGAATTGAAAAATACTTTAAGAAAGCCATGGGAACCACTCGAAACAATGAATGTGAGACTGCGCTTTGTAAAAATTGTTCGTAACTCAACTAGCTTGCCAGGAAATTCAGAGAAACCTACGTTTTTCAGTAGAGGGGACCATATTCACAAGAAGGCGAAGAACAGACGTGGGGCATTTTCATTCGTCAATAGAAGAATAAGAGGTTGGAACAACTTGCCAGCAGCAATTTTCAAAACTATTACTCGCCTAGTCAATAGTTTCAGAAACACGTAATTTGTTCACTAAAATAAATTAAGTAACTTAACAATCCTACATAGAGTCAAGTAAAATTTAAAGAATTTAAATTTTCGTGGAGTTTTGAGACGTATTTTTTTAAATTGGTTATTTAAGGACGCATCAACATCTAGGTCATTAGCGGCACTACTGGTATTAACGGTATGGTAACTATGAATATGAAACGATATGACGATGATAAGGGGTGAAAGGACGAATACAAATACAACCATGCCCGAGGCGGGACTCGCACCCGTGACCCTTCGGTCCGAGATCACTACTACACTGCTGCCTTAGCGATCTCGGCCACCGGGCCGACTTTGAACTTAATGTGAAGTGTAATGAAGTGTAAACGTAGAACAGTGAAGTGCAGCCCAGAGGATGCAGCAGAATGCAGTTTTGTCTACGTCGGGTAGTCTAATGCTGTTCTGTACTAGACCGCACTGCGGCTTTATATTATTACTATAGGCTTATTATTATTATTATTATTATTATTATTATTATTATTATTATTATTATTATTATTATTATTATTATTATTGTTGTTGTTGTTATTATTATTATTATTATTATTATTATTATTATTATTATTGTGGATAAAAATGTTAGGTGACTTAAATACGAAATCTGCTTCAGGTTGATTAAGTGTTAAATCTACTCCGAAAACCCAACATGTTTGTTTATAGAATATTTATTTATACCATTTTGAGCTTCAACGCAACTGCCGATTTTTGCCAGTTTCAGCCAAATTCGCCGGAATGTTTGTTAAAGTTACGCATATCATTTCCTCAAATTTTGCAATTAATATAGACTTGTTTAAAATATGTCAAACAAATGAAATTAAATAAGTTATAATGAGAATGTAATGTTAGAGTACGCGTTTATATTCGGCAATTTGAATCCGACGTTTTGAATATTACGCATAAAATTCAAATTCTGCAGTTTTAAAAGAGGTTCTCTCCCGTAATTTTGAAATTTTACCAATCTCAGTATCTCCGACATTTGATTTGTCTGCTTGTGTTATTTGCTAGAATCTACTATTTTCAATTTGGAATTTTAACATCAAGGTCGAATACAGTGACTCAGAATGCGTATGTATAAGTGCATCTATTTAGTTTCAATGTTTTGTTATGAAGTTATTGAATCGATTCCTCTTGTGCTCCGTCACAAACCACACCGTCTCGCTTATGAACCCTCCCTGGCTCTCCCTCATGGGTGCCCGCTGTCTAGCTGCAGGCCACACGTTCGCGCCGCCTCTCTGGCATACCTGTTGCTGCGTAACAAGTTCGCCTTGCTCTCCGACAGGTTTTTCTGCACTTTCTTCAACGTAACAAATAAGAATACCATGGCCTTATTCAGCTCACGTATCGGAGTCTAGATACCTGCCGAGCAGTCTTGCCTGATCCCTCCCTGATACATAGCAAGACAAGCGGATCACACGAACCTTTTCAGAGTTGTTCTCTGTGTTTGCAATGTTTCATGAATCTCATTGAAATAGTCGTAAACCGGAAACTGCGAGTACTGACGCAAGTGAAAATATTATGAAAGTGCATATTAATAGCATTAAGCACTTATGCGGAAATCCGGGTGGCCGTGTAGGAACCCTCGCCACCAACCTCTTTCCAGGGAGCGAGCGCAACGAGGTCGATGAACTCCCCTGAGCTGGACGGACAGTGAACAGCCGGTGAGCTGTTATTATTAGGCGTGCGTTTCCATTCTGGGCTTTCAGAGCCCGTGTGTGCAGTAAAGTTTTCATGGTTTTGGTCGCCTCGCTCTCTGATTTCACGACGCCGGCTTACGTTGAATGCAAAGAACACAATTAACATGTAATTTGCAATGGGAAGGTGTGCATTAAATATTGGAGTAAGAAATAAAAAAAAATGTTTTCAATACATTTAATGGTAATTGTTTGATTATGAAAATTATTTTTTTATATCAATACTGAAGTTTATTAAGAAAATACACATTAAGTAGCGATGGTTTTAATTTATCTGGGTCGTTTATAGTAGAGTTTTAAATTTTCGTTCCATGGCTATGGTATGCCGCTTTCCCTAAAATAATTTAATTTCTTTCTTAGGTGGTAGGGCTTGTATTCAAAATGATGAATACGAATATAGTATAAATATCTGCAGTTGATGTTGCTATACGAATCTTTTCGTCCTTGCATAGCTGGGTTGGAAGATACAAAAGACGTTTCTGCCATTTAGTGCAAAACATGTTTCGAGTGTAAATAGTTTGAGTAGTGATTCACACGTGCATTTGTAGTAGTAAATCAAAATATATTCAAGAGGAAAATTAGAAAAAAATAAAAAAAATAATACGATGAGGAGAGGAAGTAGATATTTCAGCAAAGGGTAACCACATCAGTAGCAAACAATTCAGTTATTCATCACTATATTGGTTGTTAACTTTAAAATCTCAATCTTATACCAAACTCACTAAACGAACAAAATAACTAATTAACAAAGTAATGAAATAACAAATCACAATTCACAAAACCAATCCAACATGAATCTTTACTGCGTTTTATCCAACATATTTCCTTCTGGACGAATATGATTTGTTTGTTTCGGGGCATGAATCTGTAAAACATCTTAATTTCAATATTCTTCTCCTTATCCACAGCTCTATAGCGCACAATCTCATGATATCAGATCGTTTTAAAGGAATCTGTAAGATGAAGAAACAGTATAACGAAAACCTAATGATAAGTTAGATTTCATGCTACAAAATGATTAATATCCCGTTTATAATAATCTGCTAATGTAGTACAATAATGAAACTTACACTTTGTTGATGAGACAACGTATTATGTTAATAATGCATTAACGTTTTATGTTAACAGTAATTTATTACACTGCAACTGGGTCCGTAGAAAAGGGCGCATGACACCTTTTGTAACCATATCAATTATATTTTGAAACCAATAGTATGTGTAAATAAGTAACTAGGAGAGCAATATGTCTTATTGTGTGCCAATTGACATTTATCCGATGTCAGATTTTCAATAATTGGGTCTTGGAATGCCATTGACTCAGAAAGACTTTTTCGTTTATAAGCACTCGATTCAATTTTACTACATGACACATTGTCATGCGATCAACAATTTCGTGTCTTCGTGGAGTTATTACCCAGTTGGGTGGCACTGCACTCAGTTGGGCAGCAATACACTACAGAGCATATTGTCGCATGCCGAACACCTAGGAATAAGGTTTCTTAAACCAAAAGTTACGTTTACCCATTTCACACTTCTTACATATTTTCCAAGATACATCTGCTTCCGCTCTTGCTCTCAGGCTATAAGTTACCAAATTAAATCGAATATCTTCCTTTGAACATTTTCTTTATTCGTGTTCGGTACCTTACTCGCAAAATTTTGATAGATTTCTTCACACGAACATCATCACAATTTTCCGACGAATTTTAAATTATTTTCCAGATTTATTACACCCTTCTTCCTTCTTTTTGTGGCTGGGGATACGTATTTGTATACATTTTAAAAATATTCCGCCAAATAATTGTATAATTTGTATTTTTTAGAATGAACTACGGTAATCGATGTTACTCAACATATTTTAAATCTTTGCAGCAATCAGAGTTTGCAACAATAAAAGTGGGAAAACTAATAAATTTATTCCAAATTTTGAGTTATCCTTTCAATTATCCTTCTAAAAGGTAGTTAATCGTTTGTTATATGATGTTATTTCATAGTTTAAATAATTAACTGTGGGGGTTTCAAGTCACTCCTTGGTTAGGGGTTGTAACCCATATGTTTCTAAGCATGTGTTACACGATAAAAACGTAAATAATAACTTTCAATACCGAAAGAAGTTAAAAAATATAAAAAACAATTGAAGCTATTCTTTCCAGTTTTAGTACAAGATTTCATCATCTTAAGAACATGGCAACTGGAGGACAGTGTCTAAACGTCCCATATTTTTAATGAGAATACAAAAAAGTCCTCTTCTCACGTATATGAGGAAATACGAGCAACACATTTCCTTTTTCACAAGGCGCATGTCCTCTTTATTCGGAAATACACATATTAAATGTTTAAATAAGTAAAATACATTAAATGAGTAAAACTGTGGGTGATTTTTGTACATTTTTGGGAGTGAGTTTTAGATTTTTCTACTAATATCCAAAGTTAAAATTAGACAAGCGCCAATAGAAAGATTTTGAATAAAAATACTTGTTGAGATAGCAAACGATTAATAGAGTAACACCACCAAAAGCAATATGAGTTATTTGTAAATTTCATAGATTTGATAGTTTAGGTTGTGGAAAAGATTTGGAGGGGGCACTTTAGAACAAAAGTTGATAACGATGTAAATGAGAGAAAAAAAACTTCCCTGGATATGCTCAAATCAATTTCTGAATAAGTTTAAGGCTTATTGTGGGGATTTGGGAGAATATACACAAGAAACAATAACTCACGGTAAACAATGATGCAACATAAAAAACAAAAAACAAATTACTCCAATTTGTTTGAAGTCAATCCTGATTATTTTATAGAAATGACGATATCCGATACATTCTCTTCATTACTCGTATGAGGTAAAATATTGGCATTTTGTACTATCAATTTTTTTAGTTCCTCTGATAATTGCATTTTACTTTCTCGTATACGTACGAACATACAGAGTAATATACGTGGTATAGAAAATGCTGCGCAAAAAAACGGCGGATTTTCGGCGGAAAAAAATTCTTTGCCGGGCTCTGGTGACGAAAAATTGCATAAAACCAGTTATTAAATTATGAGAAAAAATACTCTAACACGTAGTGTAGCCAGAATTCCTCTTTTGTGAGCCCTTGATGCCGAAAACCCAATTTGAAGCAAAACGTCCGTCCATCCGTCCATCTGTGCGTCCTGTCTGTCTCCGTCCGTCCGTCTGTCTGTGAACACTAGCGCCTAAACCATTGGTACGGTCTCTTCCAAATTGAAGAATCCCCTGTCCACCTGGCTCTAGTTGAAAATTTGAAATTTTGAAAAAAATTCTTTAAAATTTGAGGGTACTTTACATGAAGTCCCCGGACATTTTCAAAATCATCTCAAAAACGGCTCCAAATTTTTCTTTAAATATCTTGTAAGAATAGAGTATAATACACTTAAATCTAGGTCATTTTCCAAAATTTTATAATTGAAAAGTTGTTTTTTTCGGCGTCTTCCTACAATTAAAAAATTGAAGACAGAGATTCTTCCTTAAAAAAATTTATAAATAGTTCTTGCATAAAAGTCACAAAGATTTTTCGAAAATTTTAGTAGTTTTCTGAAATAGTGCGTGCAATATTTGAATTTTTTAAAAATAACTAAAAAAGTTTTCTCAAAACGGCTCCAAATTTATTCTTTAAATTTTTTGGCACGTAATGCCAAATGTACCCTATACGATGACATAAACGCCATATTACTCTATTCTTTTCGAATATCGAAAATTACAAAAATTAAATTTTTTTGTCTTGTCTCTCACGACGGTAATATTTACATTAGAGGCGATTTCTTCACGTAATTGTATTTATCAGTTTAAAGTTTCTGGAAAACTCAACAGTTTTTTGTTAAAATGAGCTTAAAGTTCCGCATTTTCAGAAACGCTCAAACGTTATCTCAAAAATGGCTCCAAATTTTTTCCTCAAACTTTTGGACGGATATTGGTAATTTAACTGTTACTGACGTAAAGTTCATTTTGATGTATTGTTTTTTCAAAAATTACACAAATGTAATGTCTTTGAAATATCTTTCACGCCGTTAATATGCACATTTCAATAGATTTGTATACATTATTGAATTTGTGAGAGGAAGTTCTTCAAATTACTTCAAATGATTTTTTTCGAAAACTCAATAGATTCATGTGAAAAAGAGCTTCAAATTTTGCATTTACAGTAACGCCATTTTCTCAGAAACTCCAATTTTTTCAAGAAAATTGATATTTAGGAAAAGGCTTTAGCCTTCTTTAATATTTTTAAAATAATATTTCGGTTCTACCATTTGGAAATCGAAAAGTTGAGAAAATGTAAAAAAAAATGTATTTTGGGCGGCGATAGATGGCAACTGGCAAGAGGATGAGGCAAGGCCGTAAAGCCAATCCACACTAAGGAAATTAAAAAAAATTGCAACGAGAAAGTCTGTGCCATTCTGCAGCATCTCTAGTTAAAACCGATACCAATTATAAAATAAAATAAATTATATATTCCCTCCCGAGACGTCGCAAAGCTGTTTGAAGATTATACAATACTTAATATTGTATATTAATTATAGGAGTCCATATTGTTGTGTTTATTACCATGAATGAACAAGAGGTACACGTTTCAGTTGCGTAACGCATTATTATTTGGAGTTTTGCGAATGAAAGTTTGAAATCATGAGAAATTTTGAAGCGTTTGCGTAGTTAATTTGGTGGTGAGACCAATGCCTCAAGCCTGCAAATGGTAGTACAAGTTGTTCAAATGGCGACCGTAAAAGCGTTTCCAAAGCGCTTCCAACCTCACTGATGCTCGGCGTCCACGGACGAGCATTACGTTGGAAAACATTCGGAGAGTGGAACACATTATTCGTGATGATAGACGAATAACTGTTCATGATGTGGGCATGAAGCTCTTCTATTTCCCAACGTTTCAGTGTTTATCTTTGTTTAATATATGTCCGGTTTCCAAATTAGTATTAACAAAATGACTAAAAATAATGTATTTAAGTATTGTAGTTAATTGAAATTGATAAATTGAAATGGTCATCGCGTGGCACAAAGCGAAGTCGTCCACCTTTCATCAAGGAAGTCCGGGTTCGATTCCCGTCGGAACTCATGTGAAATTTGTTCCCGCAAAAGGAGTTTGGCAGCTTCACAAGGGCTAGTCTAACTCCTGTGAAGTGTTCTAAACCCTACCCCTATCCTTATTTCTTCCCAATTCTGGCCGCTGTGTAGCGACGCGGGAGCGCGTGGTGGGGGGTGCGTAGGCGGAGATGCTACTGGGCGGTCCTCTCGACAACTGACGCGCCGAGACGTGACGGACATATTAATAGAGGATTACTCCAGAATTTAAAAAAAAAACGCTGTGATTAATGGAGGATTACACCGAAAGCGCAAAGCACTCATCGCACTCCAAGGGGCCTGGACACGCGTAGCGTCAATTGTAGACGCAACAAATTAAAAAAAAATCGGCAACTGTAAGGCGGAAACCTGACAAGACAGAAAAAATTTAAAGGAATCTTGTATTCCGTCTGTTTACTGTATAATATTTTTCACGATGAATTTTTAATAAATCTGTTATTGTAGGTAAATATTGTAAATGACTCTATAAAGTCAATTAATATAATTTCAGTTGATGGAAGGAAGCATAACTTTTAAATGATGAATAATAACTCGTGAAGCACAATTTATTTTCGGAAGTAAAGAATTTGTATGGATGTATCTGTAAATTTACATTGTATTCCTTAAGATGTTTGCAGACATTTTCAACAATTGATTTCAATGAGAATTAATAAGAAGAATGTATATCTCACTTCCTTCACTAATTTTTTATTTGAGCGGAACTTCAATTTCCTTAGAAGGAAGTCCAACTGTGGTGGGAAAAATAAATATGGTGGATATCAAGTTAACCAATATATTAAGGACTAATTCTGAAACACGGCGTTTAGGATAAAAATTTTATTATGGTTTCAAAAGGAACGTACATATTAATTCTAAGTATTTTACAATGTATAAAATATTTATTTACAGCCTACAGCAACAACATACCATCGTGTAATGATCAAATATGGGAATTTGCGACCGCAAAGTGATATATTAGTTTAGGAGAAGATAACGTCAAAATTTTCCATTATTCATTCGATAATTTGTACAAAATACTGTATACAGGATATGAAGGGAAGAAACAATGAAACTTTGAAAATAAGCTCTTAAGTCAATTTTAAGCATATTTTGTGTGCTAAACTCCTTCGATATTTCTAATGGTTGAGCAGCAATAAGCACTCAAAAATTGGTTTGAAATATATATATATATATATATATATATATATATATATATATATATATATATATATATATATAGTGTAAATTAACATAAATAAAAAAGCACACAATTTATACAATTCAATCGTTTTTATGTGTTTTTTTCTTTTTGAACAAATACATTCATTTCTTTCGTTAAACAATTTACAGATATGTGGCGTCCTTATATGTTACTGAAATACACATTTTTGCATAGAAAGCCTTTTTCAAACTACCTTTTAAGTGCTTTTTGAGGTTCAACCATTCGAAATATTGAAGAAGTTTATTAGAAAAACATGCTTAAAATTGACTTAGCTTATTTTCAAAGTTTCGTTGTTTTCTCTCTGAACAGCCTGTATGCTGTGCAACGTTATGCAATTGAATGTATTTGTTCGTACTTCAGATATTAATTTCAAAGGCAAACTGTTAACATTTTACTGAAATGAAAATAATGAGCCGCAGTATTCAGACGTTCAATTTTTGAGAGAGCTCACATAATTATCTTGTAATATTTTCTTTAAGAATTAAACATCAAAAAGAACAACACTTTGCATACTCCGAGGTATATTTCTGTTTATTCTATTACTAAAAATCGAAAAGGAATTCGAACTTTCAATGGTATTGCGCGGCATTCAAACGGAAGCTTCAAGAACAATTTTTTATTCATATTCATGAGTTTGGGCATTCAAAAGGGAGCTTCATGAACAATACGAATTTTCAATTCTTAAGAACCTACACTTAAAAACCTGATTTTGTGAAACATTCCTACACATCATCCCATTTTAAATCGTATAATAACAAATAGTGGAACAGGTATCAAATATTTTCAGTAAGCCGATTTTCTCAATATTCTCGATCTGCCAACTCCGATACCTGAAGCTCCTAAAATGAAGACATATTTTATTTATTGGCATACGATAGCATGACGAAACCGAAAATTTGGTAAAAATGATATAAACATTCGTTTTGAAAATCAATTACCTTCTCTGGCGCTAAGCTTATATACGCAGAAAGTGCCCATCTGGGCCCCCCTTCCGTGACCTCTCCAATTGGGTGAGGGCCGACTGATGCGTCATCCATGGTAGAAACCTGGACAAAATCGAACGAACTTATCAAAAACTATTTTAAAATGTGTTAATAAAAGTACACATAATGTGATTTCAAAAAATGAAATACTGACTTAAGGTAAATGAATAACGCAAATAGAAACGTTATGACTAGTTCAAAACAAAATGAAATATATGTTTAACCTTATTTATTTTTGTTGCGTTCTCTACATGTACGAATTACAATCTCATTCCTTCTTAGGACACGCATGACGCAGGGGTGGCGCCAGATTATATTTTTCGAAAAAGGAAGACCACATTCATAAACATTATCTCAAACAAGACACAATAATAATTTTTTTCTCCCGTCTTAAATGTGTTTCTATTACCCCCAGGATGAAAATGAAGTAATGCAGGTGATTGCATTTCGGTATAAATCACTAATTGTTTGCTAAACAAGCGCTTATGAAAATGTAACACATGCTTGGATATAAATAGATGCAAATAGCTACAACGAAAACGTGTACAATTCAGGAGCTTTACTTTAGCAAGACGCAATTGCCTGCGTCACTATAGACCGGCTTGAGCCGGAATGTCTCTCAAATGCAAAATAATACGGATTATTTTGCATTGAATAAAGTAGTGTCAAAACTCAGTGTTCCGTAATTTGAAATGCAAGTATACTTTAAAAATGAGCGAAACCAATTTATACTTAAACACTCAGTGTGATGCAAAGGAAATTGTTTCAGAAGGGAGAAAGGAATACATTGTATGGCGACAAAAGACAATAAACAAAACCTAGTGGTGCTAATATAGCACGTACTACATTCTCCTCCTTATTTTCACACACAATTATGTGAAAATTACTTAAATGTTCGAAAATTTGTATATGAAAATCTTATCTCGAAATCTATCCTTAAGGAACAGATTTCATTAAGGAAAAAATCGATCTTCATAATTGTAGTTGTAGCAAGACGCCGAAAAAATTTTGAATTTTTGCAATTTTCGATAAATCAGTTTTCAACGAAAATGAGATTTGCACCATTCTCTTAAGCGTCCTCTACGCTATCCGTGGACAAAGTTGAATAAACAAATAACGAGCCATTTTAAAGTAAATTTTGAAAATGGATTTGAGAACCCCCATGTAAAGAACCCCCAAAATTAAAGTATCCATTTCAAATTCGTAGAACCTCGAGTTTCTTTAAATCTATCGAGGAATATCAATTCTGGAAACAAATTGTGTGAACAGTTTAGATGGCTGCGTCGTCCACTGGCGGATATTTCGCCGTCAATCGATTCTTCGGTGTCAAGGACCGACAAAACAGATTCAGAATACCTAATGTGTTAGGGGAAATAATTTACAATTTATGAGAACAAGACTTATCCAATTTTTCGTTAGCGGGGCCCGGCAATAAGAGTTTTTCTCTCGAAAATTCGCCGCCAACTCTGAAGTCAAGTTTCATCCGAGGTAATTACAATGATGTCCCATTCCAGAAAATTGAAGGGGGATAATTATCTCTCTTCAACAAAATGGATCAGAATGCTCTCTTGGAAACGATATGTACGAAGGTGGAACAATGCAAACGACACGGATTTCTCGGAAGCGCGGTATTTGTAAATCTGGGGTGTTTGGGTCACCCCACGCGACTGCTTTTAGGATTAAGGGTACTATGAACATGGCATGGTAAGAATGTTAAACGGTGGAAAACAGAAATATACGTCTGGTAATTTTCAATCCGAAAATTTGGGCAACTTTTAATGTTTCTGCACTATAACATTACCACGAACGGATGTGCATGTAAATCCGATCAGAGTATCTACTTCAATATTTTACCGCTAGTTTCAATCAATCATAGCTCTAATCAGTATTGATCACTAGTTTTTACTTTATCATCTAATACATATTTAGTAGTAATAAAGCGAAAGTAATGTAATGCAGTGGAAAGTGGCGATTTTTCGATAGAAAATCAAGTAAAGTGAGCCCCTAATATCAAAATGAGAATAAATCTTGCTCCTAGTAAATAACTTCCTCTAATACGTTGTGAAGTCATAAAACACGTTTGGTGGGTCCTGGATACCGAAACATTTTCTTCCTTAATGAAATCTGTTCTTGAAAACTATATCTTGATATAATCGACACTAACATTTCTGAAATTTTTCAAATTGCAAATGCAAAAGTTCAAATTTGTTTTTAAACCAAAGAACCTGTGGTCGAGTCCTCGAATTAACAAACGTACTAGTTCGAAACACCGTTGCAGTTTCATATAACATTACAATATTGCCTAGCCGTTATGATTAATGGAGAAATAATGTGCTGCTATGGCACTACTAATTTAATTCTCTCCTATAACGTACTTACGTAGTTAAGAGAATGTAGAGAAAGTATTGTAATGCTGCAAAGGAAAGTGCCGATTCTATGCCAGAAAAACTGGTGTTAGGGGTCCTGATATCGAAAATAAATATATGTATAAAAAACATCCTCTAACGGGCTCTATAGTCAGAATTTACGTTATGTATCCTTGATCATGAAAAATTGGCTTACGGCAAAACGTCAGTCTGTTCGCGCGTCAACGCTATTGCCTAAATCCTTGAGACAAGTTTCTCTAATTTTATTGATAAATAAACTAGTTTTATCTCAAATTCATATCCTCGATCGATTTGCCGGAACTTGAGGACCTGCGAATTTGAAACGGATATTTTGATTTTTGGGGGTACTTCCCATGAAGACTTAATGCGTTTTTCAAAATATTCTCAAAAATTACTCCATAGTTTTGTATTAATGTTTTTCTGAAATACAGCAAAGGTCGCTTAAAATGGCAGAAATCTCTTTACGTTGATGTATCTGAATTTTCGAAATGTCTACATTTTTTCGGCGTCTTCCTACAAATACCATAGTGATGATAGAGAAGGTTAGTTAATGAAATCTCTTCTAAAAGTTATATCGTTGGAAAGGTTGCGTTTACCTTGAGGTTGCTGTTGTAGAGGTAAACTGGACAATAAGCTAAACCTAAGAACCTGAGTGAAGAAAAATGCTGGTTTATAGTGTAAAATATATTGAGCAGCCAGAAATTGTTAGTGTTGTTACACCACTTGATTATATATTTACATGCCGAATGCTGCTATTCTACGACCTCCATACTTTAGCCGTCAAACTTAGTCTCACTCCTCAGAAATCGTGTATTGGTAATCAAATACACAAGGACGTGATGATGTTTGCGACGCAGAAGTAATCTTCAACATTTCTTTTCGCCCATTGTCTTGTTGCTTTCTGCACCCTATCGGCAAACTTTCATCCCTCTGCCAGGGACGAAGAATTCGGAACCTGTTTATGAAATGCCGCCCGCTCACGCTTTTCACGAATCCTCTTTTGGGATGTGGTGTGATAAAATTGTAGTAATTGTTTACAATAAATTGAGTTCAATTAAAAAATTTTGGATTTAGAAGGGGTTCTGTCTCTTTACCTCCTCCCTTCCCGATTCGTCTGTTGCTACGATATGACTATTTACTCTCTCTCTCCGGCTCCTAGAAAACAACATAAAATACTACGTACGTATTTTATAGTCCGTATAATACACGAACTGTATGGTGCTGACTAGTGTCCAAATTACTTTCGCAGGTCTTGAACATTTGCTCAGCTATGATGCACAACTTATAAGGCCTGATCGGCGTAATTTGTGTTTGAAAATTTGAAAATGATGCAATTTTAAACACTATAATGAATTTTTGTTGTACATATTTTCCATTTTACTTTCTCGCATACCACTTACTAAATTGATATTATCTTATCGATCTGGCTGTTGTCGCAGCCACTTGAATTTGAAATAAGTGTTCTGATTGAGGTACTTTACATGAAGTTGGTTCTTTACATGAAGCCATAATTACATTTTCAACATTTTCTCAAAATGGCTGAATTTTTTCTCTAATTTTTGTACGAATAGAGTAAAGCATGCGGATAAAAAGGGCGCAGATCCGAATTTCGTTGAATTGTCTGAATTTTCGGAAATTGCAAAAGTTAATTTTTTTTTCGCGGCTTCTTTCAACTAAACTATTGAAGATAGAGATTTGTTTCTTAACGAATTATTTTCTTCAAAAATTGATCTTCAAATAAGCTCATGTTCAATTTTTAAAAGAATTTAGTAGTTTTCGCGTAAAATAAGGCAATTTTAAAAACAAGATTTTCTCGAAAACGGTTCCCAAATTTTTCTTAAGGTTCTTAAATGATTACCGTACCCTTCGCGAATGAACCGATGAGAAGCAATGGAACAAAACTTTTTAAGATGGTTTTCAAGTTATTTATTGATTTTGTACATGAATTTATTTATTTTAGGCCTAAAAGTGTTAAAAACTGTGTTGCGTACTAAGAGAAGACGTAAGTTTGTTCACGTTTTCTTAAATTCTGGGTTCTCTTCCCTAACACGTATACAAGTTGGATTATGAATACTAGCGGAAACGAGCGTTTTTGTCAAGAATTGATAAAAATATTAACTCCCGTGAAATTAAATCGCTTTGTAAAGGCAAATCAGCGTCGGATTTTTGCTATTATTCCTCATCGTACCCTTCACGCAGGAATTGACATAATGCCGCGAAAACATGGAGAACGTTTATTTGAGAAACTATATCCCACTAATGAACTGTAGAAAACATGCGTAGTTAGTGAAGTTACATTAATTTCCTAAAGCATTTATTTCCATCCTTTATTTCTAGACGTTTTCCTAAAGCACCCGATTTACCTTCTATTGGAAGAAATCGAAAACCACAAAGGACCGTTTTAAAGAGCAGCTCATCCAAACAGCAAAGAACACAATTAAATAATTCAAGATAATAAGAATAAAAATTGATCGTAAGCAAAGGCTGTAAACAAAACTGTACTAGTCACATTTTCGGTGAACTCTCTATTTGTGAAAATTAGAAAAAATTAATATTTCAAAAATACAATACTGAAGATGATTTGTCTTAATTTAAACCTGTTCTAAAAAATCAGATATGTAAAAATATGCCACGTACAATTTTTTTGAACATGAACAATTTCGCGCCTTACTTCCTAAGAAGATAAAGTATTGTAATCGTTAAGCAAGTTTTGCCAGAAAAAAACTCAGTACCAGGTAACACAAAAGTAGATAAATCTTGTTCCTACATGTAAATTATATCCTCTAACACGTTGTGTAGTCAGAATTCATGTTTTCTCCAAAAATTGATTGACGGTAAAACGTCTGTCTGCTTTTCTCTGTGTCTGTCTGTATGTTCATTTGTTTACTGTCCGTCTTTCTGTCTGTGATCATCGTTAGCTAAACCGTTCAAACTACTTTTTTCCAAAATTGATATTTCCCTATCGATCTTAACAAATACGAGGCCCTGCGTACTTTGAAAGGGATTTTTTTTGTTTGGGGTGATTTTTTAAGATGCCTTAACATTTTCAAAATTTTCTCAAATATGGCTTCAATTTTTTTTATTGAGCTTTATTCACAGATAGAACAAAAAACTTAAAAATGGCGTATGTCTTATTTTAGTTGAAATCCCAGATTTCTCGAAAATTGCAAACATTTACCCCCTTTTCGACATCTTCCTACAACTACAGTATGGAAGAGAGAGATTTTTCTGAGTGAAGTCTGTTGTTCACAGACATCTTGAATTTGGGTCATGTAATATTTCGAAAATATGACTAATTTTTGCGTAATGTGAAATATAGATAATTTTTATACAATTAGTTTCTCAAAGTCAACATAATTTTTTTAAATTTTCTCCTCGTATGTATCATAGGACGGTAAGAATAATGTGGTCGCATCTGCGGGAACACTATTTTCGAAAATTGCAAAAAAATTACAGTGCAAAAGGACAATATTAAAAACAGATTTTTGTCTAAAATGTAGCTTGTTCTAAAAATATAATATTTAAAAAAGTTCATGAAAAAATATTTGAAGTAACGAGTAGTTTTAGCAAAATTTCTGCTTGAATTTAATGCAATTTATAAACAAATAGATTACTGAAAAAGGCTCAACAATTTTTTATTTATTTTTTTCCACGGATAGAGCAAAGACACTTAAAAATGGCGAAGGGCTAATTTTTGTTGAAATCTCTGAATTTGCGAAAATTACTGAAGTTAGAAATATTGGGAGTATGTGATGTGATAGCATGTGATAGTATAGTGATGTATAAATTATGTGATGTAGCACCACTAGTTTTCTCTTCAAATCATGATTTCAGCAATAATTCGTATTCCACCAATGTGTCTGTGCATCGTAACCCTTTGTATTATGTGTAACAATTATAAACAAATCTCAACGAGTAGATAATACACAAGGGAGAAGAAAAGTTGCATTGGATTTGCATTAGCCGGTGCATATGAGAATCGATGAATATTCCCAGGAAACAATATCAGTAAAATAAATTGAGCAAGCCCTTTGAATCGTTGTCATCCCTTAACGCAACCCGCTTGACGTTCGTGCTTTAACACACTCCGTGTTGCAGCAACCCCTGCAATTGCCATGTGACTAATATTAGCAAAGAAAGGAGTATCAGGAGAAGAAAGGATGAGGCGAAGAAAAATAACATTGAGACGGAAAAGAAGAGAGTCGAAGAAGGAGGAGAAGAAGAAGAAGAAGAAGAAGAAGAAGAAGAAGAAGAAGAAGAAGAAAAAAGAAGAAGAAAGTGGCGGATAAGTGAAAATGAAGAAAGGAGGAGACGCAGAAGAAAGTGCCGAAGACATCGAAAGAGATGAAAGTGACAAAAAAAGGAGACAAAAGAAGATAAAGGAGAAAAAAATAACGAAACTGAAACGTGAAAAAGACAAAGAGACGGAACCGAAGGACGAAAACGGAGAGCAGGACAGTGTATACTGATTTATTGATGTTTCCGGGCACGTCAACTGCTGTGGTCATTAAGTCCGTTAGTTTAGCGGTGGTCCTGGAGGTAGCGGGTTTCCTCCCCCGCTGGATAGGGAGATCTGGCATTGACCTACACTGTCGGCGTGCGGGGAGGGGGACTTTCCCCGAACGTATCCACTCCTCGCAGTGAATCACCGCCCCAGCTGGGACAAGCTCTAGTCTTCCGATAAGTGTGATAGTGTAGTATATGTATGTGTGATAGTGTAGTATGTGTAAGGGGAGAGGGCACGACTAGGAAGAGGAGAGAAAGATCGCGTGCGGTTCGTGGTCCGTTTGTTAGGTTTCTTCTCCAACATTCATATGGTAGAAACCACGGAAACTACCGATCAGAGCAGTCGATTCGATCTATCTAGCTAGTGTCGAAAATTCTGCAATCGTCGGGCTTCTAACCCTAGTGTCGCCACAGAGAGGATGTTGACTGGCTCTGTGCTAACTGTGCCGCTGAAGATAGTGTAGAAGGCGACGGGATACAGAAGGAGACGGACAAGGAGGAAGGAAATAGACACCTTAACTTTGACCATTAGTTTGTATTCTGTATTTACCTATTAAATCATGTTTTCTGCATATTCTAATTTCTCGCTAATGAGACGCCGGTACAGGGTGGTCATGACTAATTCAAAATAACAGCAAAAATTGATTTTAAGTGCTACAATTATGCTATAATCATAGTCGGCTGCAGAGGTCGGCAGTGAGGGCCTATGGCCTTTCATGAATATGTAAAGAATTACAAAAAATATTTTCAAAATTTAAAGATCCCTCAAAACTATATTTTATTTCTGAATTCATTTAACCCGCCATGCCGTTGTTGCTCCGTCCAATAGTTACACGCAGTGCTTGATTCATAAAATGATTGGTCCCGGAACGCGCCCTAAATTATCATTTAATAAAAATAGTTTTATATTAATTATATAATTTAAAAATTATTCCCGAGGTACCGGAACGCCGTTCCGTCGCGTTCCGCCAGAAATCAAGCCCTGGTAACAGCCATACTGTTAATCTCTCGCTTTTTTAAATTTATTATTATTATTACTATTATTTTTCATCTTTCAACTATTAATAGTTAAATTGTTGGGAAGGGATTCTGAAACTCAAGAAAGCGTGCGCAGATGATTTTTCCCCCATACGTCACATACAGTTTTTGACTAAATAAATAAATAAATACTCCTGTGTTAGATTTTATCTAACAGATGTAAATGTCGCATTTTGACTGCATTGTAGATCAAAGTCCTACATTTATATTTTTAAATATTTTCTTACTTCCTCTATTACGCTTACAGATTTTATATCGTACAAAATGGCATATAAATCGGCATAACAAGAAACATCCATTCGGCGACGCCAAAAGCACTTGCAGGAAATCACACCCAGCTCCTCAACTGATGTTGCACGCACAAAACCCAACCCTTTCTTTTTAATCACTACCTACCGCCAATTCATCTCTCACACAGCCCAGATTGGCTAAATATATTTGCCGAAATAAAATTCCTGAAGTTAAATGTGGTCACTGTCGTGTTAGAAAATGTCTGATACGTTGTGCTGCTGCAATCAATGGCTTATTATAATGATGTGTCCCTCAGAAATGGAAAGAAAGGCTGGTGATTGTACAGCAGAGTCACATGAGAAGGCATAGCTAGAACGTCAATGTGTATTAAAATTGTTAAATATGTTAATATTATTGATGTTAAAATAGAAAATAATATTTTTTCTAACAATGCGAGTAAAAATTAATGAATTTCACGTATCGGAAATACAAAAAGCCACCTACATTTACAAAAGTGATCAGCAGGTTTTTTTACTCTCAATTAGATGAATCAATTGGCTTTAAGTTTAGCCTATTCCAAAATAAATATTTTTGGAGATGTTAAGACACATACCACGGCGAAACGCAGTGAATTAACATTCTACTTTTCCAGTTAAACACAAATCTTTGAGACTCCATTCATCACATTAGTGATACTAATTTGTATTTAGATTCATGACTTATTCTGCAATTAAGTGTGGAAAGTTGATACAAAAATTACTTAATTTTGCATTCATTAAATCCATATTGACATAAAATAATAGTAGTTTATGCAATTAGTTTATAATGTTAAGCTTTATTGCATGAGTACATGTTTGAAACCGAGCGACGTTAGGAGCGAGTTTTCAAATTTGTACGAATGCAATAAAGCAACATTATAAACGAGTTGCATACGCTATTTTTTTGTATAACAGCATTATAAATTTACAAGAGAATCAAACTTAATTTCGCGAAACAACTTTCTTCTGACGTCTCGGATGCTTGACATCCAACGCCCTCTGGAAATCAAATTCAAGATGGCATTGTTGACATCCGTGCGAGAAAACGGTGGTCGGCTGTTCCGTCTTCTTCTACCTCCCCACGATTCTCTCGCTACTATTGGCTGAATGTGTGATGACGTCATGTCGCGTTTAATAATGGCGATGACGTCATGTAGCGTGCGATAAAATACTGGATTATGCACGATTCGGGGTATCGAAAAGGGTCGTTTATAATGGTGGTATACAAAAAAATATTTTACAAACACTGTATAAGTTTACATCGCAAGTCTTCCTAGTATTTCATAACACTCACTGCACTACAATGAACTGAAATGTCTCTCTTACACGTACGTTTTACTCTACTTCACAACACAACACTCCACAATAATTAAAACTAAATTTGTAATAAAAACAATTTTTCAAAAAGTATTTTTATTGATAATTTTTCACGCAACATTCTGTCACCGAAGATTTCTAATTCTAATTATTTTTTACTTTCTCGCTACCGCTTACGCTATAGAGAGAAAGTTACGTAATGCTGCGCAAAAAAAAACGGCGAATTTTGAACTCTTATTATAGGGCCCTAGCAACGAAAAAGTGGATAGATCCAGATGCTAAATTTAAGAAAGTTCTAACACGAGGTGCAGCCAGAATCCATGTTTTGTGGGTCCTTGATACCGAAAAATCGAATGACGGCAATAAGTCTGCCTGCCCGTTTGCCTGCCCGTCTGTCTACCGGGAACGGTAGCTCAGTGCATCATCTCATGTCACTGCAGCGCCTCTGACCGGGAGGTCCTAGGTTCGAGTCCTGACGGCGGCAGGATTTTCAGCTAGGTCGATTCAGTCGCTGTCTGGAGGAGAATTCTAGCGGCTGGCTGCTCTGATCGGTAGTTTTCCGTGGTTTCTCCGAGCAACACCAGGCGAATGCCGGAGCAGTACCCTACCAAACGGGCCACGGACCGCGCGCGATCTGTCCTTCCTCTTCCTTGCCCTACCTTTTCCCCTTACACACACACTTACACTATCATGCACTACACTACCACATATTCCGGGACACCGGTCGGGAGCTTAGAGCTTGTCCCGACTGGGGCGGTGCCCCGCTGGTGGGAGAGTCCTGATTAGGGGAAACCCCGCTAGGGTCAGCGCCGGATCTCGCCATCCAGCGGGGAAAGATCACCATCTCCTGAGAAAAACATGCACTACACTAACGGGACTAATGACCAAAGCAGTTGACGCGCCCGAAACACAAAAAAATCAATCAATAAAAAACCCGTCCGTCTGTCTATGAACAACACTAGCGGCTAAACCGTTCAGCCGATTTTCTCGAAATTTGATATTCCTCAATTGATCTGACTGACGTCGTGGTCCCTTGAATTCGAAACCGATATTTTAATTTCGGGGGTACTTTACATGAAGCCCTGAGACATTTTCAAAATTTTCAAAACAATGGCTCCAACGTTTTTTATTAAACTTTATTGGATAGTGTGAAGGACGTTTAAGAGAATGACGCAGGTCTCATGTTCGTTAAAAACACTGATTTTTCAAAAATTGAAAAAAATTCAAAATATTTTTTTCGGCGTCTTACTACAACTACAACTATGAAGATGACATACATGAGTATTTTGTGCGAACATTTGTGTGAAACATAGGCAATTTTCATTTTCTTTAAAACATTTTTTTCTTAAAAACGGGACACAACGTTTTGATTAAATATGGGTCTCAGATAGCGTAAAGAATGCCTGCAGGTTCCATGTTCGTTAAAATGCCTGATTTTTCGAAAATTTAAAATTACAAACTTTTCGGCGTCTTCCTACAACTACAATTGTGAAGAAACAATGTTTTTCTTAATGAAATGTGTTCATCAAAAAACCTAAAAATAAGGTCACGTTGAATTTTTCGATAATTTGAGTATCTTTTGAGTAATGATGAAAGACAGTTGGATGATACGCGAGTTAAAGTTTGTATATTATTTCATATTTCTTTGTTCGTTTCTTACATTCGAGCTTTTGTTATACGTTTAAAACTAATCTTTTAGAAATTATTTGAAATCTATTTTAAATTGCGACCTTTAATTGAGTGAAATGTGAAAACGAATAGATGATTTCGCATTGCTTCATAAGATGTGGGAAAGAAGAGTAATGCATGTAAAAACCGAGTAATTTTGATGAATATTAAAATATATTTAATTATTATATTTTTCTATCCATTTTCTTTTTCTTGCTAGGGGTATCAACAATACTAATCGGGAAAATGTGTATCTCATTCGAATTACAGTTGCTTGTTGCAACTCATTGTTGTAACGCCGCACTGGTAACAGAAGGGGATAATGACTGCTGCCTTTCGTTCGCGTTAATGTAAAGTAATAATTTTATTTGCGACTAAAATACGCATCGTTGGTATATTAATGGGGATTGTGACTACACTGAATTCAATGACAGAAAGCTGTTTTAAACATTTGAATTAAAAAATATGTGTATTTTTCACGCTTCGTTTCATTGAGAATTTTTGAGAAATTGTTTGAGTTTTATTTGAGAAATTGTCATATTATAATATTATATAGCCATTAACAATATTTCGAGAAAGTACGTAGCACGTACTTGCGAGAAAGTACGTGCAGAACAAAATATCAATTTTTAACGTGAAAATATCCACCGGAGATGCCCTGAGCTATTATGCCGGAGAGCTATTAATATAATAAGAATAGTATAGGTTCTAATAAATATTTATTAAAAGGAATAGGCAATAGGGTGGGGGAGGCTGACTGGAACAAAAGGTGGTTTTGAGCAATTTGTGTATCTTTGATCCTGGTGAATAAGCTGGTACGTGTACTACTGAATTCTACTAATTATGCTATACACTTGCGTAAAAATAGATAAGTTTAATTCCCTCTAGTTACTGAGTAACGTAGTACATTCACCGTACGTAAATTTCGTCTAATCATTATCTCTGACAAGGTAGCTGGAAATCTCTGACAACTTGCCCAAGAAACAATTCGAGATCATAGACTAACTTAAAATAAGCTGATATTTCTGTTTATTATTTTCGTTAAAAGATTAGTCCAAATAAACTTAGAATGCCAAGATAATTTTCTCTGGTGTAAGATTTAGTTTTTATAAATTATCATAAAATCATTAATTCAATTAAAAAATCATTTTCATTCACCGGAGGTCAAAGGTGTATAATTTTATGTAAAAAAAGAACGTGTAAATAGTCGTTATTGTGCAGCCAATGTTTGCATTCAGATCAGGAAAAAGTTGCATTAACGTTTGCAAAGTTGTAGAAACTCGCTTCTCATTGAAAATGATTGGCAATGTCATTTAAATCTAAACTAGATCCCTTTATGGCGATTTGTACTTTCTCGCCCTTAGATCATAAGAAGTGTAGTGTGTGTGTAGTAATCATGCGCCGTGTAGTGTGTGTGTAGTACTAGAAAGAGTAGTAATCATGCGCCGAAAAATAGCAAATTTTCAACAGAAGAACTCTTATTGTCGGAGCCTGGAAACAAAAAAGGGGATAAATGATGTTCCTGTGTATAGTAAATTACTTCCTCTAACACATGGTATGTTCAGAATACATGTTTTGTGGGTCCTGCATATCGAAAAATCGATTGACGGCAGAACGACTGTCTGTTCGGCCTTCTGAGATCGATGCTAGCTTTTAAATCGTTTAGCCGAATCTTCTTCTCCGATCGAACTGGAAATATTGGGAGTTTCAAATGAACGATTTTTGAGAATACTTTACATGAAGCCTCAAAAATATTTTCCAAATTTTCTTAAAACTGGCACAATTTATTTTTATTAAACGTTCTCGAAAAGGGCGCTTAAGAGAATGGTGCATATCTCATGTCCGATGAAATGCCAGATTTTTTCAAAATTGTATAGGTGGAATTTTATTTGGTGTTTTTCTACAACTACAATATTGAAGATAGATATTTTAACCTTATCTGTTTCTTAAAGACAGATCTTGCAAAAAGGTCATGTTCAATTTTTCGAAAATATGAGTAGCTTTCGTGTCATTTTGCCCAAAATATTTGCAATTGTTAATTTTCTGTGAACATTTTTCTCAAAAACCGCTCAAAAAATTGCAAAAAGATAACCTTTCAAAACTACAAAATGGAAGATAACGATTTTTGATTACACAAAATCTTTCAAAATTAGCTCTTTAAAGAAGGTAAGCACCAGTTTTTGAAGAAGCGAGTAGTTTTCGCGTAACTGCGATTGAAATTACGCAATTTATAAAAATATTATTTTCTCAAAAATCGTTCCAAATTTTTTTCTTCAAATTTCGTCTACCAATAGAAGGAACGCCTAAAATAATAGTACATGTCTCAATTTCGTTAACTCTGAATTTTCGAAAATTGAAAATTTAGAAATAATAAAAGTACGTGCTGTAGTAGCACTACTAGAATACTTTCTCGTCCTTACCTAGTAAGAAGAGAAAGTGTAATTGTGCGTCAGCAAACGGAGAATTTTAGGCACAAAAACTAATTGCCCAGCCCTGGCAAGGAAAAATGGATAAATCATGTTTTTATACAGGAGACCTCAGCTAATCCGTAGCCCGCAAATCCGAAATATTAGATAATCCGAACAAAATTCTGTATGGAGGAAAAATAAACAAAATAAATAAAATGCTTATTCGTAGTGTAAAGGAAAGGATTTTATAATTACTGTAGAACTGAACAACTAATTATTTATAATAGTAAGTAGTCGAAATGAAACGTTTATTGCACTGGTGCGGTGTATATCACATGTTTATGTAGCAGTAATTTTCTCGTAGAGGAACTTGCAAAATCGGTTATCTTTTGCCGTGAGGAACTGAATCTGCTTGATGATGCGATGCGATGATGCGATCGCTACGCTATGTTGCCATTTTCTCACGTCCGCGTAGCACGCTCCGTTGCATTGTGTATGGTAATCCTATAGATGTTTTTCTATATGTAGGGTACATTTTTTGGGATAATCCGAACAGGCCACACCCCCATTTAGTTTGAAATCCCTTGGTTCTACCATATGTAGTAAATTACTTCCTCTAACACATGGTGTAGTCATAATCCATGTTTTTGGGTTCTTGATACCTCTCTCTCTACAAGCGTTTTTCAAGCACCGAACGTTGCCCATCAGATCATAAAATCTATTCAGAGAGACAAAATGAAAGTTCTAGTAGTAATAATTACAGAAGTAATTATTCCCTAGATTCATTCAAAAAATAGAATACGTTCGTAATATATCCAATGCTGTAAAAGAGGAGCCAGCCCTCAAGTCAATAGTACCGTGTAACCAGTGATGGATCCTGGAGGAGAAGGAGGTTAAGGGAACATACACCCCAATACAGCAATGAGATAAGAATCTGAAAATTACTTTTTAGTTTTTTATCGAGTTACGCATGGGGTCTACAAAACATGAGCAAGTACGAGGTTGACGTTACTTCTGCTACACATACATCTGCCCATTCTCGATCCCGACGGTTATCAACTCCACGAAGCATGGGGGAGTGGTGTGACAATTAATAGTGAAAGTCCAGCGTTAATATAAACACATTGAATAGCTTTGTAAGAAAGATAATTCCAGTAATATTTATTGCGAACTCGCATCTGAAATGTTCCATTTTGATTAATATGTTAAAATATAACGAAAAATATGTAAAATAGAAACAGTCCTAATTCATTCAGAATATCTTGTTAAGACCAAAAAAATGTTATGAATGCATGCATCTTGTCCCCGTAAAAATATGTGTATACATGAAAATTCGTTCCCTAGTCCGTCTAATCTTTCTGAAGAAATGGGGGGGTAGACCATCGTAATTGTTCTACTTTTAAATGTTCAAAATCACACCAATTTTTTCATCTTCACTTTTTCTTTCATCAATCTCCAGGGCTTCTTTCAGGTACTATTGAAACTGAAATTCTTTAGAAATACTTAGTTTAACGACAAAACTAAAATTATTGCAATCCAATAAATGTGAAACGATATAATTAATTTAAATTCGTTTGATATTCGGTTATCATTCGTTATGATTATTGCATTGCAGGTTCTGCAAGAAAGCGCGCACCTTCCACGAAAAAAAATCAAAATGGGCCGAGAGTCGACTGAACAATACTGCCATTTCAGCATTTCAGACATTGAAAGCATGTTATTTTGTGGTATGTGATGAGCGCTGTGGCCAAACAATAACTAGCTGGTCTGTCGTCGCGCACGAGTTGAAACGCTGGCCACTCGCTGTGTAAAACACGTTTAACTTGCGGTCACGCATCAGTTAATCAGTGCTCTGAACCCTCTCCGACGCATCAGCCGTTCTTCAATAAACTAGATATTCTTCAACAACCAAATGCAGACGAAGAGAAAAATAATTAAGGAATGTTAAAGAATGATATTCACCCGTACCACGACCTAGATATGTACTACATAAATTTAGATTCTTAATTATTTAAATTCATAAAAGGTAAATGTACATCGTTTCTCTTCTAAAATAATACATGACGTTTGGAAGCTGTCCTGATACCGTTGTATTGTCATTCATGAATATTTATAAGGTAAATATGCGTATTGTATTGCTGGTTTCTAGCTTATTAACAGGACATTTCCTTAAATATGTAGTCTTTTTTTTTATCCAAAATTTTAGAATTTTGTATGGGATTATGTCTTGAAATTTTCCAACTATATTAAAATCAGTTTTTTATTTCAAATCCTAGTAATTTGTAAACAAATACATAGAAAAAGTTATTCGTTTCACAATCACAACCAAAAAGTTTGAATCAAAAGCTCTTCAGGTGCAATTGCATCCAATGGTTTTGTTTCAGCTAAACTACATCTTCAAGATCCTTCACAGTGTATGGAAACTAATAAAACTCTAAAAACACTAAAAAAAACAGTAAAAGCACGCACTAATCAGCACGCACACAATAATTATTTGGTGTTATAAAGACCGATAATTTTGGTTGCTATAACCGATTATTGTTTTAAACTATTTGTTCCAACAAAACGAGTTCTAGTTCACAAGGGCTAGTCCAACCCCTGTGAAGCGTCCTAAACCCTACCCCTATCCTTATTCCTTCCCAATCCTGGCCGCTGGGTAGTGACGCAGGAGCGCGTAGCAGGAGGTGCGTACGCGGAGATGCTACCTGGCGGTCCTCTTGACAACTGACGCGCCGAGACGTGACATGACTTAAAGATAATGGAGGATTACTCCCGCGCATGTGAATGGAGATTACTCCCCAGCGCTAAAGCGCTCAATGCCCCTTAAGGGGCTTGGAGACGCGTTGCGTGAATATGTAGACGCAACAAATTTAAAAAAATAATAATAATATTTATCATTAGTTGTAAATACTGAAGAACAGATTGTATAAAATAAAACAAAACTCTAGCTTCAATATTAATGGTGTAAAAGAGGTTCGAAAGAAATTCTACTGAAATTCTACAGGGTTAAATGAAAATCATAGGTAGGGCCAATTATTAAGCTATCTTTTTTTATTATCAATTTTATTTTCTTATATCGCGAAGTAAGCGCTTTACAAGATTGTATATGAACTATAACCTATTAGAGAGATACAATTTAAAAACAAAAAATTCGAGGCGAGTTTGCAAAAATCCTGTTTGAGTATTTTTTACTGTCTTGCCTACAAAATACTGACGCGGTAATGAGAAAATATTTTAACCCTGTAGTTGATTCTGATATCGAAAACGTAGATAAATCATCTTTCTATACGTAGTAAATTGCTTACTCTAACACGTGTACTCAGAATCCACATTTTGTGGGGTTTTAATATCGAAGAATTGCTTCATTTAAAAAATCTGTGTCTTTCCTTCTGCCTGTTCCTCTGTGGCCAACGCTAGTGCCTACATCGTTCTGAAGATTTTCTCCAAAAATGATGTTTCCTGATCGATGTGAACGAACTCGCGGACCTGCGAATTTGAAATGGATATTTATATTTGTGGGTAATTTTTTTTGAAACTATAAGTAATTTCGCGTGAATTGATTGATTGATGATTCCGGACGCGTCAACTGCTAAGGTCAATAGATCAGTAAGCGTCATTCAAGTGGTTTTTATTGCGGGAGATGGCGGTGTTCTTCCCCTTCTGGCTGGCGAGAGTAGTAAGTAAGGTGTGGTGGATAGGACAAGAAAGAGGAAGGAAAGATTGTGCGCGGTCCATTTGTTAGGGTACTGCCCCTACATTTGACTGGTGTTGATCGGAGGAACCACAGAAAGCTACCGATCAGAGCATCCGGTCGCTAGAATTCCCCTCTAGTCAGCGGCTGAATTCGACCTAGCTATGAAGCTAGAGTGGAAAATCCTGTCATCGTCGGAAGTTGAACCCTAGGATCTACTGGTGAGGCACTACAGTGACATCAATTGATGTCCTGAGCCACCTAAACCGGTTTCGCGATTGAGGTGCTGCTTACTACATGCGTAGCTAGCCCATCTTTTCCTGTTATCCCATTTGAGTATACATGATCTCGCTTCTCTCTTTCCCAAAGTAATTTGACTACTATTGCTGAAACTTCCGCATTTCTTTGGTTTCAGAACTTGACAACTATTTTATTCATAAGATACAACCGTTTGGAACTACTCTATCGGTTTCGGACTAATCTATCTCAGTGACGTTCACATTTTATTCAAATATTTTTTTAATATTTTCTTACTTTAATACACAGTGTAAATCCCATGATAGTGGAGAGATGCAAAGGTTTATTTCTGGACGCGAAGTGAATAAGTGATTATGTCACAATTTCTGTACTTCTCACGGTAAGAATTTTAAAGTTTGCATAATTATGTAAAATGGGAGTTTCTTTAAAATAAATCAAAAAAGTTTGTTAAAATGTACTCCAATGTTAATAATTTCTCACTATTACCGAACCAATCTAATTAATGTCTATAAGTATTGAAAGTTTAGATTTGACCAATTAATCGTTCACCGCCTGTGTGCCAAAGATTTGACTAACCATGCGTACAACTACCGTATTTCAAAACAATGAGTAACCCATTTTTTTAATCATTACTATTAATGCAAGAGTTTCCGAAATACAAAAAAACGGGAAAATAATTCAATTTGCTCTGAGTTTTAGAAAAAAATACAGAAAGAAAAAATCAGGCCAAGAAAATTCAGCGAAACTGATGTGAAAGCCTGTAGGTTCTTTTACTTTCTCTTTACTCTGTATTTACGTAATAAAGAGAAAATATTGTAATGCTGCGGCAAAAATCGTCGAATTGACGACATAAAAACATTTATTGTAGTGCTCTGGTATCGAAAAAGTGAATAAATCGTGTACCTGAAATGAGTTACTTTTTATAAAACACAGTGTCATCAGAATCCACGTTTTGTGGGACCTTGATATTGGAAAATCGATTGACTGTGACGGCGAAACATCTGTCTGTACGTCTGTTGGTGGTCGACGAGAGCGCTTTAATTGCTCTGGTGATTTTCTCCAAAATTGATATTCTCTGATCGATCTGAATGAAATCGAGACCCCACGAGTTTGGGACGGATATTTTGACTTTTGCGGGTACTTTACACAAGTCGTCAACTGAAATTTTCTAAAAAGTAGCTTGGAATTTTTTGATTGAACGTTTTCCTCGGGTAAAAGATGCTTTCAAAGGAGCTTTCAATTTTTTGCACGGACAGAAAAAAAGGACGCTTCAATGAATGTCGTAATGGCACACTTTCGTTTAATTTTGGTGAATTTTAAAAATTCGAAAAGTTGGAAATGTGCCAGTAAGGATGTGGTGTTGTAGATCCACTACTTAAGATCTGTGGCGAGACGTAAGTATAAGTAAGCCACCTACAATTCCAATATGAAGAATTAACTTCCTTTGAATAATAGATATCCAATACAATTTGTATTACATAAATGGAGTTATCACACCATCGCAATCCATTGGACCTGAAAAATATATCACCTTTATTTAAATGGTTGTTCTCCTATTTGAATTAACTGTGCCTACGTATATAAGGTTTAGAATTACTTATCCTTATGGTTGCCAAATCTGAAGATGGATAGAAAAAATCCCAATAGCTTCGTTTCGTGTCAACACATCACGTTGGCATTTATACGCTACGTAGAAAACTGCTTAACATCGGCTACTTAACTGAATTTGGTCAAATTTTGAGTTACCCACTTATTCAGTGAGCAGACTTATTATCGAGAGTGAAACCACGGGCCATCTTTGCATTCGTACAAGACATTGGTGAAAAAACGCACGAAAGCCACACTGGAAATAATTTACTTAGAACCAATAACAAATTCAAAATCACAGTTATTGAACAAAATGCATATTATATACGCAAATTAATAATTATTAAAAATTTTTTATCGTATTGAAAGTTAATTGCAATTTATAATGAAATGGATAATTAAAATATCATCTAAACGTCATTTACCGTTTATTCTGCAATCGCATGGGGACTATTCACAAACTTATGCATATTTAAGGAATCACTATTCTCCCGAACACACACAGATATCACGCCATTTCTTTGTTTTCCAATTATGTTGTTCTTATAAACTATTTCTAAATCTTATTCGACATTTGTCTAACAAAATGGGTACAACTTGACGGTGCCTCATTGACACTAACGCCCTCTGCAAAATGCGAAGAAGGATTCCTTTAAAGGATTTTTGGACAGTTGCAATGTAATGCGAATTCACTCTGCCCAATTCAATTGTCTGGTATGTAATGAAAATTATCATTTGGAATAGTCATCTTTGTCGATTCGTTACCGATCCCTATTATTCAAAATTTGCGAAAAGCATAATATGAATACAGGCTTTGAAACTTCTAATTTCTCATTGACTCGAATTTAGCATTATTCAGTTTGTATGTGTATTTGTTACAAAAGTACAAACCTACTTCTACCAGTAACAGGGGGATAAAAGCTATTGTTGTCAAGAAAGACAAGAGGCAATCTCATTGTTAACAAGGAAGAGAAGGAAGACAAGACGTATTCACTACAAATATTAATGTAATGTGGAAGAAAAGCTGGATCGAGGTAGGGTGATTATTCAAATGTAGTTTCCAATACTTATTATAGATCTCAGATAAATTACAAACAAAATTAAAAGTTTACTTAAACTAACATAAAAAGAAACTATTATGAGGTTTACAATTGCAATAATTTAATTCATTTTAATAATAAAATTTACTTTTTCGTTTTCTTGAGCCAGTATAGTCTCTGAAAGAGTTTCGCAGAAAATATTTAAATTGTCTATTAAATATGCAATATTTTTACATTTAAAATTGTTAAATAACTGTATTCTTAAATTATTATAAAGGCGTACATGTATTCTATCGGAAGTGTTGATGGTATGGTGTTGTTATTGAAATCTGAAAAATGACACTCCTACTTTGGGCGATGGTGTAATGAAATTGTTTTAAATGAATCCCCTCATCGAGTATGTAAATAAATTTTTCCAAAAGAAAGATTGTTGGATTTCTCTTTTGCAACTAACATTATCTATCTGTGAAGAGCACGGTCTTTTTTATTTCTGTCGGAAGAGGGCATTTACGAATCGTAAGAAAAACTAGCGGCAAAGTTGTTTCTTGCGGGACTCCACATTCACACGGGTTAGTTTCCCAAAGATGAATAACAACTTTTTTTCCAGAATAGTTTTTCAACTTTTTGAGATTGACTTCTGAAGTTATCCAGTCTAAGAAAACACATGAATTCAATGTGAAGGTTGCTTTGATAGAAAAATTTTATGATCTGAGATCGAATGCTTTCGAGAGATCTAATGACGTTAAAGGGTTGTACAGCTGCCACAATTGGTGTAACTTTTTTATGGGAAGAAATCTTCCACGTGGCGTTGATGGTTGAACGGTTCGTGTCATACATGACTTTATGGCTTTGAACCCGCTCAATGTAGCATTGTTAAGAACAAGAACATCTTTCGGAAGGGACAAGGTTGGTTTAGGTCCCATATTGCAGATTTGGGATTGCATAACACTTGCCCCATTTCGCAAAATTGAGTAAATAACACGTTAATGTATCGCTTTATTTTTATTATCTCGTTCGTTTCTAGGTAGCAATCTAACGATACACCTGCCCTCCATCACACGCTCGCTAGTACTGCGAATGGTGTGCAATGAAATTCACGACTGGAATGGAGATCGCTAGATCGCCAGCGGTAAAGGGTTTCGGCTAATTCCGTAGATAACTGAAATAATAAGGTAGTTTCCGTGGATTTCTATTTTTTGAGTCTGAGCTGACAATTCAACTTTCTACACACCGGCATTTACATTCTAAGCGTCAACCTTTTGAATCTGTCTGGCAATTTTTTTTAGAGGTGGAAACCACCACTTCAATTGTTCTAGACGTGAAATCCAGGGAATCATCAGTATCCCGATAATTTGGAAAGGATTCGCCATCGTCAGCGAGCGAAGGCGGTCAGTGGCGGCGAGCTGGAGGATAGCAGCGGCGCTGCAGCGGGAGGCCAAGTAGGCACGGAGGCAGTGGTCATACGGGGCGGGGCACGACGGGAGGAGCGAGGTGGTGTGGAACGGGGCGGGGAGAAGACGGGTGGGATCAGGCGGGAGGGCGGGGGCGATGCAGTGACGGCCTCCGCCGCGGACGCCTTAACGGTACGCGTGACCCGGCACGGCGGCGCGGGCCCCTGCGGCGCCCCGCGAGACGTCGGGCCCCCGCCTCGCCCCCCGTTCCTCACGCTCTTTCCCCCCACCCGACCCCTTTGACCCTGCCAGCCAGCTGCCGGAGCTACTGCCTCTTGGCCCTATGCTTCCTGGAATTCGAAGGCGGCACCGGCTCTCGGCCTTTGACAGAGCACCCGGCGCAGCATGAAATATGCATTTTCATTCATTCTCCATTTTGTCAATCGAGATTTTCCATCCGACATCGAAATCTCACACTTTGGCAATTTTATACGTATTGACAGCCTCAATGTATTTTCGTCACCGAGATTATTGCTGCAGCTAAATTTCATCAGTCTGAAACGACATTTCATAGTCTTGTAGTTCAAGATACTCGTCTTATCCACTGTATTTCGTTAAATTTATATTGATCTAAAACATATTTGCAAGAAAATTTGTTAAACGATTGTGACCTTTCGTTCTCTTTTCCTAATTTTTTATTCGTTCGCCATGGGTTCATTATAAAGGTTCCATCAAATCCATATACTAACAAATATAGGTTCAATTAAAAATATATTAAATTTACACTTTTTTAGTCTTTCAGCTATAAAATGTCTTCTTCCAAGAAAATTTTACAATCTTGAGACCACCACATTCGAAGACATAAATCGAACATTCAGTTAAATGCTTCATTGTTTACAGTTCTTGCACTTGCACGGAGGTCTATAACTAAATCATAATTTTTTCACTAAATAATTATAACTTTATTTTCATTAATTATCTAATAACTCAACAACTCATTGTATATTAGTGTTGATTTTTATCTAAACATTTATTTTAACAGGATTCTAGATTACCATGTTTCTGTTCTCGAATATTGTTCTGATCCATCTGTAATTTATTTTATCATATCTATCTATTAAGAATGTGTCTTGTCTCCAGAGAATTATAGAAAATATTATACGAGTAAGAAAGAGTTGTAATTATATCGAAAAACTTACCCTTACCTATGACTACTTTTGAACCCTCAGATTCTACGCGAATCACATGTTCTTCCGTAGAACTGAAAGCATTTCTTCACATCTATTGACTGTTTTATCATTAGAGGTGGATTTAAATGAAACATCATTTCTTTTCCTTTTCACTTTAGAACATTGATTTTTAGTAGAGACATTAATTTTATGTTATGATAAAAGGAAATGGCCCTTTACTATGTGACATGTTTTTTGCATTTTTCGTTGATTCCGACTAAGTCGTATTTTACCTTTTCCCGTCATTTTAAAGCATTTTTCACTGTTTTCATCGATTTTAATATCTTCTTAATGGTATTTGCTTCAAATAACACTTACAACAAATGTTCCCTATAGAATTCCTGAGTACCCTATTCGATTTCTTCGCTCAGAAATAGTAATCTCAGCAGTTGTATGTAATCTAATATTCCTGCGACGCCTATCAGCGGTATAGGTTTTACAAACAGAAACAATAAAATACAGTTTTAAATATTGTTATTTACTCCTCACAATTAGTCTAGTAATTAAAACGTAGATGATAGGATGATTTTGCATAAAATTACGTTAAATATCTAAAAAGTAATAAATATTTTTAAGTTCAGTACACCACAGAATTGATAGTAATATTTTCCGAGAAGTGTTATCTAGAACTTGATCGGCACACATTTGTAATTTAAATATGTTCCTTACTTAAACTGTCAGAGGTTTCCCGTTTATAATTATTTTGCTCACAGTGTATTGCAAATTATTTAGTATGATGTTTTCTGTTGTAGCTGTAAAGAGTATCGAAAAATAGGTATTATAAATAGCACACATATGAAAAATTAACAAATATTGCCATATTTAAATTCACAATGTATTTGTTATTTCATTAGTGACATAACGTGAAGTGGTTTTAAATAAAAATACAAATATGTTTTTCAATTTGGGTCTTCTATTATACAAAAAAATCATTTAGCTAATGCCATAGTTTCGTAGCAAACTCTTATTAACTTTTCGTTTTTATGATTTCTGTTTTAGTAGGCGAATAAAAACCTACAGTATGTGCTTCTCATCTACTGTCTCGCCATTTAACCGAATCGAAGGCTCCCAAGAACAATTCTATACTACTATTCTTTTTGTTAGTTGTGGTAGTGCTATTTGTTACTGTAGCATCACTTCCTGTTGAATACCTTAATTAAATAAAGTAGTTTAAAAAAGTTCGAAACACTTCTATTCCACTATATACGAATATTGATAGTTTATTAACTTTTATACCTTGGCAAACCTTCAACCTGAGGTTCTCATTTCTTTCTGTTTTAAAAATCTGTTGTTATACTGTCATTAATAGAAATTATTTCGCAAGTAAATACGCTGGAGAATTCTTAAGCTTTCCAAAGTTCACTGCACATTTATGAAATTGTTTTAATCTCTCCACATGGTTGCACTGCAAAACACGACCGTTAAGCCAATAGTAATTCATTTCCTATTTGACAGCGGCAGAAGACCTATTTTCATTTTGATGACGATACTTCAGTCTGCTTTTACACAAAGTTTCGTTAAGTTTGGAGTTTTTTATCTTTAACAAACCGATAAAATTATTTTGTTTCTTCGGGTTAGCAATAATGCTGTTTGAGATTTCTGTAGAAAAATCATTGTATTTTGTATAATAAATAACAAAAAAAAAAACTAAATTGTTTCCATGTGAAGGGAATATAATTATTAAATTAGTATTAGTAAGTATAACAAAATAAATTCTTCTCAACAGTAATTCTTTTCCCAAAAATACGTATTTTTCATACGCGATCGGGAAACTCTAATAGTACCAAATAATGGTAAATAATAATAATAATAATAATAATAATAATAATAATAAATAATAACAATAATAATCATGTTAATCTTCTTTCCATTTACGTCTTCAAATAGGGTCTGAAGAGAAAACTAGCAAAAACGTATTGTCAAAAATATACGTCAGAGACAACAGTTTTTAAGAAAGAAACATTTTTAAATTAAATATATTTTAAATGTTAGTTTTGTATAGAAAACCTAATTATATATTTCAAACATTTTCCTTGAGAATTGTTGAAATGTAACGAGTGTGACAACGCAAAAAAGAAGTATTTAAACAAAATAATTACAGATGTTAGAAATGACTTGGAAGCTTATAATTTTGGGTAAAGGCTTTTTTAGAAACAAATGGGTTCATTTAATTGCCGAGGAACCAAAATTAACATTTTCGGCAACATTCTTTGATTCATATCCTCACGCTTTAACAATTAAAAGTTTGGCTTGACATATAAAATGATTAAACATTATTGGAAGAGAACTCAAGTATACATTTATACAAGTACAAACTTTTTTGTATGTAAACTATATACACATTTATGTTTTAATAAAGCTCTAAGACTGCAGGAATTGTGAACTCCCTGTTGTATTTTGTGGATTACATAAATTATTTTGTGTAAAATGATAGTGTTTACAAAATATTTGTGTTTATAATTTTAGTGCCAATGCTGTAGCGTAATCTGTTCGATGGGTATTTCAATAATTTAGCTTTATATGGATAAATCGCGTGCTTGGTAGGAGCCAAATAATACTTTCCTCGCAGGAGACATCTGGTCGTGGTCACCGCCCTCCCCCGAAAATTCGCACCCTGCTCACGAGAGGAAGCATTTACATTTCTTCCCAAACATGCCAGGATGTTCTAAAGTATTACAGTCATTTCAATTTGTCTCAAATGAAACTAACTCGTTAAAATTGTTTCGAAACACAGTCTCATGCAATACCGAGGACTTCATTTTCCATTCAACGGAACACAAAGAACGAACCATCGAACTATGTCTACAAAGTGCATAATAATTTCTAGAAAAATCAAATAAATGAAAGCAAAAGCCGTTAGTGTTACTGTTACATTTAAACAATGTAACAGTAACACTAACGGCTTTTGCTTTCTTATTCTAGGTTTTGTAGACTAAAAAGTTATCATTGAATTAATGTTTCGTTTCGCAAAATGTCAGATTTCCAAATGATTGTTGGTATAATAATAATGATGGTTATTATTATTATTATTATTATTATTATTATTATTATTATTATTATTATTATTATTATTACAAAGTATTGGGAATATATTATCGCTGCCACATTTCTGGAGGTACCTGGTGCAATGCCTGGATTTCAATTAAAGTGTAGCAACAACAGAAATGAAATTTGTAATTTTCCTTCTAATGTTTGATGTTGATACTTTTTTCATTCATTTATTACGTTATCTAATATAACATTAGAGTCTTACGCGTGAGAGCAATAGCCCTTTCCAGGTATGTCACAAAATGAATTTTATATATAAAGTGGTGAACCCGTCATCATATTCATGAAAATGATATTCGCCAGCAATTAATGATTTCTTATCAGCAAAGAAATATATGTAATGTCAATTATTTCTGAAACGGGTGAAGGAAGAGTAAAATACTGGTGATTGTAGAATTGCTTGAAAAACATTGTAATGTGACTTATCTTGCGGCACATATTGCGACTACTAAAACTTATTTATTTGAACATTATTTTTCATCGTTTCAAAAGACTCGTCATCGAAAGCAACCTTTCAGTAACGAAAGTTTAGTTTAGCCTCAGAAAGTTTAGAGCCTTAGTTCCGGTTCACAGATAAAATTTTTGACAAAGCTTAAGTAGCTTGTCATTGAAGCTTGTTTTCGATGGTCATGAAGTCAACACAAGAGAGATCAGAACTCATCCCTACCGTTTTCTAGAAAAAATTCTCACACTCTCACTCTCTCGAATCTCCATTTTGAAAAATGTAGATTGAATGGGCTACAAGCTGAGATTCAATATTAAATTTAATATTGTAAGCGTGTGACAGTTTATTTTTGTGTTCAATGATGACAACACTCTAATGGGAAAAAGCGTTTTATCAATAATGCTTCAGACTTAAAATTATCTCCAAAGAGTTTATGTCACGTTCTATACTGCATGGGACATATTACGCTACGAGTCTGATCATATTTGTAACACTGTTTAAGGTTTTAGATAAATCCGACGAAAGAGGATGTAATTAAAGCAATGCAAAAAACAGTGTCACCATGATATAATATACCTTTAAATCAACTATTTTTGGCTCTTCCGTCAACGACTTGCACTCAATTAAAGACTATTAACTTGTATTACGTGACTATGAGCTATTATAATATTCATTTTACAAGCAAAAACTTCTCTATGTTCCCCTTAATAACTTATATTACAGATATAGCTACACATTCTTAATTATGTTAGTTTTCTACATCTCCTTCGTTCTTCGCTCAGGCGAGAACGATCCATTGAATACGACTCAGAGACGTAGCTTTCCTTGTCCTTAACGATGCCACTTGGGCGACGCAATGTGTCAAGTGGTTGGCCATGGAGCAGCAACGGAAGAATGAGACAGCGTTACATCGTCTGCGCTAGATGCGGAATGTCTGTGGTTCGCACAGAAGAGGAGGAAAAAACAAGTGGAAACTTTTCACAAATGTGGAGAAACATTTTCATAAATGCCAACAATATATTCACTAATTTCTCTGACAACAGTAAGGTATATTAAATCAACAGAGTTTATTTTAAAATGTGAAAAAAAGATTTTTAACAAATTCTGTTGTTTTTATTTTTATTTTAATATTTTACATTTTGTTGCAATTACAAACACGAGTGTGACCTTGGATGCTTTAACGTATGCTTATTTGATAATATTCAAAAATTCTATATTTACATTTCCAGTTATTTAACAGTATTCGGCTCAGCAATTACAGAATTTTGTTAATTAATGTTTCGTGAGAGAGTTGTTTAATTTTAGTTTGCGCAATATTCTATTTTCATATAGGTACAGTAGTAGGATATAAAATAATTTGGAATTTTGTAGGAAAGAAGGATCATAATTTCTTCGCTACCTTTTTTCACTTTCCAAATTTGCAACAGCGTAATTTATATGTGTGACATGCAAATTATGAGGCCATACATCTTGTTTTTACGAAATGTCAATAAATAATAGAGAAATGCTTTTGGTATTAATTATTAACAATGGTATCAATATTGGTTTATTTTGTCATTCCGAAAAATGGACCACATGCGTCCACTTCAATGCGATCTCTTCTCTGGGATTTTACCTCCTTAACCTTAAATGTTGCTGCATCTTGCATTCGTCGAATGTAAAGTGTTCCAATAAATCGTATTATTAACTCTATTGACTTGTTATTTACATGGGCACAAATAATACACGTGTTTTCAAGCTTTATATCTTACTGAAATGAAATAACCACCTATGACACGATGGTTTATAAAGCCACGTGATGGACTAGGGCATTAGAAAGTTGGAGATCCGGAAGAACAACTGGTTCTGTAGAGATATTGAACTGAATGTGTTTTTTCTTACAATACAACAGTGTAACACAAATCTAACTCAGTCCAAATGAATTTTTTTTTTCAAATTCATGAAATGAATTTTTGTATTAATTTGACACGCGCTTTGCGAATACTAATTTCGAGTGTATCTTTCATTCCAAAAATCAATTTAATATCGGATTTGACAACCCCTCAGGAGATAATTTAACATAGTTAACTTAATTTCTGAAACTATTAGGTCATCTGTCAATTTCAACAATTCTCTCATTGTTGATTTTTGACATTTATGATAGTTGAATCATAATCGCATGTTGCGAGATTATAAAAAAACGAATAGAGTTAGACATCCAATCACCAGTTTTTGCATAAAAGAAATTTTCGACAGAATTTCTTTGATGGGGGAGATCACTTTCCAGTTATGTAGTGAAGCCAGTTGGAAAATATAAGCAACATTGGAGTAAAACACTACAAACATTTCTGCAAAGGTAAGGCAGCCATGCTGTTTAGAACAGACGTTAAATGCAGAAATACAAGATTCACAAAATTATTGCAACAATCCATGCCATGTTGACAAACACAGACATCCTCCAGGGTTAAAATGCAAGCAATATTTCGACAGTTATTAATGTATTGGCAGGCGTGTTAAAGTGAATATCGCACCTTTACACCCTCTCATTCTTTGACACGAACATTAAATCGGTATTCATCAGATACGATTTAACATCACATCAGCGTGCGAAAGAGAAGAAGCGCCCACCTGCCATCCCAGTAGTCAACGAGACAGTGACACCTACACTCCAAAAGCGTTGCGTGATGCCAGAAGTGGCAGTCTTACCAGTTTCAATATGGGACGCAATAGAGAGTGATCTCGCCGTTATCTGTGGCCCCAGCGGCTGCGCACACCTCGCCGCTGCAACACATTCACAGAGACTGGCGATTGAACACGAAAAAGACGCCAGAATAAACACAAGAACGGGTTTTTGAGGTGCTGTACCCAAAGAGTTTCATTTGTAAAGACACTCTACTAGGAAGAAGTAACGGCTACTTACCTCACGCTCCTACGCTGGCCGCGGCGACAGGAGGGGAACTTCTCTTCGCTTTGTGTTCCGACGACTGAATGGTGGGAGGATCTGATATTTGAAACGACGCAAACGACTGTTCACCTGTACGTGAACCTTCAAGACATCTTCTATACAGAAATGATCACAAAATAACCGCACTTTTACTTCATGCTGATTTTCAATTGAAACACCAGCAAAATTAACTAAATTCAGATTACCATTAAATAATTTATTTGCAATACCATTACATATTTAAAGGTTGCTCGTACACCGAAAATCACTAGCAAGTTGATCCGGGCATGATCCAATTTTCTCCCGTCTATATTTGCTTCCTGCCTTCTCGCGAATGTTTCTTCACGAAGACGGGAGTTTTCTTCTCGAATCTCTGAAAGCTGGCTATAAATACTATCTCTAAACGGGATCTACATCTGTTTCATTTAAGTCTCTGTTCACATACTGAGCTAAAGAACACAACGTTATTTTCACTGATGCAAAGAAGACGAGTCAAATATAATATTTACAGTGTAAGAGAAATAACATTCTACTAATATCTATGTCTTCTGGGTTTGTTGATTTCTTTATTTCCGAAATGTAAAATGAATTAAACGTCAACACAAGCGTCAACAATAGCAACCACAACAATGACAACAATAATAGTAATAATAATAATAATAATAATAATAATAATAATAATAATAATAATAATAATAATATGTTGCAAACCGGTCCGGATAGCCGAGATCGCTTAGCAATTTTGTTGTATCTCGTTTACTCTGCATTCGATTATAGAAACTCTTTCTAGAAAATGTTTCTTGAATTGCGTTTACCGTCAATACCTATTTTTGCAATTAGAATGAAGACTCCAAATTTTACAGTAATTGGAATAAAATACGTTAATTATTATTTTACCAAACCCAAAGTTCCGTGTTATTGATTAATGGACTTTTAAAATTATTTTCACAGATAACTCTCTTGTAACAGATACAACAAGATCTTTTAACATACGACAATATAGATTGCAATAAGCAAGATGTTACATTAATGTCCAGTTCTCTATCAAGTACTCAAGTGTCATTTTCTGCATCTTACCAACTATATGAATGTAAATTACATTGAATTTTCTTTTTTTATGTCAGACATAAACAGTGCATATTTTTCCTCTTCTTTCTTGGAATGTTACATTACTTAATACTTGTAATTTAAAAAAAAATAGATTGATTCTATTTATTCACATTTGTTTTAATACCCTTTTCCGGACGTTTCGAGACCTAGAATTTAGTAAGAAAAGAAAGTTATTACTTTTTCACATTTAGATCGTAAGAAGAAAAAATATAATCGTGAGCCGGAAAACGGTGAAATTTTTGACAGAAAAACTGTTATACCTGGTAACGAAAAAAATGGATAAATTTTGTTCCTATGTAAAGTATATTACTTCTTCTAACACGTCGTATATCCAGAATTCATGTTTTATGAGCCCTTGATTCCAAAAAATCTATTGACGGGAAAACGTCTGTCTGTTTGTCCGTCTGTGGTCAACGCTAGCGCCTAGAGCAGGGTTGTCCAACTGGCGAACCACGAGCCGCATGCGAAATTTAAAGGTTTTATTGTGGCCCGCGAAAGATTATTAGTCAAAAGTGAAAGTTCCTTGCATGTATGTTGGGAGAGAATATTGCGCACCGAGTACACGCGCCCTGTCGAGGTCAACACCCTCTACATGAGAATGATGAAAAATCGTGAAATTCTGTGTTTTTCAATTTTTTTTATTGGCTCGTGTGATCTGCTTTATTCTCTTTTGAATGTTTCAAACCGTTTCTTGCCAAGTTTATTAGTTTCTGAGAAAATGTTTTTTTTCGAAGCGAGTGCCAATAGTCAAGCCCTTAGCGAGTGAACTTCAAATGCATTTTCCCGAATTACATTCATCCATGCCAAACATCATAAATCATATCATTAATCAGGGAAATCAAAACAGACCCAAAATTTTAGAATTGGTTTTCTCAAGTATGCTTGATCTTGATGTAAAAATTCGTTTAGATTAGATTTAAGATTTTTTAATATTAAATTCAGAAATTCAAAATCATTCCAATGTGTTTCCCTGCGTTACGTGTGGAAAGGCCTGATATCGGGCATGGTTCCATTCCTCTTCCTCCTTCGCCCCCATCCCGTTTCAGAGCAACCGGGCAAACCGCCGAGACCAACAATACGTGTAATTCAGGTATGGATCACCCAAGTATTATAATTATGGCCCGCAACCATATTAAAGGTTTTCGTCGTGGCTTTTGGTTCTAACCGAACTCAAGGCTTTGGGAGTTTCAAATGGATATTTTGGTTCGAGGATACTTTACATGAAGCCTCAAAAACATTTACAAAATTTTCTCAAAAATAGGTCCAAGTTTTTTAGTTAAACTTTGTACTCGGATAGCATAAAGGACGCTTAAGAGAATGGTGTAGGCAAAAGTGCAATTTTTTTGGAGCGTTTTCCTAGAACTTCAATATTGAAGATAACGATATTATGAAATCTGTTCCTTAAAAGCAGATCTTCAAAAATAGGTCATGTTCAACTTTTCGAAAATATGAGAAGTTTTCGTGTAATTTGGCGCAAAATATTGTAAATTCTAAAAGAATGCTAACACTTTTTTCTCAAAAACTGCTAGAATTTTTTCCGCAGATAGAAGAAGGGACGCTTAATAAGAGTGGCGCGGGACTCATTTTCTTTGAACTCTAAATTTTCGAAAATTGCAAATTTATAAATAATGTGAGAAATTATGGTATGTGCTGTTGTGGCACCACAAGTCTTCTTTAAGTTTTCTCCTCGTATGTGTCAAGGGACGGTAAAAAATTTGGTGCTAGTCTAATTTTCGGGGAACTATTTATATTTTCAAAAATTATAAAAAGTTAACATTTCAAAACTACAAAACTGAAGATAACGACTTTTGCTTTAAAGTCTGTTATAAAACTGAGTGTATACACGGTGGACCTGAGTTCGATTCTCGGTGCGGAAAACTTTTTTGGTGGTTGAAAATACTTTTGCATGTTTATGTAGTATATTATAGCGATGCAGATAGAATGCGAGGAAGTATGTGCTGTTGTAGCACCACTATTTTTTTCCTTTAGACTTGTAGTGTTCGTGATCAACACTAGCACATGAACCGTAGAGGAAATTTTTCTTTAAACTTTCAGTGCTAATGGATTTTTTCCTATCTCACCCGTCGTTAATATCTACATTATAGGTGTATCTGGTAATTTCAGGGATTTTGTAGCACAACAGCTTCAAATTATCTCGTATGGAATTTTTCGAATTTTCAAAGCTTTCATTGAATTCATACATTTTTAAATGCATTTTTTATTTTATTTTTATTTTTTACATTTCTTCCTTGACCCGACAATTTAAAAATTTGAAAAAAAAATCCATTATATTCTCTGGATTGTTCTACTTAAGTATGATATGTTTCAAAGTGGGACTGTGAGAAGATTCTGAGAAATTATATGCAACAGAAATTGCGACTGGCTATTTTGCAGCAGCATCTGCCGGAGCGTCACCTTCCAAGCACGTGCCAATCACCCATAGACGATTTTACTTCGTATCGTTATACGTCAACAGAGCAATAAGTAGAAATATCCATTCACATCTTAAAATATGCCATATATATATATATATATATATATATATATATATATATATATATATATATATATATATATATATAATTTGATTGCCGATTAAATTTCAAGTACGAAAGGTACTTTTTTTAAATCACACTGGACAATGAAAACTCCTGGCGTTATATTTTATTTTTGTCTCGTTAAGACAACAGAAGACTGCAAACGACAGGTAATGAAAGCAGAATGCGAACTAAATCAATCAGTTTCTCTATTATCAGGAGAGAGATTAGGGTGAACATGCCCTACCAGGATCAGCTGTGTACATTTTATTCATCACTGTCACTGATGCGTTAACAATTGCGGCATTAACAATTTTGGAAGATCTCTTGAAAAAACTTAACTTGACTCGTCACGAGAAGAAATTTTGGAAATCTTTTTTCGATAAATATAACACTTTTAAATTTATTATTACAGTAAACAGTTTTCAACGTCACAAGATTATTGTAACCGACTTCGGTGGGTCATCAATTGATGTCAATGCAGGCCTCTGACCGGGAGGTCCTAGAATTCGAGTCCCGACGCTGGCAGGATTTTCGACCATCTACATTCCTGGTTCGGATTCAGCCGCTGTCAAAAGGAAAATTCTAGCGGCCGGCTACTCAGATCGGTAGTTTTCAATGGTTTCTCGGATCAACGCCAGGAAACTGCGGGACCAGAGTCCTGAGAAACAGGGCACGGACTGCGCGCGATCTTTCCTTCCTTTTTCTTGTCTTATCCTCACCCTTTACTTATACACTCTCCGGCGATAAAAAACACGCACTACACTTATGGCACTAATGAACTTAGCAGTTCGCACGTATGACCTTAGCAATGGCTTTAGGAACCACTAATTCATTAATCAATCAATTAAGAATACGGTTACAAGGTAAATTTAAACATCTTCTGCAATGATAGGTGTTAATATTAAGATGATGGAAATAACAATAGTATTAATATTTTTGTAAGGCCATCAGTGGTTACTAACTTCACAGAACAACGCATGTGTTCCTTGATTACCTCCTTTAACACAACTGATTCATTTTCTGGGAAAGAAGTTTGCTCTGAGTTTGAGGGAGCCCTAGTAATATCAGTTGTTTATAAATAAACCTAAGAGTAGACTTCCGTCAAATCTTTGCATTAGCCACCGTATGCGTGGTCCTGCGATTCATAACATGACATAATCCTGATGCTGGCTTTGTGTTTGGACGTCGTGTCATTGATGGAGAAGGTGGAGATGGTCATGGTGCGAGAGGCCAGTCGCCTAGGCGAATGGATAGATGGACAGACAGCCTAAGTGCTCCGGTCAAGAAAAAACCTTTAAAAATGTAATTTATTCATGTCCCATTTTGAAATTTGGAAGATATATACAACAATAGTGTATAAATACATGAGTATTTTTAAAATTAATTTAAGTGTAGTTATTAATTAAGTTTATAGTTAGTTATAGAAATTAAGTAAGTATAAAAATATTTAAAGTGACCCGTTTAATTTAGATGTAATTGTATTTTTATAAAGAGAAAGGTACACGCGTGAAAAATGTTTAAACATTAACGCGCAGAGGATTTTCCGAAAAACTAATGGGTAATATTTCTGAAAGGAGTGGGATTAGAGAAAAACAAAATTAGGAGTCACCTATTTTCAACCCTAGATCGCACATGGTGCAGAGAGTGAAAAATTGATGATGATGATGATGATATAGGTAGACGTAGTAAATTAATAAATATAACATTAAAAGGAAAATAGACTTATGGCTTTAATGAGAAGTTAACCAAAACAATTGATTTTACATTCAATCATATATAGGGATAGAGGGGTGGAGAGCTTTCCGTTAAAGTCATGTATCAATTCTCAGTCTGTTTAGAGGAGGGAAGGGGAAAATCCAAAATTGTTCATATTTACAGAAATAAAATATTTCATTGGGTAGTTGTACTTTCAAAACGTTCATGGTGGCCATGCTCCGTTTCCTTGTTCCCCCACTCACCTGTCACTTCTGTGCGCACGTCTCTGTCACGGTACCTAGGCCGATATAAATCAAACACTTCCCTTAAAGTAAGGAGGAATCTAGCCCGAAAAACTGTCTAAAAAGATCACGAAAACAGAAGGTGGTGTCACCTACTTATGTAAAGGTTCTCGATCACGTTGGTGGGATAGCTTTCAGTGTGCCCGTATATTGTTGAAATTGAATTTGGGTCCACACTGCAATGTGTTAATCATTTTATCATCTAAAGGAGACATAAAATGCGAAAGCAAGGAATTGCATCTCTTGAGTTAAGACAGTAATGCGTTCTTAGATTAAAGCAATCTAAAACGGTTTTTAATGAAATTCGAAATTTTATCCAAAGTAGATCACGTGTATTTGGCATTACTAAAAGATGCAACTACTGAAGTGGTGGCATTGTAACAGGACGTAATTTTTTCCCACTCATCTCTACAAGAACTGAACTGAACTATGGACATATTCAGGAGCAGAGGCTGTTCAAAAGTCCGTCAAAATATCGGTCTTTTTTCAGCATTACGTAACTTTCTCTATTCTGAGCATACAAGAACCATCGCTAAAACAGCATGCATTTTCACACATTACACGAAAAGTACTCAAATTTTCGAAAAATTGGACACCACCTTATTTCAAAATCTATCTTTGAGAAAATTATTTCATTAAAGGACAAAATCTCTATCTTTAATATTTTAGTTTTAGGAAGACTCCGAAAATATTTTGAACTTTTGCAATTTTCGGAAACTCAGAGTTTTCAACGAACATGAGAAATGCACCATTATCTTAAACGTCCTTCACACTCTCCAACACAAAAGTTAATCAAAATCGACGGAATTGTTTTTTTAACATTTTAAAAATGTCCCTGGGGCTTCATGTAAAGTACTCCTCACAATTAAAATATCGGTTTCATTTGCTTACTTTTTCTGTCAAAACTAATTATTCTCAATTGTTTACGAAAATTGAATTTGTAATTTTTGTATATAATCTGATAAGTATAATAATTCTTCGAAATCTATGGAAGAAACGTGATAAAAGTCAGTTCAGCTGGAAACTACAAAATTAGGAAAGAGAGACAGGGCAACAAACTGGCCAAATCTGAGGCGGAGGGAGAAGGGCATGGGCAGTGCCTTCCCGAGAACAAGGGCAGGGGAAGTTATGGAAGGGCAAATGAGTCAGTCCATGTCAAATCGCACAAGAGTTGATACGACTTTTTTTAAATGTACGATTTTTTCTTCAATCTGGACATCAAAAAAGGAGACACGTGTTTTTTGTTTGCCTGAAAACTGATTGTGTAGTTATTCCTATATTAAAGTTTGTAACTTCCTTCCCAAAATATGATCAATTGTTGCTCGGAATATACTTAATATAGAAATTCCCGTTTTTTTCATTTAATACTTTGAAACGAGGTATTTTATTCCTCTGTAAATCAATTTTTCAACAAATAAACATTTCTTAAAATTCTTGTCCGTCATTTTCTATTATCAAGGAAAATTATTTGGCCATTCATGAGACGAACAGTTTTTGAATAAACTATTGTAATTAATAATACATTTATTAATATTTCTACAAAGCGACATTTCGAGGCTCAATTTGCCCCATCATTAGGCTAGAAACAACATATTTTTTAAAATTATACATTCTGTCTAAAACACTTAAGAGGGTACCTAACACAAAGATCTGACACTCACGTTGTATATTATCAAATTCAAACCAAGAAATAAATTTAACAAAATTGTTTGGTATTTGAAAATTTCTTGTTTTAAATAGAATCAATTGTAAGTATGAGGGCGCCTTTCCCTGCCCCTGCCATTTGCACTAACGAATTGTCTTCGCTCAGTCATTGGTCCAAGTGGTACAGAACAATAAAAAAGCACGACCGTCTGTCTGATTAGGGGTTCAAGAAATATTAGCATCTCACATGTTCACTCTGTCCCCAGAAGGGATAGGTGACAGGTACTCGAATTCAACTACTGCTTTTCCACGTGTCAGCGAAAGGAATTTTACTGCTGGGTCGTTGTTCGTCCTAGGGACGGAGTGCCCTCCTGACCTTTCTCGTAAAATACAACATACCATGTCATGAGACATGAGTAAAAGTTTTGAACATCAGTTGCAATCTTGTAAAGTGAAGAGTGCTAGAATTTATACTTTGTATCGTGTGTACACTGTGCAACAAGACTGGCGATCACCGTGCGAGATACGACAGATTTTTCAATCCATGTGACCTTTCTGACTACGATTTTAAGAAGAGAAAATATCTGAGATGCGTATTTCGCGACTTACTAGTGAAATTTGATTTAGAGGAGTCATTGGATTTGCGAATTTATTATTCATGACGGCAAATTATTTACTTCCCCGATGGTTAAAAGTGCACAATAGAAAAATAAGAACCATTCAAAAAAATATTTACCTACATGAAGATTTTGGAGTCTGTGCAGAACGGCATTTTTGCGACGTCACATGGTAAAGGACCATGCGATGGAATTGGAGACAAAGTTCAGAGACTTGTCACTCGAACGCCGATGACACTATTTGATTGGGCAGAAAAAAGTATTTCTAATATTTCGTTTATTTTTTGTTCTTTAGATACACACAGTTATCACAGTGAACATTTAATGTCAAGGTATCAAAATTTAAATGCAATAACAAAACTTTAAAAATATATTATTTCACTCCTTTGTGACTAACTGAAGCTACAGTTAAAGTACCCCGCAGATGGTCAGCGAGTATATTTGAAGTGAGTTGTGAGGGACATGAATATTTTAAAATGTCAGTCAAAACGTGAGTCAACAATCCGTCATTAAATAACCAGTATCATCGTGAAGTTGCACCACCTTAAAAGGTACTTAATTTACGGCATCATCCAAAGGAACTGCCAGCCTGTAACGCAAGAAACATGTCTGTTGCAGCAATCTATTACACACTGGTTCGTAAAAAAATCATATTTTTTAAAGTTACTGAACCCCACTTTCATTTTCTCCAGAGAGAGAGAGAGAGAGAGAGAGAGAGAGAGAGAGAGAGAGAGAGAGAGAGAGTAGCCAACAATACTCCAATGCGTTTATCAATATTTTTTAAGTTTTAGCTCATAGAGTTTACAAAAAATATTCAAGTTTCAATTTTTTGTCATTGAACATTCAGGAAAATAAATATTCTGCAAAATCTAAAGAAATAAACTTGTTTTCATGTTTCGAATGGCAGTTGAACAGAGTTTTTATAATTCGTGTATTCTAGTATATGACACTTTAAAATTAGTGTTGCGCGTCATATTTAGCAAATTTCAACATGCAATATTTAAAACAATAATAAAATTACAAGAAAATAAAAATATACATCTTAACATCTTTATTCCATATAATAAATAGAAAAAATTAGAAAATAATTAAAGATATGAAGGTCAAATTTTGATATTTTTTGGGTGAATAGTTCAATTATGTATCTAGCGACTTTTGAAGGCTGCATTGTATTCACGGAAATAGAAGTCAACTACTGAAGGTCATCACGCCAATTTACTACTCGTTTCAACGCTTATTTGGGTGAAAACGTTTGCATTTCCTATTACAATTATGCAGAAATAACACATTATTATCATTTGAAATTTGGAAATTACTGAGTTAGAAATAATTGCTCCGCGATTTTTGTTTTTTCATCTAACAGAACATGAAATTTACTGACTTTGACGATGCGAAAAGGAAGAATTTGGAATTATCTGCGAAACGACTTTGATCACCCCTAATGTATTCATTCAAAATACTGTTATCAATTTTTAAGATTTTACGAGGGATTAGTAATATTTCTATCAGCAAATTATATATAATTATAATTATTTTAATGTGTGTAATATATATATATATATATATATATATATATATATATATATGGGAAGCGAGATATGGTAGTTTATAAGACATAACATGCAGACAATAACTTTTCTTGTTTTCAAGGTCACGTATACAAAATTTCATTTTCGGAATAAAAGAGTAGATTAGATAAAAGAACAAACAAACATTCTTCTTTAGAAAATATAAAATAATAATTTGAAAAAATGGTTAAATTATGCTCGACAAATTACTTTAGCTACTTTGCAGTAAAAACCCATCAAAATTGGTTAAGCCATTCCTGACAACATATCGGGCAAACAGAAAAATCTTCAAGCACTTGAATTAATTTTTATATACTAGCTGAAGTACTCTGCGTTGCCCGGAAATTTATTTGTCATAACCATGTATTAGGCAGGAAAATAAACGAATTCTATGTATATTGAATCCCCGCCCTACTCTGCCCCGCTCGACCCAAAGTGTTCTACCCTGCTGGGTCTCTCCACTGCGCCGTCTCACGCGCTTATCCTAAAAAATGCCATCCTCTACCCCCTAACCCCGCCGCGCCCCTCTTCATCCCGCCTCACGTTGCCCGCCCTGCCCTGGCATGTTTGCTACGATCATCGTTGGTAGGGACATCTGAAGAGCCCATGCGGTGTTGGATACTCCTGGCAAACTTCAAGTAACAATTTTGACTTTCGATTTCTGGGAGAATAATTGCGGAATTGGAAAATTGTTCCATACAAAAAAATTATAATAACTTTCAATGAATGGTTTGAATAAAAGTAAATCATTTATGATTTTCTAGATTCTAACTTTTCTCCACTTAGATTGCGATGTGATACGATACACAGTGTTGCGATGAGAATTTTCGACACCTAAATAGCTTGAGCGAATTCGACTGCTGTCTGGAGAAGAATACTAGTGGTCGGCTGCTCTGATGTATAGTTTTAAGTGATAATCAATACCACGCAAATGTTGGAGCAGTAAACCAATGGGCGCGCGATATTTCCTTCCTCATCTCTGCGCCATTCTCTCCCTTTTGACACACACACAAACACACACTTCCACTTACCACGTAACCAAACATGTCTAGTCGAGAGCTTCGAGCTGGGGCGGTGCCCTCATGGGGTAGAAATCTAGAGAGCTAATCCCAGCAAGCCAACGTGCAGAATCTCACGTTCTAGTGAGTGAGGAATATCGCCACCTCCCGGAATGTAAACTTGCACATCCCTTATGGCATTATTGGCTATAGTTGTTGATGCGCCCGGAAACACTAAATAATCAATCAAACCTTCTCTATGTACCAGGCGATCAACCAGTCCAACTCAACATACCAATATTAATGCGGCATGTAGGTGGATGGAGCTACTGCAACACGAAAATCTGTACCGCATAAATATCAAGGGAATGTTCTAATAAAATAATTTGACAGACAGCAGAGATTCGTTTCATTGATTCCGTGTTTCAGGGCGTATCAACAGCTGAAAAATAGGACTGCTCAACGATGTTCGAAGGTCTGCGTCTTTCAGGCGAACCTTGCGAACTAAGCGATTGTAATTGTTTAACCAATATGCCTAACACTGTGAATTTCTTCTAAATATTAATTTACCAAAGAGGACCAGCACTCAGCGCTTCACGTTGTATTCTAAACGTCGTAATTCAAAGGAAGTTGCCATTTTCACAGTTGTGTCATGGAATAAGTTTCGTTTGCTCGCCTGTTTTAGTGTCACGTGCACGACCGCGCGGCGATACTTTTGTCACCGACGAACTTCCTTCCCTGTTCATAGTATTAGAGCATCGTTTTATCGTAAGTCAGGAAATAATTTGTTAAATAATTTCAAATACACATTATATTGAGTAAATAATTTTAATAAAAATATTTAAATCATTTTCGCGGGGAAAAATAATTTATTTCTTAGAAAGAAAATTTTTGCAAAATCTTGAACCTCTTACTTCGAAAATACTTGGTAACACGTTAACATAAAATATAATGGTAAACTAAGGAATTTAAAGCTCTTTCAGGAAATCAATCAATATTAATCAAACAGTAGAAAATAACGATCTACTTACAAGTGCAAACTAACCAACTTGATGTTGTTGTTGTTGTTGTTATTATTATTATTATTATTATTATTCTTTCTAGGGTTTTTTATCCAGCCGACAGCCGGTTACCCTTTGCGTCCGGATGGGACACATATTCGACCATACACTAGACACCAACACACTTGCGGGCTCCTCTGATCTGGGGTTAGCAGAACGCGAGGCCCTCCGCGACAACACATACATACAAAGACAAGGGACAAACAACCATGCCCTAGGCGGGACTCGAACCCGCGACCCTTCGGACCGAAGCGGTGAGTCGGTACTCGCTCTTAGCCACTCTCGGCCATCCAGGTCGGCTATTATTATTATTATTATTATTATTATTATTATTATTATTATTATTATTATTATTATTATTATTATTATTATTATTATTATTATTATTATTATTATTTTGAACCACAGAGGCAACAAAAACTGAGTAGAAATTGGAACAGGCGCAATCGTGTGGCGGTGTTTTTGCCACACACAACGATCGTGTCTCCGTGAATTTTCAGCGAATGTAAGTGGGTCTCGAGAAAGGCGTTTCTGCTATCTTGTGTGTAAATAGAGAAGTAAAGAATACCTGGTGAATGATGGGAACATCATGCAGAGTGCAAAGCATCAAGGTGCAAGAACGTTATACCGGGAGCGGTAGCTCAGTGCATCAACTGATGTCACTTCAGTGCCTCTGACCGGGAGGTCCTACGTTCGAGTCCTGACCGCGGCTGAATTTTCGACACTAGCTTTTCAGCTAGGTCGATTTCAGTCGCTCTCTGGAGGCTGCTCTGTCCGGTAGTTTTCCGTGGTTTCTCCGATCAACACCAGGCGAATGCCGGATCAGTACCCTACCAAATGAGCCACGGACCGCGCGCGATCTTTCCTTCCCATTCCTTGTCATATCCCTTACACACACTTACACTAACATGCACTACACTACCACATATTCCGGGAGACCGGTCGGTAGCTTAGAGTTAGTCCCGGCTGAGGCGGTGCTCCGTTGGTGGGAGAGTCCTGGTTAGGGGGAAACCCCACTAGCCGACGGTAGGTCGGCGCCGGATCTCGCCATCCAGCGGGGGAAGATCACCACCATCTCCTGAGGAAAAATATGTACTACCCTAACGGGGCTAATGAACAAAGCTGTAGACGCGCCCGGAAACACGAAAAAATCAATCAAAAACGTTTATTTTTTAAATGAGGCGCTTTTACCACCCACGCGATCACACGAAGGACAGGTAAGAATGTAGCGCTGGAGCAGAGGTTTACTCCACATTATTTAGTTTCTTTAAAGCAGTTGGAGGTAATTGAACGCATTTGATGGAGAGGTTCTGGCTATACATGAAACAATGTCATAAATTTGAGAAAAAAATTGAAAATGTGGTTATATTTAGCTATTCAACGTCAATTAAAATCCATTGCTTCCTCAATAACATCAGCTAATTAAGTAATTAAGTTACAGTGGGTACTTCACCATGAGGTCTTCAAGGCAATGAAAAAGCAGACTTTCGAGAAAAGACAGAAATCAAAAGTTTCAATAACCAAAGCAGCTTATTGTCATGTCATTCAGCCAAATTAATATTGAAGCCCCATAAAGAGACCGATGCAAGAAATATCCGACACGAAACTATAAATACTAAAGTAAGATGAGATATTTCATGTCCAATGAATTCAATGCCCTCATAACACCGAGAAATGAAGGGTTCGTTCTGACATTCCAACTCGCAATTTTCAAACATTTAGGGACATCAACGAAAATGAGACCTCCACCATTCTTCTAAGCTTCCCTTGTTTTCTCCATGGAAAAAAATTAAAGAAAAAATTGGAAAGGTTTTTTAAAAACTTTCTTTTTATAATTTGCATGAACTTTAAGATCTTATTAAGATCAAATGTTGTTTTTAGGCAGAAATCTCCATCTTTAATTTTGTATTTTTGAAATTTTAACTTTTTCCAATTTTCCAAAAATACGGAAATTCGCCGAAAACGGATCTAGCTCCATATTTCTTACCGTCATTTGGTGCGTATGAGGAGTAAATATACAGACAAATGAAGCCTTTTAAAAAAAAATAATTTTTTAAAAAAATTATCTATATTTCACGCAAATTTACGCGAAAACTTTTCATATTTTCGAAAAATTGAACATGAACTTATTTAAGGAACAGATTTCTTTAGGGAAAAAATCCCCATTTTTAATATTATAGTTGTAGGAAGACTACCAAAAAAATTGCACTATTGCAATTGTCAAAAACTCAGGGATTGAGCGACTTTTATGCTTCCTGAGGGAAAAGTTCAAAACAAAAATTTGGTGCAGTTTTCCAGAAAATTTTGAAAATGTTTTTCATGGTTCGTGTAAAGTACCTTTTAAAATTCAAAATATCCGTTTGAAACTCGCAAATCTCGGTTCGTTCAGATTGAACGGTAAATATCAATTTTTGCAGGAAATCGGCTGAACGATTTAGACACTACCGTTGACCACAGACGAACAGACAGGCGCTTTGTCGTGAATCGATTTTTCGATGTCAAGGACCCACAAAACATGTTAGAGAAACTACACAACGGACTACACAACGTGTTAGAGAAAGTAATTTACTCCATATTGGAACAAGATTTATCCACTTTTTCTTTAAAAGTAGCAATAAGAGTTTTTCTGCCGAAAATTCCCCGTATTCCGGCGCACGATCAGAATACTTTCACGATTTACGAAATAACTCTGAGAAAGTAAAAATCGATTGAACGTTTTTAGGCTCTAGCATTTACCACAGACGAAGACAGACAGGCAAGCGTTTTCCCATAGACGAATATTTTGATATCAAGGCTCAAAAAAGTATATTCTGCCTACACAAAGTGCTAAAAGCAGTAATTTGCTTCATATTGGAACAATATTTATCCACTTTTTGATACAGGCCCCACAATACGAGTTTCTGTGACGAAAAATCTCCACTTTTAGCTACAGAATTACAATATTTTTTTCTCTACTACGTAAGTACGTAATATGCGATGAAATAAAAAGACTAACGATTTCTCCTTCCACAGAATGTCTCAGAATACATGTTATAAACTTCTTAGAGATGAAATGAACCGGTCGAAGATGACCGGTTACTGCCAATAAACATGTGGTAAACATTATCTCATAAAAACATCGTGCGCTGGTGCATGGTAAGTACCCAAGATCTCTTCGTCGAAGTCAGAACGTGAACCTGCCAAACACCAGTGCACAAGGAGTTGCCTACCAAAGAGGGGCAAATGTCACATGTTAACTTCCCAATATAAGCGAGCACATCACATCATCATTAGCCAAAATGTATCAACTTCAATACAAACACCCCGAGCATGCCCCACAAATTTCAATTTTTTTATTTTGAGACACATGGAAAACATACTAAATGGAACTACTGGAGTTGTCATATTCTAACAGTACGCGGTTACTAATCATTAATATTTACGAGAACTTACCAATGGAGGCACATCATTTCAGCATAAGACCCGATTTACTCGATTCCTTTCGACGAACGATTTTTAGCCAGCGAACGCGGGCAGCGGTCCGCCGCCTCCAATGCCACTCTGTGCTCAGTGCGCGTTCACTAAACCTCCGGAATCGTTCCTAAAAAGGGAGCGTGTAAATCGAATGTAACATGCTAATTTATGCTCTTATGCTGATTAGCGAGATATGGTAAAATGTAATAAATGATATTGATGATCAGCTCCTAAAAAGTTGCAATATACAAAATTAGTGGTGCTCATACTAATTCACATTACTCATAACTTTCGTAATTTACGAAAATTCAGAGAACTCCACTAGAATGAGACATGTGCCGTTTCTTTCAGCGCCCTTGGCTCTGTCCGTAGCAGTAGCAGTAGCAGTAGCAGTAGCAGTAGCAGTAGCAGTAGCAGTAGCAGTAGCAGTAGCAGTAGCAGCAGCAGTAGCAGTAGCAGTAGCAGTAGCAGAGTAGCAGCAGCAGCAGCAGTAGCAGCAGCAGTAGCAGCAGCAGTAGCAGCAGCAGTAGCAGCAGCAATAACAGCAGCAGACAGCAGCAGTATCAGCAACAGTAGCAGCAGCAGTAGCAGTAGCAGTAGCAGTGAAGCGAGGTTCTTTACTGCTGACGTCGCTTATCGCATTCCAGTCGCCATTCGCCTCCCAATCTTCCTCCTGAAGATCTCGTTCCTTCATCGCCTTTTCTATCTAATTTTCCCACGTTTTTCTGGGTCTGCCACGCTTCCTGTTTCTTTGAGGGAACCATTTTAAAATTTTCTTATACCATCGATTTTCTGTCATCCTTTGAATATGACCATACCATCTCAATCGTTTTTGCATCAATTACATCCATTATATCAATATCAATACCCATTTGATTTTTTATGTCAACATTGGGTAGTTTATCCATTAATGTAAGGCCACAACAGCATCTTCAATAGTTCATTTTCATTGATATTAATTTTTGCTCTTCGCTCTGACTTAGAATCCAAACTTCTGAACCATATGTACTAATACTTTCAACCAGATATATATATATATATATATATATATATATATATATATATATATATATATATATATATATATTTATCTCTGTCTTGCTTGTTATTTTTGGATTATACAAAACATTACTCAACTGTCTTGTCACTACTCTCCCTCGAGAGATCCTATGTTGTACTTCTTCTGCACATCCATCTTCCTTTGACATACACACACCAAGATACTTATAAGCTTTTATAAACCCCCTTTAATGCTTATATATATATATATATATATATATATATATATATATATATATATTCGCCTCAGAACACAAACAACTGAGTTTGTGGTGTTTTAAAATCTTAAAAAATTAGGGGACAAAAGTTTGGATATGTTAAGCAACTCAGGGGAATTCAATGTAGTTGTAGAAACTTTTGCTTCAGAATTTTCCGAACTAATTGAGAATGATCTTATAATCGGAATAGAGAATAACACAGAAGAACAGCTTACAGGTGATCATTTATGTCCGTATTATAGTACTCAACGTACTATAGCACATAGCTGTGCTAAATTCTAACTATTCGTATTATTCATACATGTAAGCATTTTCTACGGCCATTATAATTTTGAAATTCCAATATTACCTGTTCATATTTCGTATGGAGGTAATATGCATGGCAATTCGCTGTTGCGAATTTTTTAATGGAAGTATAACTTTAACAGCTGCTACGATTCATTGGTAAGTCCAATGCCAGAAACTGTAAGAACATATTTGAACAAACCTAGGAATAAAAGAAATGAAGCATGAAAGAAATTTTCAACACATGAAAATACTTTTAAAACAGTTTACAGCTTCGGCGACGTCACATTCAACTAGTATTTACATAGTAAAGAAAAAATATTGTGATGCTGTGGAAAACATTCCCGACATTTTCGAACTCGTATTGTGCGACTGGTACCGAAAATCATGTTCCTTATGTGTAGTAAATTACTGCCCCAAACACGTGGTGTAATTAGAATTCGCGTTTTATGAATCCTTGAAACCGGAAATTGAAGTCTGCGCAGAAATGCATTTTTTGCAATGTCACGTGGCAAAGGACTATTCGATGGCATTGAAGGAAAAGTTACGAGCCTGTCTACAAACTCGTCCAGATCCAATTACAACGCTCAAGAAAATATTTGAATGAGTAGAAAGAAGTATTTCTAATATTTCATTTATATTTTGTTCTTTAGATACCCACAATTATCGCAGTTAACGTTTTCAGTCTAGATATCAAAATTTATGTACAATAACTGGAACTTTAAGAATATATTCTTTCACCCCTTTGTCACTAACTGAAGCTACAGTGAAACTAATTTCTTTCACTACAGAAGGTAAGCGAGTATATTTGAAGTGATTTTTGAGGGACAAAAAAATTTCAAAATATGAATCAAAACGTGAGTCAAGAATTGAATAACCAAATATAATCGTTGCACTAACTCAAGAACACTGGTGGATTGAATGGGGGCCGAATGTTCGAATAATGAAATTATTTAAACAAAAATATTGTATAGTATCATATCTACAGCACATAAATAATATACAATATAATAACAAACATATTTATTATTTAACACCCCCCCCCGAAAAAATGATCTGCTTATCCGCACCTCCTCAAGAACTACTTAAATTAATGCATCATCGAAACGAACTGTCGGTCAGTAACGCAAGAAACATGTCTGTTGCATCAATCTAATACGCATTGGTTCGTAAAAAATCATATTTTTTTAAGTTACTGTGATCCAACTTTGACTTTTTCTGGTGTTGTAAAAAATAATAGAGTTAGAAAAAAATAAAAATACACATTTTAACATATTTGATCCATATTATAAATAGAAAAAAATAAAAATATAATATTGGTGATTTGACGATTTGATGGCAATTTGACGTTGAATGGCTCATGTATGAAAACGGTAAAAAAATAGACCCTAATCCCATTTTCGACCCCCGTAAATTTAAAAAAATAACATTGCAAAGGGAATATTTAAGATACAAATTTTAAATGAAGTCTGAGCTAAATGAAATGCATGTTTTCGTGCACTTTTTGCTTGAAGGTAACGCTGCTATGCTGCTTTTTTTCGATACAGCAAATAACGCTTATAAAATTGCGCAGGCCGCATTTTCGTGACCGGGAAGTCCTTGGTTCGATACCCGACGGCACGATTTTGGACGCTTGTCAGTTACAAGTATGTCGAATTCAGTCGCTGTCTGGAGAAGAGTTCTAGCGCCGGCTACTCTGATCGGTAATTTTCCGTGGTTTCTCCGATCAACACCAGGCGATTGCCGGAGCAGTTCCCTAACAAACGGGGGGCCACGGACCGCGCGCGATCTTTCCTTCCTCTTCCTCGTCCTATGGTCACCCCTTACACACACACACACACACACATACACTAACATTCACTACACTATCACACATGCCGGGAGACCGGTCGGAAGCTTAGAGCTTGTCCTGACTGGGGCGGTGCCTTGCTGGTAGGAGATTCCTGGTTGGGGAAAACCCCGCCAACCGACGGTAGGTCGGCGCCGGATCTCGCCATCCAGCGGCGAAGAGTATCATCACCTCCCGAAGAAAACACGTGCACTACACTTGTGGGAATAATGACCTTAGCAGCTAATGTGCCCGGGATCACCAACAATCATTAAATCAAATCCATTTTCGTCGAACTCTTTGTTATTTCAAAAACTCAAACAAGTAAATTAATTTCGAAAAACTCCAGAATTTATGATAGAGATTTTTTTACTTCCTCGCCTGACTTCGTAAGAAGAGAAAAATATTGTAATCGTGCGCCGGGAAAGGGCGATTTTTCGACAGAATAACCTCTATTGACGGGCTCTGGTGACGAAAATGTGTAGAAAAATACTTTTAATATATTATGTAGTCAGAATCCGCGTTTGTGGAAGCTTGATACCAAAAAATCAATTTCATGGTAAAATCTCTCTGAGATTTTTTTTCGATAATTTGTTTTCTTCTTTTTTCTCTTAAATTTAATTCTCTATTCTGCAAAGTCAGGTCTTAACAATCTCCTGTACAATTTTTCGAAAATATGAGTATTTTTCGATTAATTAGCAGGAAATTTAGGCAATTGTTCAATAAATATTTTCTCAAAAACTGTTCCAATTTTCTTCTTTCAATTTTCTCCTCATATGAATCAAAGATCGGCAAAAAAGGTGCTATACCTATTTCCGGTGATATCTCTGTATTTTTGAAAATCGCTAAAATTTTGGCATTGCAAAAGTACAATATTAATGATAGAGACTTTGTCTTGACGAAAATATATTCTAAATAATCAGCTCTAAAAAAAGTCATGAACAATCATCAGAAAAGCGAATAATTTTCGCGTAATTTATGCTTGAAGTTTTTGCAAATTATAAAAAAATTATTTTCTCAAAAACCTCTTCAAATTTTGTCTTCAATTTTTTTCACTGGTAGAACAAGTGACGTTTAAAAGAATGGTGTAAGTCTCGTTTTCATTGGATTCCTTAAAGTATTCAAAGTTGTAAAATATATACATAATACGGGAAGGTATGTGCTATTGTAGCACCACTACTTCCTCTTAAAACTGGTCTTGAAATAATGTAAATGAAATTTTATGAAGATTTGAAAATTGCAAATAACAATATTTACCGTTTTTATGGTTAACATTTCTAGTGGTAACGTGAGTGTCCTGTTAACTCTACAAGCCCCGCTTCCCCATCCCAGTGAGAAATATTTTGCTCGTTGGAAACACTTTCGTAGGTTGACGTATTAGTATATTACTTAACCGTTAAAATAATACGAGAATATATATGCTATTCGAGCACCACTCAAAATTAGTCCTCTTACAATAGCATACAATTTCTCGCCATATTTGTAAATTTACCACTTTTCAAAAATTCTGAATGTTCAAGGATAATAGAACCTGTGTTTTTTTATTAGTATACTTTGCAGTAATCGAGAAAATTAAAATTGAAAAAATTGGAGCCGTTTTCGAGAAACTTTTCTTTTTCGTATTTCCTATAATTGAAGCAAAAATAATGAGAAACCTAATATTTTCGAAAAAATTAATTGTCCTTCTTTAAATTTATGTTTCAAGGACAGATTTCCTTTAAAAAAATTCCCCAATGTTGTGGTTGCAGGAAGACGCCGAAAAATGTTCGAAATTTTCAATTTTCAAAACTTCAGGACGTTTGACGAAAATGACACATGTGCCATTTTGGTAAACGTGCTTTTGTTTCTCCGAGAAAAAAAATAATTCAAATATTTTGAGCTATTTTGAAAATTAAAATATGTTGTTGAGGCTTCATGTAAAGTGCTCTCAAAATCAAAAAATTCGCGTCAAATTCGCGGGGCCTCGAGTTCGCCCAGATCGATTAAGGAATGTGAATTTTGGAGAAAATTGTCTGAATGGTTTAGGCGTTACTGTTGATCACTAAGGGGACGCACGAATGGACAGTCAGACGTTTTGCCATCCAAAAAGTGGATTCTGACTAAAGAACGTGTTAGACGAAGTAATTTATTTCGTAAAGAAGCAAGATCCATCCACATTTTTGGTCAGGGGTCCGCAAAGCGAGTTTTTTCTCCAAAAGTCTCCACTTTCCGCTGTAGTATCACAAAACGTTCTATTTGGAAGGAAAGTACGTAGTAGGCATGAAAATTAAAACAAACATAAAACGAATTAAGGAGAAGAATAAAATATGACTGCAAACAGGAAAGAAACTTAAACAGCCAATAACACTAGACATTTATTGTCATCCATACAATATTTCTGAAAAGAAAACAAAAGTCACAGCAATGAATCCCGCTAACAGATGAATAAACGAAGAACAAGAGAATACAGAATTGGTCACTGATCTCTTTGAAGAAAAGTTTCTACCAAACGCAATAATTGATGTGAACTTCAATATATCAGATGTATTTATACAAAAATCTTAACAGAGAATCCTCAAAAAAAGTATAGCTCCATCAGAAACAACTAGAGAAATAAACCAGCTGTGCTACAATAGTAAATACTTCCTCGTATTATTGGCAACGGTTGCGTAATATAATATTCTACTAACAAATGAGTCATCTGTTGAACTCGTCACCAAACACAGTGCTGGAGGTTCGAAAAAATGTCTATAATTCATTGAAAATTCAAAAATTTAAATAAAAGTTGCTTCTTTCCATTGAAATAAGTGTATTGTGCTCTATTATTACAAAAGGTTTTAAGAAAGAAAAAATATTTTCTCAGGTTTGTATTTGAATAATTTGTTAAATCTAAAATGCTAAAGTATATAGGTAGTACCTTCTCTTCGTCCATCACACGCTATACACTGTTAAATCATGATTATTCAATAATATTATAGAGCGGACAAGATAAGTATATAAGGTACGCAATTATTTTGTGAACTTCAAATATTCAACTTGAAAATATGAGCGAACTATTAATATTTTCAAATTAAAGCTACAAATACAGCACATACTTTCCCGCATTATTCACGAAGCCTATGGAATATTATACTACTACATCAACCTGCAAAAGTGTTTGCAGCCAGCAAAAAACGTCTCCACGCGTTGAGACTCGAACTCGCATCCTGGCAATTACCTCATCATGCGGTTTACAGCTACCCCATCAAGTCGCCAGCTGCCCGTCGCTTTTGATGACACTTACAATATATTAGTCTCTCCCATTATTTTTCACACGCAATTTCCAAAAATTCAGTGTTCAACGAAAATCAGGCCTGCCCTACTTTTTAGTCTTTTGCTCCATCCTTAGGAAAAACTTCAAAAAATTTAAAGTCGTTTATGAGAAAATGCTTTTTATAAATTCCCGGAACTTCGAGCACAAATTACACGAAAGCAGCTGTTTTTTTCTTTTTTCAAAATATTCTACATAAACTTTTTTCAAAATAAAATTTTATAGAACAGATCTCACTTAAGACAAAAATATTGAACTCCGATGTGGTACATTTGCAATATTAACTTTTTGCAATTTTCGAAAGTAGGGTTCTCCGCAAATCACGCTAGCGCAATTTCTTTTCCTGTCCTTTGATATATGAGGAGAAAATTTAAAGGAAAAAGTCGGAGCTATTTTTAGAAATTTTTTTTAATAAATTGCCTTCAAGTCAAGACGAAATAACGTGAATTTTCCGTAGAAAAACTCTTAATGTCGGAACCTGGTAATAAAAAATGGATAAATCTTGTTAATAAATTACTTTCTCTAACACGTGTAGTCAAATTCCAAGTTTTGTGGGTCGAATGCCGAAAAATCGATTGACGGCAAAACATCTCTTTGACCACTGTCCGTCTGCGATCAACACTTGGCCCGAAACAGTTTTTTATTTATTTATTTATTTATTTTTACGTCAAAAACAGTTGAAATTTGTATGTGACGTGCTACGGGCAGACGTGAATTCTGTACACGTTTTCATAATTCTGTGATGCTTACCCTAAGCCATATGCTAATTGAATTTTGAATGCAGAAAGAAATTACGTTTTTTTGCAAGTATTGTTAACAAAAATATTCACTCCCATGTAATAAAATCTATTTTCAAGACTAAAACACCTATAAATTTGGGCTCTTATACCTCATCATGTCCTTCGTGAAGGAATAATATTTCCTGCCGCGACAACATGAAGAACGATAATTTGAATAACTGTATTTCCCACTGAATTCTAGAAGACGTGCACAGATAATGAAGTTACATTTATGTCCAGAAGCAACACAAGGGGCCATCTCAGCATTTGCTCAATGGATCAGGGAAACTGGACGAAAAACCTGATCGAGATGGGGTCATTGACCCAGAAGCTGCGATAAATACTCGTCACATATTGTTTATAATTATACAGTCCAATAGTAAATAATACATGTTAAAATTGATGTTACTTTCTTTTTGATGCTCAGTATAGCCTATAATTGTATAGAAACAGTTATGCCAGCAGAAACGATTGTACTTGGGATTTAAACTATTCTATCGAATTTAATCGTATAATATCATCTGGCAAAGGGTTGTAAAATAATGTACATGTATTGTATGTGCATTTTTTGTAGTGTGCTGTTGATACTGTCGCCTGATGAATATCATCACTACGTCGAGTGTTATAGGCAACGGCGTTTTCTGAAATTATATTCCCTCCCTTAAGCAAGTCATTTTTGACAAACACCACTGATTCGTAAATCAACAGACAAGGTAATGGTAAAATTCCTAGATTAATAAAGAGAGGCTTACAAGAATCACGTTGGTGGGATTTCCTTATTATTCGTACAATTCGTTGTTTTAATCTAAAAGTCTGGGAGCTGTAAGATGTATTTCCCCAGAATCTCATGTCATATTTCAGGCGGGAATGAACATTCGCGAAATATATACAACGAACAGTATGAAGACTGACTGAATTTGCAAGAATTGTGAACGCGTAGCAAAATGAACTTAATTTTGTGTTCAATTAATTAAATGGACATTACATGTGAGGTTTGACTGAATTGAGAGACTTAAATATTTTGTTACTTCAACATCAGTCAATGGCATCTCATTCATTTTCAACGGAGAACAGAATTGATTATTTGAAGTGGAAATCTACATTGAAACCGTTTTCTTTTCATTTAATATTAATTTGTTATTACGGAACGAGAACGAAACATCTGATATTGTACAATTTACGGTTCCTTTATTGCAAAGAATATTCGTATCATCCGGGAAGAGAAGTGTTCTTCCGTTTCGCTCGTCGAGGGCATATTGTTTACGTATAGTATGAAGAAAATTGGACCTAAAGTCGATCCCTGCGGGACTCCACGTGCAATTGGCAATGAGTCTGAAAGGTGTGTACATAATGTTTCATCATTCCAGGAAGGTATTTCTACTCTCTGAGATCGTTGTTTAAGATACGAACATAACCAGTCTAGAGCAATACTACGGATTCCATATGAAGGTTATTTGAAAGTAAAATGTTATGATCAATGTCGTCAAAATCTTTTGAAAGGTCTAAAAATAATCCAAAAGGTGCTTTGTTTTGATCCAATGATGAGGCGACATTTTAAAAACAAGAAAAAATTGGTGTTTCCGTAGATTTTGATTTTCGAAATCCATGTTGGCAATCTGAAAACGCTTCGTGTTTACTGAAAATGTTTCCATTTGTACGTAAAAACGACTCTCTAATATTTTCTTTTTAAATGACAAAAATGACAATTGGTCGCTAATTTTGAATTTCACTTTTGTTGTCTTTTTTGAAGAACGGCTTAATCCTAGCTGTTTTTAAAATATCTGGAAAAGTTGCAATGCATAAGGATGCATTAAAAATGTGAGTTATCGGGTGTATAATGGCTGGCGCACAAGTCTTTAATAAACATTCCGGAAATTCATCTAAACCTGACGAATATTTATTTTTTAGTTTACCGATTATTTTCAGAAATGCATACGAAGAAGGTTCGGAAACGAACATAGTGACTAAAATTTTTGGGGAAACGTCTTATAAAGATGAAACATAGGCTGTCTGCTAATAAGTTATTTCTTAATAAAAGTTCGAAATAATTTCTTTATATAGACAGTCACAAACTACATTTATTAAAACATAAAGTATTATTACATTTAAATTGGTCTTGTTTCAAGATACCGATTTTAAAGTAATAATTATTTATGTTTTAATAAATGTAGTTTGTGACTGTCTATAAGAGGAAACGTCTTCTGTTAAATTTTGTGGCTGAAGACAGTGATATCGGCAGCAATTCTCAAAAATTATTGATTAAACAGACTGGCCACTTTTACCGGATCGTTCACATTTCTATTATTAGATTTTAATGCAACATTCTCTACAAGTTGATTTGGTCGTTTTTTTATTATATTCCACATTGCTTTTGTTTTGTTATTTGAGATCAAAATATCCTGATCGTGTTTCATGATTTTAACCTGTCTTATGACTTTTCTTAACAATGATTTGTATTTTTAAAGTTGAGGAAATTTGAGATACGAAAGAAATAATTCTTTTGTTTTTACATGATGGTCTATTCCCTTGTGTTATCCAAGAACTGTTTTTCCGTGAAATATTTCATTTTCATTTTTGAAGAGGAAAGCCAGTGTTAAAATGAAATGTTAACGTTGAAAGAAGATAATTATATTTATCGTTTGTATCAACAGTATTATAAACCGCGACCCATGACTCCTTCAGCAAGTAATCAATAAATAATTTTATTTTACTTTCAGTGAACAATCTACATATACGTGTATTATTTATAGTGTGAATATTCACATTTATTGTAATAGTAACAATTTGTGCATCGTGATCACTGTGTCCTAAAACTTTTGTTTCATTTTCATATTGAGTAGTAGTTTTGTTAATTATAATTTTATCGATTGCCTTCTTTGAATTTAGTGGGATCCGTGTGGGTACATTTATTGTAATATCTAAACTGAATGAATTAATTAAATTGAAAAAATGCTCTTTCTCGCAAAATGCAACCAGAAAATCAACGTTAAAATCGCCGCATACAACAGCGGATTCAAAAGAGCGATTGGTGACTTTTTTTAAGTGTTATATCCAGTTTTTCACAAAACAAAATATAATCTGCAGCGCTCTTTTTTGGAGGCATGTAGATGCTAAGTAATATCATTTTTAGCAAAGAAAGATGTACACAAGAATTTTCAAAAACATTTTCAACGGAATACACATTCAACTCTGTCAAGGAGACAGAATCGATATTATTTTTAACATAAATACAAGAACCCCCATATGCAGGAACTTTATGATATTCTCTTTCTCTACAATAATAACCTGCGAGGTAAAAGTTTGGAATTTGTAAAATGCTAACTTCATTAGGAGATAACTAATGTTCTGTAAAGCAAAAAAAATTAATTAATTAAATTATTCTGTGGAGCTGCCACGATAAGCTCAGTTTTATTTGAAAAGAATTGAGCATTATGGTGCAGTATGTTTATCTTTTTCCAGTACATAAAGGAATGTTTTTCTGCTGCATCTGATTGTAGTTGCTAGATATTTACTCCATTTTTACCTCGAGTGCGTGGTCGAAGGTTGTAATGTGTTCCAGCAGTGACAGGTTATGAGGAAATAGGGGCATCAGGTGTAGGTGAATTGGTAGAGAGAATGGGAGAAACGAGAGTAGGTTCAGAGTAGGAGGTAAGAGGGTTCGAAATAGGGTACGGGGTGGAAAACGTAAGGAAAGAGAAAGGCATGGATTTTTTAGAGAAGACTGCGTAGGACTGGAGTTGATGTATTGTGCAAGTATGTTACTGACCGCATGTTTTCCAGCAAGGTTCATGTGGAGACCATGCCGTGTGGAGTGTTTTTCTGAGAGAAACCTAATTTCAAAAAGTGTTACATTTGTTTCTCTCAGGTTACGAACATGTTGTTCGTAACAGTTAGTTATGTGGTATCAACTGTGTGAGAGTGAGGTATTTAGTAATGTTTCCTTGAATGTTCTGCTGACGTGGAAATTCAATGGGATAGCGATCCCTCACTAAGTTTAGCACCTGAAGATGTAACAAAACGAGTTACGAAACGTTGTGAAATTACTGAATAAATGATTGTCATAAAAACTTTGGATACTTTTATTTGTAAACATATATTGACAATCAAGAAGAAATATTGATTTAATGTCATTCTGCCCTCCTATGATAATGCCTATGTCCTGATTGGTCAGTCTTCGTGTGGGTGTCCAACTCTGCAGTCACGACTGAAAACCTCCCGTTAGGTTTAAAAATAGACGAGACTGAGTAGTTGGAGGATAACTTCCTACAGAGAATGGAGAAAAGATGGCGGCCATGGCTGACAGCTAAAATAAGTACCTGTTTTTTAGGCTCAGTAGGAATGTCTTTTTTTTTTTTTTTTTCCAAGTGGGCTAGGATGCACAGCTTTACGTGTTTTGGTTTTGACGCGCTTCCTAGCCTGTTGGCGTTGGTTTGTGCATGTATTTGTGATTGGTAGAGAAGGGTTGTGAGGATCAGGAAGGCGAGGAAAATCTGTTTCATAATCTAAAACACTAAATTTCTTTTGAGTTGCGACTGGATATGGTGTCTATGTCCAGTCACGGATGCTCGGTTGGGAAGATACGCTGTGTTGCCGACTTGTACCCAACCGTCTGTGTAGAGAACGGCCTCTTCCAACCTTCGGATATGTTGATTTAAACTATTGTTTACGTGTGTGAAGGCTTTCAGATGGTCGGTTTTGAGAGTGTAGAGAGTAAAAAGAGTGGAACTAGCAGTAACCATGTCACGAATGCGTTTTTCATGTACGTGATCAAATTTAGAATAAATAGAAGAAAACTCAGATAAGAGCAACAAGCACCAAGCTTAACATTTTAAAATTGTAAGGTTGTTGAGTATTCGATAAATTAAAAAGTAAGATTCAATAATAGAATGAAAAGGTGTGCTATCTACAAAATCTAGTACTTACGAAATTTGGTAATGTAGCTACGTAGATTTTCGTTCACTTAAGCTGTAACTGTTTGATACAACCAATAGACCATACTTCAGCGTAATTAGATAAAATATATTATCGGAAAGTTAGTCTTGGAAATAATGGAATAAGATTTAAAACACATATTTAAAACTTTTCGATACACAGTACTCGTAACGTTTAAAACAACGGAGTCGTCACTTGTCACAGAAATACAATAAATCTTTCAATAATTAAATTAGTACAGTGATTTAATATCGGAAATAAACTGAACTGTTTATAGATTTTGACCCTTTTCGCCACCTCGTTTCACCACCACAAATTTTTCTCAGAACTGACTCCAAATTTATATGACTAAACTTTGTCCGCGGATAGCGCAAAAGACGCTTAAGATAATGATGCAGGTCTCCTGTCCGTTGAAATCCCTGATTTTTCTTAAATTACAAAAGTTCAATTTTTTTGAGGGGGGGCGTCTTCCTACAACTAAAATATTGAAGATAGATTTTTCCTTAATGAAATCTGAGTTTTAAAGACGATTCAAATAAGGTCTTGTACAATTTTTCAAAAATATAAGTAGTTACGTTTTCGTGAAATTTTACCTGTCGTTTACGTGAATTTTTACAATTTAAAAAAATGTTCCATCCATTATTTTCTCAAAACCCGCTCCAAATTTTTTGTTCTTGAGAAAACACTTTTTATAGAAATTGCATAAATTTCAAGCACGAATCACGCAAATGGTACTCGTTTATTAAAATAAATTGTACATGACGTTTTTACAGAGCTGATATTTTACAAAGAACTCTCTCTGGCAAATATCTCCATCTTAATTTTATTTTGTCGCCCTTAAGAATGAACTTCTTAAGAAGAGAAAGTTATGTAATGCTGCGCGGAAAAACTAATGTAATGCTGCGCGAAATTTTCGGGAGAAAAAATCTGTTATTACAGGGTTCTGGTAACGAAAAAGTGGATAAATCCAGCGAAATTTAGAAAAAATTCTCTAACATGTGGTGTAGCCAGAATCCATGTTTTATGGGTCTTTACCGAAAAATCGATTGACGGCAAAACGTCAGTCCGTCTGCGAACAACGCTAGCAGCTAAACTGTTCAGTTGATTTTCTCCTAAACTGATATTTCTCAATCGATCTGGCTGACGTCGCGGACCCATGATTTTGAAACCGGTATTTTAATTTTGGGGGTACTTTACATAAGGCTCCTGGAACATTCTCAAAATTTTCAAAAAAAAATGGCGCCATTGATTTTGATTAAATTTTGTTGTTGGATAGTCTGAAGGACGTCTAAGAGAATGGTGCAGGTCTCATTTTAGTTGAAAACTGATTTTTCTAAAATTGAAAAATTTCTAAATTTGTTCCTGCAACTAAAATATTAAATACAGAGGTGTTTTTCCCCTAATAAAATTTCTTCCTTAAATTAGATTTTGAAATAAGGTCAGGTACAATTTTTCGAAATTTTCATTTTTTTTCGCGTAATTTTGCGTGAAATATAGACTTTTAATTTTTGTTTAATTTTTTTCTCAAAAATGGCTCTATATTTTTTGATGAAATTTTGTTGGAGGATTCTTTGAAGGACGTTTGACAGAATAGTGCAGGTGTGAGTTGAAAACCCTGATTTTTCGAAAATTGAAAAAATTCAACATTTTTTTCGGCGTCTTCCTACTACTACAATTGAAAATAAAAATAATATTTCAAACTCTGCTGTAAATAATAATCTTTTTTTAAAAAAATAAAAATGTCTAGAGAATTATAAAATCCCATAGAAGTATATTTGCCAGTAAATCGTTTTTACTTTCTCGCCTTTACGAAAGTAGAAAGGAAAGTATTGCTATCGTGCGCAGGAAAACGACGAATTTTCGGCAGAAAAACTATTAATGCCGGACTCTGGTAACGAAAAAGGGGATAAATCTTGTTCTGATATACACTAAATTACTTTCTCTAACACGTTATGCAGTCAGAATCCGTGTTTTATGGGTCCTTGATTACGAAAAATCGTTTGATGGCAAAACGTCTGTCCGTCCGTCTATGAACAATGCTAGCGGTTAAACCATGGGATTTTTACTAAAATTGATATCCCCCAGTCGATCTGGCTGATATCGCGGACCCTAGAATTTAAAACCTCCATTGAAGAGGAAGTAAAGCTGGCTGTCCCATTTTGTAGATTTACTGCATGCAAAGGATACTAAAAGAAGCCTCTGAGCTACATTCAAACTCGCCTGGTTCATTGTTATTTACGAAAGAAATTAATACATTTTTTCACGAAGAAAAATTAACACAGAAATAGAAAGGCAATTGATTTGTGTAAATTGGATACTCTTTTTTATTTCCATGTTAATTTTTCTTCAGGAACAAATATATTCATTTCTTTTGTAAATAATACACAATTTACATGTTTCTGGAGAGCTTATTTGTTTCTGAATGCAAATTTTTGCATAAAAAGTATTTTTTCAAACCAGCTTTTGAGTGATTATTGTGGCTTCGCCACTCAAAATCTTGGAGGAGTTTAATAGAAAAAATATGCTTAAAATTGTCTTAAAATATTATTTTCGAAGTTTCTTTTGTTTCCTCCCTGGACACCTGTATAGTTGTTACCCACAGACCATAGTGTTTGCTGTTGAAAGTACTATATGTTTCTAATGTTCTCCCAGGATATGTATCAATCAAGAGAGGCACACAATTACATGAAAGTAAGATGATCTGTGACAAAATATTTAATTGAAAGCAAATGCTGATAATGTGACTTAATTCAATACATAATCTACTCATATAGCATTTTAAGATGAAATTATTCAATTAACGAGAGCTACACTCATTATTACCAGTATTATTATTCAAAAATATTAACAAATGTAATTGACAACCCATAAGATTTCTGATAGTTACAAAGAATAGGAATATAAACTATCAAGAGAGAATTTCTGTTTGTAGATGAAGAAATATTGTTTGTAATGAGAATAATTTTCTCTACTTTACTTTGATTTCAAGAAGATGAAAATAATATACTTTAAATATAGAAGAAAAAATCCAAGGATTACAATCAATCCAGCCTTGTGAATAAAGATTTTTTGCTCTAATTTGTGAATTATACTTACAGATTATTCTCAAACAACACTGTATTGAGAATATGTGGATAAAAGTTGCAGAATTAACTAATATAGTGTGTTGCAAATAATGCAAGGAAGCATGTGATGTTGTAGCATGTTTCTGACCTTAGTTTTACTGCATCTTAGTTAATATACCTATTCCAGCAGGTGATCAATTGTTCTTCTTTTCAAGTTTCTGAGGAAGAAAACATAGATACAGTCCTTGAAACATCCTATAACTTACCTGGCTCAATATTTCTTGAGACTTTGCTGAATATTGAAAAAAATTGTATGTTTTTTATTGTTGATTTAATTTCATTTCCTTCTTCTCTCTTTGCAATCTTTCTAAACTTTATTGCTGAATAAATTGGGTAAAATTTTGTACATGAAGAATATTTTTAAAAACATTAAAATTATGTATGTGATAAGTGGTAAGCAACTTTCAAAGAATTATAACTTAGTGACAAATAAACCTATATCTTACTGAACAAATAATGAAAAGTAAATATAGGTATTAGTACATTTTTATTGAAACATTTCTCTGATTTATCCATAAAAAATTGATTTTGTTTACAACTAACAATAATGTATTCCCAGTTAATAAACGTTAAGGTAACAAAACTCTTAGTATGTAGTGACAGCATAATTTCAAAAAAATATTGACTATGATAACTTATTATTTTCAGGAGCTATTAAGTGTTTTTTTGTATCAGTGTTCAATGGTAATTTTACACCAATCTGTTATTAATATAGAGATATGAGTAATACTTTGTTTATTCTTGAATGATTGAATCACAAATTTCAACTGAAAATGTACTGTTCATTTTGTTTGAAGAAAGGAAATAAAGATATATAAAACATTTTAAATGAGTCAATATCATAAGAAAATGTAATTTAACTGTCATATCAAGAAGTATACATATTTTCTAATCCTGCATTAAATTTTGTCTTGTCTCGTAATGTTGCAGTCAGTCATTGCCTTGAGCCAGGTTGATGTAGTGCTGCTGTAAATTTATTCATTACCACTTTAATTCAGATTAGTTCCCTCACAGTTCAGCATTTGTTCTAAGAATAATTGAAAAAAGTTGGAAATAATTATGCTAATGCTCATATCTCTAATTCAGGCTAATGACTCCATAAAAAAAATTATTTTCTCTCTCTCATTTGTCTTATCTTTTCAGACTTTTCTTTAGTTACTCAAACATAGCTATATACATATAGGAGAAGATATAGACTTTAACAGAAACTCTTCACATGTTGAATGTAACCTATATAACTATTACCCTGCAAGATCACACAAAGACCTCTCTGGAGTGTCTGTCATTCCAAAGTTGATTTAATAATCAGCTGTGTTACTTTCACTAGGTTTTCATCCAATGACAATAAACTAATGTACATTTAATATGCATAATAATAGGTACATCTCCTTGGTTACCAGAAGCCATGAACATTGCATTACAACACAGCAGTGCAATACATATTCAATTTGAAACTAAATAATTGATATAAAGTTTAGAACACAAAATAAGCACTGAAAGAGGTTGAATATAGGAAAATGAAAGCTATAAAATATATATGGTTAATAACATGTTATGTAAAGAAATATCATGATAGAAAATTTTAAACTAGTGAAGCATGTTGAAATTATAAATCATATACAATAAATAGTTTTCACATAAATTTTACAAATAGTAGAGCAATTTTAAAAGCTTCTTGCTCATATTTTCTACTATATGCTAACTACAATATTTATGATAATAATAGCAAAGAAAATTGTTTCTCTTATTATTTTACACAAAAATGTTATTAAATTATAGTTAATGTCATTTCAATAGAAATCCAAGAAATGTTGCAGTTCATTAGCACAAATATCACTACAACAACACAGCTATTTGTGAATGCAATAAGATTGACAACCATTATTTTTAAAATAGAAGTAGGCAGTCAGGTGTCATTGAGAATATGCGTTCATTTACACCAAACTACAGTACCTATCTAATTAAATAACATTTAAAATAAGTTTGGCAAAAGCTGTTCAAATGTTCACTGTAGAAAACCCAATAAAAACTACAAACTTTATGATTCAAATTAGTGATATACCCAAAACTAGGACAACAATGATGAGTTAATAGCACAAAGAGTAATTCCATCTCCCACTTGTAGTCAGAATTTTCTAGTATTATCTTGTATGTTTGATTTTTGTTTTTACTAGAAACTAATTGAAATCTGAGGGATAATGATCAGTCAGATTTCTGTTGTTGTTTAAAATTTTTTACTACTTATTAATACTACAAATTCAATGAGCTGAAAAGAATATTAGAGGTTGGCAATGGTATTGAAAGGGTTTGAAACATCATCCAAGTACATGGATCTGGAGACTGCAAGTTTGACTCTTGCAGAAAGTAAGCACATTTTCATCATGAGGTTTTGGTGTTGTTGACTTCTTATACCACAGTCATGTCTTCTGTCTGAACTTCCTTGCCTTTGTTAATCATTCATATCACCACCATTCATGATCTCCACTATCATTATACATACAGAGGAAAGCAGCGATAAATTGAGCAGATCAGGGGAACATAATGGTAAGTGTTTTATCAGCAAAATTTCATGTGCTCTTTTTTTCCTCACTTCAGTGGCAGCAGTGGTAGACGTTTCCTCAGACCTCATCCTATGGCAGACAACAACTTCAATCCATACCCAAAATTAGCACAGTGATTTAATATTGGAAATAAATTGAACTGTGAATAGATTTTGACACTTATCACCACCTCGTAAATATGAAGTTCGTTGAGGTTTGAATGTCCGTTGAAAATTCGTAATCTGTTTGTTTGTCTTGGTTATAGCAAAAAAAAAAAAAGGGGGGGGGCTGTGTGATTTGCTGCTCCAGAGGCTAGGAAAAAAGAAGCAAATACAATGTCACCAAAAAGGCGCTTACCACTATATTCCCTAAGCCAGTCAATTGACAATGTGACACCTACCACCAATTGACACCTACTATGGAAACTGAGGCCATAAAGATGTACGGTATGTCTAAATCCTGGCATATATTCAGTAATGAGTATGACTTTCATTATAATTACTATCATTATACCATCAATTTTTACAATAACGTTACTAAAATTTTACGATAATTTACTGTGGTTTGAATGGAATCCACAAGATGATTTGAGGATGGGATATTATTACATTAAACATACTTAAACTTAATTAATAAATTTATTAATTAACAAATGTGTACCGTATTACAATTGGGCAATACAACCTTCTTGACATAATAATAATGTATTTATCAACAATAAAGAATGTGGTATACAGTCTGTGTATTGCCAGAATCGTATCTATGGTACGGCAGACATGGCACGTGCCATGCACGGTGGTGGATCCAGGGAGAGGCCACGCCATGGGGGCCATGCCCCCTCCCCAAAAAAAATGGTCTAGAGGTTTCGTTTGTTCTATACTCATCTCTATCTTAAAAAATGATCTGTCAACGGATATGCGTGACTTTTTAATTTGTGCATTAAAATATATCGTCGCTGGGATATTTTCGTTCTTGAAGTCCAATTAAAAACTTCCAACGACAAAGTTTTTGGGTAAAATGATGAAATTATTTTCTATCATCACCCGAATGCCTTCTGATGCATTACTTCTGAGTATTTTATGTTTGTTTTGAAGTCGAGCCGCGCGGGACGTGGGACGTCGATGTGTCACTGTCACTATCACTTGATTCACAAACACTTTCTTCACATACGTCGAGGGTTGATTCCTTATAACGCTCCACTTCTGTGCAATTATTTTCAATCAATTCAATGATGCATTGACCCATTTCGCGTTCTTTTTCATTTATACTTCCCGTCGGATATCAACCTTTGTCACGAAAGTAACTCGAGACGAACTCGACTATGTTCATGGGATTTAAAATAACTTGCTCTGCGGCCATTGCGAATGTTCTTTCTTCCGCAAGAAGGAAAGACAAACGGTGCGAAACTATGCACCCCTTGTTTATTGCAAGGCCGCTGACGGAGCTGTCCGACTCATCCGTGATCTTCGGGTTCCTCGGGCCAGCTCTCCCGCAGTAAGGCCTCATTCACAATGCAAACTTAAACGTAACCGTAACGTAGCCGCAAAACCTAGAAATGGGTTATAAAGCGAGATCATTCACAATGCCTTGACGTAAACGTAGGCGTGAGACGTAAACTTAAGAGCTCGCAAGCTCCAAGCTTCTACGTTTAAGTTTACGTCGAAATTCTACCGATGACCAATCAGAGAGCAGCATGAAAAAAACAAATGCACAACAAAATCCGTGAGAAGGAAGGTCGACTCCAGATCGATTCTTGTTTATGCGTGTGAATTGGTGTGCGTTCGTGTGTATAGTTGAAAGGTAGAGCAAAGAAGTTTGTGGAGTTTTGGTACGACTTGCGAAGTATTGGTTCGAAATGGCAAATAAAGCGCCTCCTTCTTTTTAAATAAAGCGCCCCTAAAATTAATGCTACTGAAGCTTGCAACAGCACAAGCTGCACGCCCAAATATCTCTTCATGACAAAATCTGAACGTGGCGTTAAATATATTTGCGGTACACAATTTAAAGCTCACTGCTCGCATATAACCTCAATAGGTAGGGGCGCAACAGCTGCTCGCAAATGCAAAAGGTGAAATCGATAGGAGAGTCGAAAAAAGCTAGAAACGCATCGATCAATATGTTGAATTCTGATTGGTTCAGGCAAAACCTACGTTCCAGCTTACGTTTGCCATTGTGAATGCTCGTTTTTACGTGAAAAGTTTACTGCATACGTTTACGGCTTACGTTACGTTTACGTTTGCATTGTGAATGAGGCATAAGGGCTGCCCAAACGGACCAGTAGAGGTCCCGATATATTTCCTAGTTATTATGTGTGTTTTTCAATGTTTTATTTGAAGGCCTTGCAGTGGAAACTGGCAGATAATATTTTGGTTATGGGATTTTGATAGTGCATTGACTGTATCATAAAAAATTCGAGGGGTGTTTCGACATGAAGGATCTGTTACTTCCCTTATTAGAAAAAAGTGGGCACTCCATACATACAGGTATAAAAAATCAATTTTGAGTATGAGAGCGCGATATGCCTACCCATGCACTAGCGAATTTAGTTCGGTCAGTCTTCGATCCAAGTGCTGAAGAACTAAAAAAGCAAAAACAAAAAAATATGGTTATGGTTATGGTTTCAAGAGTTATTAGTATTGTAGATGTTCACTCTGCCCCCAGAATAGATGGGTGACAGCGAAAGGATTTAAAATACAAGCCCTTCCATATCAAACCGCTGCAGAATGGACACTGCTTTTTTAAAGAATATATGTTTCTTTATTATAGCTGGGCATAAAAAAAGAGACACATGTTTCTTTATTTACCTGAAAACTGATTATATTTATAGTTATGCCTATATTAAATTTCGGAATATACGCGCACTCCGCAAAATATAATTGATTGATGCTCCGAATATACTTACCATACAAATTCTTGGTTTGTTTCACTTAATTCTTTGATATGCGTATTTCATTCCTCTATAAATTATTTTCCTCAAAAATAAATATTTCATTAAATATTGTAATTATTTTAAAAAATGAAAATTTCTGTATGAACTCGCTCAGATAAAAAATTGAAAATAATATAGACGTATTCATTATTCAAGTTTCGACAAAACACAACATGAAAAAACAGGGCACTGATTAGGATTTCAAGAAATATTAGTAACTCATATGTTCATTCTGTCCCCAAGGGATGCTTGAGAGTGAAACGAATTCTACAACTGCTTTTCGTCGTGTCAGCGAAACGAATTTTACTGCCGGGTCTCTTTGTATCCTAGGGATGGGGTGCCCTCCTGACTTTGCTCGTGAAATACAACAGACCTTTTGCCAAAGGACTTGAGTAAAATTTTTTGAGCATCAGTCGCCATACGCATCTTATAAAGACAAAAGTGCTAGAGTTTGTTCTGTGAATCGTGCGTACACTGTAAAACATGAGTGGCGATCACCGTATGAGATACAACAGGTGTTTCAATCAATTTAATCTTTCTGATCATGAGTTTAAGAAGAGAAAATCTCGAAGTCGCGTAAATCACGATTTACTTCTGAAACTTGATTTAGAGGAATCATTAGATTGGCGAATTTGTTATTCATGTCGAAAAAAAAAGGAGTTTGCTTCTTGTTAGTGAAGAGAGCGTCGAGATCAGTGGCTCCTGTGGCATTAAGGAAAGTAGCGGAAAGTCCAGTGAATATAGTGAAAACAGTGGAAATCAGGGAAATGACAATTTAATCTCTTCAGATAGTTCGGCAAGTGTCTGAGAAATGAATGTAGAGAAGATAAACAAGAGTTTAATTACATTAGGAGATACTCCCGTGAAGAAAATAAAATTGCAACAAAAACGATATTCCCATGAGAAATTTCACACAGTACAAAGTCAAACCAGAGATAATTTTTTTCACACTAAAGATCTTTTGCCGACAATTCAAAGATATTATTACGAAACCTATCGATTCCTTTCACTCAACATATCACAAGACATTGAAAATTTAATTTATGGCAATTTTTGAAAGTTGCAGAAAAAATAAAATTAAACGATACTTGGCAGCAACCAAACACGTGAGCAAAGTGGCTAAAAAGTGGGATGAAGAAAATGGAATTTTGTCCAGACCTGAAAGTAAATTCGCCAAGGCATTTTAACTGTGCATTGTGTCGAAAGTTAAGGAATTGTAGGGTAAGCGAGTACAAATATTTGGAGTAAAGAGGGACTAGAAAATTTCAAAATGTCAGTCATAACGTAAGTCAATAATCCGTCATTTAATTACCAAACACAATCGTTAAGCTGTACTAGCTCAAGAAGTATTTAAATTATTGCTTCATCCGAAGAAACTCGTCAGTAACGCAAGAAACGCGTGTTGCAGCAATTTACTGCACACTTGGTTCATAAAAAATTAATATTTTTTAAAGTTACGGTTGATTTTTCCCGAGTTGTCAACAATACTCTGGTGCGTTTATTAATATTTTAAAAAAGTAGCTCTTCGATTTTATAAAAATATTTAATTTTCAAAATTAGTTTTTTTAATTGAAAATTTAGGAAATTAAATATTTTTTAAAATCTCAAAATTTAAACGTTTTTAAGTTTCGAATTGAATTTGAACGGAGTTTCTATAATTAGTGTATTCAGATATGAGATACTTTTATATTAGTCATGGGCGTCATTTTTAGCAAATTTCATCATGCAATATTTCCGAAAATAATCAAGTTAGAAAAAATACACGTGTTAAATTATTTGATCCATATAATAAATAGAAAAAATAGAAAATAATTAAAAATATGAAGTTCAAATTTTGGGGTGTGTTTTTTTATTTTGCGATTTGACGTTGAATAGCTCCAATATGGCGGGGACTATTTGCAATTTTAAAAAATAGCAAAAACTAGTTTTTTTTAAAAAAACGGCTCTAATTTTTTTCTTTAAACTTGTGGTGGGGGTAGTGCTAAATTCACTCTATAAGATGACATAAACACCATATTGCTCTCTACTTTTGTTTTTTCAAAAGTTACAAAAACGAACTTTTTTGACATCTCTCTTGCGTTGTTAATATTTTTACTAGCGACAATTTGTTCATCTTATTTTATTTATGAGTTTTGTTCTTCAAATAATGTCAAAAAGTTCCTCAAAATAAAGTGTTCGTAAAACAAAATCCGTATTTTAGAAATGCTTAAGCGCCATTTTCTCAAAAACAATTTCTTCAATCTTCTCCATCGAATAGTGCTATTCTCACTGTTAACAATTACATGAAGTTTATTTTGCTGTATACTTTTGTATTTTCAAAAATTACACAAATGATTTTTTTTAAATATCTCTCACGGCGTTAATATGAATATTTCCGATTTGCAAACACTATTGCATTTGCGAATTAATGTATCTCAAATGGCTTTAAATGAAGTTTTTCGGCAACTCATTTTTTTTGTGAAAAAGAGATTCAAATTTCTCATTTGCAGTAACGCTTAAACGCCATTTTCTTAAAAGCCGCTCCATAGTTTTCAATGAAAATTATCATATATTTTTACTCTTCTTTAATATTCTTAAAGTAATATTTCGGTCCCATTATTAGGGAACCGAAATTTGCGAAAATTAAAAAAGAAAATACTTTGGGCGGTGATAGATGGTTGCTGGCAAGAGAATGAGGCAAGACTGTAAAGTCAGTCCACGCCATGGAAATCAGAAAACTTTACTACGAAAGTCTGGGCCATTCTGTAGCACCACTATTTTCCCTCCTGGAACCAATCTGTATCAAGGTGGAGACATACCTGCAAGTCTGGACAACATGAAGGCACAGTCATATATTATCTTTGTGTGAACGTGGACGCTCCAGTGCCAGGTTGTGTTAAATATCTAATAGGGAAAGGAAGATGATATAAGTGAGTATTTTTGATATTTTTTTTGTTGATGCTGACAAGACTTGTTCGCTCACGAGAAAGCTCATTCTATGTTTGTGTATGGCCTCGGATCCCTTTTGACGACAGGGCTATCTGTACATGATATACACTTTTCAGTTACTTCTTGTTCTCTCTGTGATTTTTCAATGTTTCTTGTGTTTTTACTCCCTATTTTAGCGAGAATAAATGCCTTTTTTGGATGCCTATTTTAAAAAAATAAATGCCTGAACTTCCGGGTTCTTCTCGTGAATTCTTAAACTTGACATGTAAAAAATCAATTTAAAAAAATTGTAAATTGACAAAAATCACAGCACATTAAACAGGTTTCGAGAGAGATTAGCGACAAAACTGTTGAACAAACAATTTTGTAACCATTTTTAATTTTGGAAAACTTGTGAGGGTTTAACTCACAATTGTAGACATTTAAATGGAAATAACCCGTTAAATGAATTAATGTAGCGATAATTGTAGTGATACATATATGTTGTCTTTGTTTTGCCTCCAGCTGGTCGACGGGCCTTACTGCTGCGCTTACTTTCAATTACGATATTTTCCTCTTTAACTGTTATAATAGCAAATGAATTTTTGAAACTCAGTGGTGCTTCCCAGAAATGGATCAGAAGACCGACAATGAAGAATTGCGAGCTCCTGTATGTTTAATTGCCAGCGAGCCGTTGTGTCTGTAGCATGTTTACATTTTGTCTGTAGCATGTCTGTAGCTGTTTACATTCCTGTTTTGAAAATGTGCACACAATTCACTTTTCCCCATAGCACGTCACACGCAGTTTTAACAGTTTTTTTTGACGTAAAATAAATTTTTTAAAAAAGGCTACTGAGTGTGTAATAGCATCACGTTCACCTTGGACAGTGCTTTAGTAAGTTTTTCTCCTATTGAAATTTTTAGTTTTTTTGTTGTAGTTTTTTGCGTTGTGTTGTTGTTGCTGATAGATTGTAGTTGGATAATTTGCAGTTGATGGAGGATGTCGTATTCTTGATGGAGTACTGTCGTATTCTTGATGGAGCCGAGGTGCATTTTGTTGGAATTGCTGTGGATATTTTGTAGCGAATGTTTTTACATGTAGACTTTTATTTACGAGCGCGTGCTCATGAGACAAAGTATTGGGCGTAGGGGTTGGGGCAAAGATGTGGAAAATAGATTTTCGAAAAGACTGAAATTCTTCAAGATAGATTCGAATTTTCCCTCTTTAAAGCCGATCTACCCAGGAGAAAATTCGTTTTCTCATCATACCGGAATCGACTCCGAGAAAATATTTCATAAACGACTCCAACACGGAACCAATGTTACGTGTGTATGGCGGATGGTACACAGGTGAAGTCATATGTAAATACTGTCAATTTTGAGAGTGAAGTGTTAGAGTTTTGAAGCGTTGATCCCTCGACAATGTTATACGCACCCTCATGGCATGAGTGTTAGAAATCTAAGTTGAGCGATTGAAGCGAAGTTCAACTGATTATCTTCGTGAGTAACACTGAACTTGCTATTAGTTTGCACCCAAGTGCTCACATTATTTTTTACTTAACGAATCCAGTTTCAATAAAAAAATACATACAACTTATAATGTACTTTAGAAGTTTTACCAGATATGAATCAAACCTTTAAAGCAATTTTGAACTTAGTGAAGGACCACCTGTCAAGCTTGTTTTGCTATCTTATATCAATTTATTTTCTTTGCAGGAGTAGTTTTTGCTATAACGTGAAAAACTAACCAACAAAACGTTAATCGCAATTAATCCCCTCTTATTGTTTTTGTATCTTGGACCTATTACAGTGTTACCACTATTTCTAGCAATGGTACCATAATATACATGCTTTATCATTTTTTGTGATCCACTTGTTTCTAATGTATGCATTATATGAATATGAAGTGTAACTGCGTCTTGGCATAGAATGAGAATTTTTTTCTATTAATCTAAGTGGTTGATTTACTAATGACAAAAATTGGATGAGTTGAGATGTACTTACCTTTTAAATCATGAAAGTTCCACATTCAAACCTACAAACTTTTGAATCATGAGATGGAAATATTTGAGAAAGAAGATTGAAATAAGTGTTTTGTAGCTGCAAATTGTGTAGGATAGGTGAAACAAGTTCCAGGTGTATGACACAACTCTTTTTTTTTTTGTAATTCTGTTTGAGGCTGTTAAGTGTGTGTTGAGGATATTATTCAACATTATAAGTCATACTAATTATATATTATAAATATTACTTTTTATAAATGTTATTATTATTAAAATGTTTTTTTTTTTTTTTCATTTATTTCCCTATTTTGCAAATGATAATGCTTGTGCATGAATTAATATATTAATATTGTCAACTATAAATAATTTATTTACCTCTGTATCTATGTTAATTTATAATCAAATTTAAACTTATTTTCTCTTTTTAATATTTAAATAAATAAATTATCAGAATAATGTATTAGAAATAAAAACCAAGATATTTACTTTTGACAGCTAAATTTATAAAGTTTATATTTAAATTGTAGGATGGATGCGGCTATTTCTACAGGAGATGCTGTACCTGAAAGACGAACTAAAAGTTGGAGGCGAGAGCATGAGGAAACTTGCACAAGACGTTATTTAAGTAGTTATGGTAATGTGCAAAAGGTGACCTCATCTGGAAATGATGATTCTGTTGGAAGATCTCGCTTTTCTGTAGAATCTTCAAATGAAAGTACAAAAGATAATAATAAGACTGTATCTGGTGAGAAAAGTGTTCCATGTTGTGATATAGATGTTAGTCGTGTGAAGAGTAAAATCAATGTTAAAGAAGGGGATGTTTGGGAAAAGGATAGAAGTAACTCAGTAGACAATAAAAACCAAGAGAGTGTGTGTAATGAAATTTCAGAATCCAAGGAATCATTTGTTTTAAATGTATCTAAGCGACGTGCAGCAAAATATTTGGGCAGCAATAGTGAAGACAGTGTTTTGGATGTAGATAGGGAGAATGTAAGGAAATCTGGATCTCATGATACTATTGAAAGTTTTACTGTTGAAAGAAGTTCAGGCAGCTATGTGAAATCCTCCAAAAGATCCACCTTTGATCGAAGTTACAATGATGATAACACTAACAACTTAAAAACAACAAATGATAAACAATATAAACATAAGAGTTCCGAGGGAAGTGATTTGAAGGTAACCTGGGAAGGGAAGCACTCGGGTTCTGTAAATTATTCAGAAAATTCAAGAGTAAAACATAGTGCAAAATATGAGGCAACCTGTGACAACAGTGAGAATTCTTTTAGCCAAAGAGAGAGCAAAGATATTTGTACAATAGAACAAAAAAAAAAAGATACTCCACAATATACAAAAAGAAGTTTTCATAAACTTGATGATAGCCATTCTGATGGTGGCCGAAACAATGCTGTTTTAAGTGAAACTTGTGAGAATGAACGTGTGAAAGTGAATGTTAATCTGCAAAGAAAGAAAATGAATGAAACAGAAAATAAATTATCTTCTCAAAATAGAGCAAAATCAGATGATTTGAGTGTATCTAATTCAAATGATACAAAACATTTTCCTCAAGAAAATAATCCTTGTAATCAAGAAAGAAGTAATCTACCCACCACAATGATGAAAGACTGTGTTCCTGAAAATGCAACACCAAGCAGTCAGAGTGATATTCTGGAGAAGACAGTGATTCCTGGGTTTTTGAAAGAAATAAAAGATAGTTCCCATAGGGAAACTGAAGTGACTTCTTTTGAAACTTACCTGGCCAGTTGTGATGGAAACGCTTTTACCTTAAGTAATGACACCATTGGTTTGTGTGTTGGTGCAGATGGTAAAGTTCAGGTTGTTATGCCGAAACAGAGAATTAAACTGGAAGATAAATTAGCAGAAAGCCCTGATCATTCAGAATTCCAAGAAAAGGTAAGATAAAATTCGTTGTTTGGATTAAATTTTTTTTCTAATTAATTTCAGCTACTTAGCAATTTGAACATACATATTGAAAATTTCCCAATGGATGATTCGGGTGAAATTTATTTAACATAATTTGATTCCATAATCAATTTTATTTTTTAAATTTGTTTTATTCATTAGATGTTCTGAAGAATTCCTTACGATTTGATATTAGGTCTCTTTTCTATGTGACTTATCATTTTAATTTTTATGGGCACTTTTGAATCATTAATTTGTCTCGCTTTTTGCATTAATCTTTAAAATTGTATTTAATCAGCAGTATGTATTTTAAGCCACTAAAGTAAGTGAAAGGATTTCATAGTGTGCAGTATGATTATAAGTTTTTGACCCTAGTTTTAATTGCATTTCAGCTTCGTGTAATTTTACTTTATATTTTCATTTCTTACTTTCAGAAAATATATCTTGCCAGACAGTGCCTAATGAACGTAAAATTTTCTTTCCAGTTATTCACTCATTGTTTTCACACTTGTGATGAAGTTCTATTAGGATGTAAGATTAGGATTTAAGAACAAATGAATCATTTAACATTAAAAGCATTTTTATATGTTTTGAAACATTGTAGTCTAGAACTAGAAATGGAGAAATAACGTTTGTCTACGACACCGCATGCTCAGAAATGTTAGTGCCCATGCAATGTTGAAAAGGACAAGATTTGCGAGAGTAATTTCTCAGAAACCTCATTAAACCGTGAAGCGACATACAAATGGTGAAATGGCATCAATTTGTATATTGCGCACCAGCGAATAGAGGCGACATGCAGTCTTCGTGTGCCTGCAGGCAAATTTCTATAATTAACTTTCCGAAAAACATGCCGTGCAAGAGAAGGAGAGCATTTTCAAAATCATTTGTAAATAATTTTTTGTCGTGGATGTAGTACTTATACGTCATACTTATTGTTACGCATTTCCCTGATGAGTGTATTACATGCTTCGTTGTGTTATTTCAGGATATTGAAAACGACGGACTAATAGGAAGCAGTAAAGTGATTAAACATCAACGATTAATGATTGTGTGGAGCAAGTACGTGAACGAAATTGGAGCATTTTAATTTTTGGAGAATTTGAAATTTTTGTAGAACAATGCAAATATTGCGTCAAAGCATTTATAGAGTGGGAGAACTGTAGAGAAGAATATGTCCAGTTTTACTCGAACTGTTTAGGTAGCCTCGTGCTTAACGTGTTTATTAGGAGTCAGGTTAAGGTTATTTATTGCGCATGTGGATTGGGACCCATGACTTCACTTTCCTATAACTGAAAGATCACTACCTCTGAGGTTGCTATATCTTAAGTCAACTGTACCCGTTTTGTTGATGTTAAAGTATTATTTATTTTAAAAAATTTAATTTTTTAAAATCAGAGGAAAAAGTAAGGTATAGAAACACAATTTTCACATAAAACAGGTTAATTTCACGTTGAGATTAGTTATGGATCTTAAGTAAATGAGATAGGCTTTAAGGGGAGAGAAATCATTCTGGGAAAAACGGAATGAAAATGAAACATTTCATTCATCTTATTTTGTTATATAATTGTGGAGTGATATTTTAACAAGTGATATGAATTTGTATCATTGGAAAATACATTGGCAGTATAAGGATGGTATGTCATTTGAATCTTTCCCCTCAAATGTTACCACATGGATGATGATTAAGTATGTTTACACATTATTTTCTTTTCATGAACTTGTTCATTTCATTGTTTAAATCCCTTACATATCTGAAATTATATACTTTATTAGGTATTACAAGTAGTGTTCTTGTAAAGGCAGCTTAAAATTGTGTAAAAAATTATTTAAATCCATCAACTTCTAAATTAAGTGTTTATTACAATGCCTCCAAAAAAACCTTTATGGTTATTACTTGTGAATGTTTTCTTAAACCTTAATTTTTGCTTGATCTGAGAAAAATAAGTGGTTTGGCTATTTTGATGGCAGGACTAATGTTTCAAATCTGTAGCCCAGTTTTTGATGTTTCTATTACATGGGAGTGAAAATTTCTGATTGTTAGATTTTGTCAACAATGCTCATTACTTTTCTTTTATTCTTAATTCATCTAATGTTAGTAAAGGAGTGGGTGTAGGTATATATAAATATTTGTTACTATAGACAAGCTTGCTGAAAGGGCTTAGTCTATGTGAGGCATGTAGAAAAGCAATTTATTTTCAACAGAAATGTGAACAATACCTGAGGCAACAAGGAAAATCGCAAGAAATTTAGCAGTGTCGCAATTGTATTGAAATTTACCAGTCATTTGAGTACCACCTAATCATTAAAGGTAAACCAAGAAAATTTAAATAGCTTAAGATGATGTTTTTTAATGTGTATCAATATTTTAAAGAACACTAAAAGTATTTGAAGTCATGCAATATCAACAAAATAAATCAACAAATGAAGGCAGGAAAAAAAAAAAAAAGAAAAGAGAGAAGAAAAGAAAACCTCCTGCAAAACAGTCAAAGTGGCTGCTTTTGTCCTTCTAATGTTAAAAGAAAGCCTTTAAGTGAAAAAAGTATCCTAAAGAAAACTACATAGAATGGCAGAAACTATAAGAACTAAGATTGTCTCTGGAGACACAAGTCAGATTCAGGATAGGAGGAGATTGTAAACCACATAAAGAAATATCTCCCCCCCCCCCATAATGAGTCCTAAAATGCAAATGTTGACACATCTCAGAAGTTCGACTATTAGATAATTCAGCCAAAATTGAATGCATCTAATTTTATTAAAAGGAAAGAGATTAATTTCCTGATCAGAAACTTTAATGGTTTTAATTTTCCAAAAACTCTTCAAAGGAAATAGTAACTTCCCTGCCAAACAGATAATTCATTCCAAGGAATTAAATTTGTAATATGCAAATGAGATGAGTATTGCTGGTTAGGATGTGAATGCAAATGAAGAGAGAAATGAAGTACATGTTAAGTTTCTCCATCCACTTTAACTGTTCCAATCTTCAGTTACCCCTCACCTCCTGACACTTATGTATTCATCAGTATCGAGTCCAAGTCAATCCTTCCACACAACAGGAATGTTATATTCTTGCATACGAGGACATGGCTGCAACTGGTAAACAATAACAGTGAAAGAAAGTATGGAATACATATCAAATGAAGATGAGATCAAAATAGAGATATTAACATTTACAAATAGTTGGAGGCTTGCTGTAGCTGGTGAGACATTCTTACTGCCCCAAGCCCTGCATTTATAGTGACACCTCTATTCTCTGTGATTGCATTATAATGCTGACGTGAAACATACTTTTTTTTCAAATGTTCAATTACAGTATATTTTTCGTAGTAAAAGTTCTTAAAGATTGTTCATAGGTATCTGGTATATAGTGTTTCACTGTCTCTGGCTAAGAAATAAACAACTCCACTTGCAATTGTAGAACCATTCTATTGCAAAATGATAATTCTTGAAATGTTTCACATTTCTTGTGTAGTCAATATGTTTGTAATTTCCTTAGTAGGAAATACTGGGGTCAGTGGTTATTTACATTGTTTTTCACTTAAAGTTGAATTCGTATTCAGAATGAAATTTTGGTTACACACATGTATGTCCATATTATGATGTATTAAAGGGCCTCCCCCCTTCCTGAACATTTTTTGGAATTATATTCTATTTATTGAAAACAGTTACTACATATGACTGCTCCAAAGGCGTATTCCCGTTATGAATAAACATCTTTGTAAATTTCAACCTGACAGTTTTTAACCTTTAATTAGTAGGGCGGTCTGGCATACCGCGCCGGCAAGTTGACACTTGTGCAACAATCACTGATTGTTGTGTCTACACGTCCAGCGGCTCAGTATCTGCCTTGTTAGTGTAGATCTATCTTTGACCAAAGTAAGAGTTTCACTAGTGGTCGCTTTTTAGAATTGTAATATTTTTGTGCAGTGCGGTACGAGATACCGCCGATACCAATTGCGTAAGTACTTTTTTTTTCGTCTAGTGATACAAAATATACGAGATAACATGTAATTATATAGGTCATGATTATGATTCTGAAACCGAACAGGAGCAAGGGAATGAACATGAAGATTATTCAAATACTACCAACAATGAACGCATTTATTATGAAAAAATGTTTCAAGTGGTGTGCCTACCTTCCATTGATCTAGTGTTTCCTGGCGCGTCAGCGGCTGCCGTTTGCTCCGTAAGTGTAGTTCATGTTTTGCCGGGGACGTGCCTGTGAACTACTGTTGGATAATGAGATCCGGCGCCAACCTACACGTCGACTAGGGTTTTTTCCCCAACCTGGTATCTTCCACTAGCAGTACTGCCCTAGCTTAGCTCCCGACTGGTTTCCCGTCATGTGCCGCCGTGTTGTTAATGTAAGTGTAAATGTGTGTCGGTAAGGTGTGAGGATAACACAAGGAAGAGGGAGGAAATATCGCGTGCGGTCCGTGGCCCCTTTGTTAGGGTACCGGCATTAGCCTGGCGTTCATCGGAGAAACCACGGAAAATTACCGATTAGACCAGGCGGCCGCTAGAATTCTCCTCCAGAAAGCAGCTGAATTCGACTAGCTATGGTCGAAAATCCTGCCACCGTCAGGGCTCGAACCCTAGAACCCCCGTTTAGAAGCACTGCAGTTACATGAATTGAAGCCACTTCAGTCGTCCCTTGATGTTGTCTCACCCACCCCGTGATATTCCACTACGCTCCTTCTCACTCCGCCCCATTGACTCTCATTCGCTTTCGACGAGACTTACCCCGGTTCCCGAATGTGTCTCGTGACCCCTTGTGAAAAATTCTGCCATCACCAGGACTCGAACTCAAAGTTTTGCATCATAAATCTTAATGAAACAAAAGTTACATTTTCAACTAACAGATAAGGTCAATGTCAAATAATACGTTGAATTATAGAAATTCAGTGTGAGCGGTATCAAAGACCGCCGATACCAATTAAAGGTTTTGAAAAGCGATATCAATTAAAGGTTAAACAAATATTTCAAATATATTGTGAGAAAGACGCGAACTGAAATTGCCTCCTCCTTGAAATACTTTTTGGATTCGTCCTTAGCTGTTATTTCACTGAAATGCAGCAAAAGCAAAGTTTTTTATTGTTTTGTTTGACGTCTCTCTTAAATAAAATATAGATTTTGCCACTGAAAATTAATTATACTCATTTTATTAATCATTTGGTTTTGAATATTCGGACAGAATAGGACGGAGAAAGTCATTGCCCTTTGTACATATTCTATTTAACGGATTTGATACCCAATATTTTACAAAATCTAGTAATTTATACTATTTGAAGCCCATCAGTCATGACCGGCTCTTTTTTCCTCAGTCGCGATATGTGGGTTGGCGTGCTCTCTGGTATATTATTGATTCCAGTTGACATTATCCAAGGTCGTGGGTCTTTGTAAGTCACGTGGAAACATCTCATTTCTGTCCCTTTAAGATATCTTGGTGCATGAGCTTTCCCAATTACGTTTAATTTGATCTTGTCCCCGTCGCATTCGAACACGTCATAATGATCAGTCGTTATTTGCTACATTTTGCCCTGGAGCTGATTTTTTGGATCATGCAGCAAGTGATTTCGAGGATAGTATTTTCCAGAAGACGTGACTCATCTGCGGTGTACAGTTGGTCGGGGACAGATTCAATGTTGAAAGCAGTGAATTGAATTCCTCATAGAACAACGTACCAACTCTGGGATTCGACTTGGATGTCCAGCTGTTTTATTCTCTGCCGAGATTTTAACCTAAAACCTTGCTCTGTGAAGCATTAAATGTTTCTTTAATTTTCAAATTATCATGAAGCAATTTGACCTCTTCACAAACAACACCCAAAAATACGTATTCCTTCAGTTCTGTTGAAACCATTAGGAGCAGTTAAAGAGAAGATTCCATGTCAGATAATGATTTTTTCTGCAACTGTGAATTCTTAATCTCTGTGAATTCTCCAGAAGAAATGAACATGAACGTGTCATTTTTTCGCTTGTCACATCCGGTCTGTGCAACCACACGAACTCATCTCCATGATTTTCTAATATTTCACAACGACCTACTGCACGGTTTACAATCAACACTTTTTTTCTCCAGAGAAAGAACGATACAGTGTTGGAATTTGTGTCACTGAGGCGATATATTCTTTTCCAGTAGGGAATAAATTTCCTTGACTTGTATTTACTACGTTCACTATAGCCGAGGTTGAGTTTCACTATAACCGAATCTTCTTAAGCTTATTTGTAATGTAAGTGAAACCAGTGACTTAGGTTCACTATATCCGGAGTCGACTATATATGGCATGCAGCAGCGGAAATGCTACTGAATAAGGAATTCTACAATTACCGTGTCTTTTTATTTACGAATCAGTGGTTTTTGTAAAAAATTACTTGCTCAAGGGCGGGAATATATTTTCAGAAAATGCCGAAGTCTACTACTATAACACTCGACATAGAAATCATATTCATCAGGTGACAGTATCAACAGCTCATTACAAAATATTCACATACAATACATGTACATTATTTTACAACACTTTGCCAGATGACATTAAACGATTAAATTCAATAGAAAAGTTTAAATCCCAAGTGAAATCGTTTCTGCTTCATAACTGTTTCTATACAATTAGAGACTATACTGAGCATCACAAGAAAAGTAACATTAATTTTAACAATGATACATAATGCATTATTTACAATTTGGACTGTATAAATGAGTATAAACAACCTGTAACAACTATTGTACTACAGCTTCCGGGTCAATGACCCCCATCTCGATCAGGTTTTTCGTCCAGTTTCCCTGATCCATTGAGCAAATGCTGAGATGGCCCCTTGTTTTGCTTCTGGACATAAATGTAACTTCATTTTCTGTGCACGTCTTCTAGAATTCAGTGGGAAATACAATTATTCAAATTATCGTTTTCATGTTGTCACGGCAGGAAGTAATAAGAGCCAAAATTTATTGCTTATTTATCTTTGAAAATAGATTTTATTACATGGGAGTTTTTTTGTTTTTTTTCTCCCTCTCAAAATTCAAAATTTATTGCTTGTTTATCCTTGAAAATAGATTTTATTACATGGGAGTTTTTTGTTTTTTTCCCTTTCAAAATTCAAAATTTATTGCTATTTATCCTTGAAAATAGATTTTATTACATGGGAGTTTTTGTTTTTTTCTCCCTTTCCAAAATTCAAAATTTAAGTAGTATATGACTTAGTGTAGGGATCACAGAATTTTGAAAATGTGCACACAATTCACTTTTCCCCATAGCACGTCATACGCAGTTTTTAACTGTTTTTTTTACGTAAACTAAATAAATAAATAAAGGTTCCCACAGACCGGCGCGGTAGATTTGCAGCGGGTGCGGCGCAGAAAGTTCTGAGCTAGGTTATATAGTATATACATAGTACATAAACAATACAATAATTCTGTAGCATAACAAGAGTAAAAAAAGTTAGTTACATGATGCAACACGTCAGTTGAAAATATGTAATGGCCACGTCTTCCGTGGAGCCTTGCTGTCGCGTGTCGTCAGCAGTGACGCTGAGTATGAGAATTCATCTTAATTTTTAATCAATATTCTACATAGACAAGGTTAAAAATGCAGTTTAGCGATACTGCCACACACAACAACCACCACGAACATAAACATAGTAAGTATTAAAATACGCGGAACACAGTGAAACGTTGGAAGACTTTTTTGACAAGGGCGTTTTTATTTTTCTTAAATAATTCTTTGATATACCTAACCAATGAATATTAAAGAAATTGTACTCATTGCTTCAAATTGACTCAACCCTCAGTCAGTTCGTTTTTTTAAGAACTTGTCAATAAACTAAATAGTGAACATTTCACCCATGATGACCATCTGGCAACCCTATGATAATTTTATACGTGTAGAAAATATAGTTATGGATTTACAATATAGTTTGGGCAATATTCTCTTTTCGACGAATGAGGTGTGGTTCCCAGTTAGTAAATTTTATTTTAAAAAAATAAGTTTCGTCTTTATCTCTGCTCATCTTAAGTTATCTACAAATGATATTGAACAAGTTCATTCAGTTTCATCAATCGTTTACTTTTCTCATGAAATATTGATATTTTGTTGAAATTATAATAAAGTGAGACATCTTTAACGAGCCCTCGAAAATAACCATAAAGAAATCTCTCCCTTATCCCCCCTCCAAAAAAATATATAAAAGGGAATAAACACCCAAATTAGATCCCCTAACATGGTAACACTGGAGAAACGTTGCGAATAATAAACGATTTCGTGCTGTCTGGGCATCGACAACAGTGATAGATCAGTGGCTATTGGTTTCGGGCAATTTACAAAAAAATTGGTACTGGAAATTATATTTATATCACGAGTTTTTTTGAAAACATCGATTTTTCTGGAATCCATCGAAATTCTGGAACTCATCTAAAGCTATATCGATGCGAAGAGAACCTCTAACCCAAAACACTGATATTCATGTATCGAAGTTTTTGGTCGAAAATATCTGGACAAGACATCTGGAAACACCACTGGATAAAACATCGAGGAATTCGGCTTCAGGTCATGCGCTCCAGATGACTGCACCAGTTCATTTTAGGTTCACTGATCTTCTCAAGACTAAATATCTGTAACTACTATTTCTTCACTCCTAATTTTGTCACCCCTTTTACAGCTCGAAGAAATCTCCTGTCTGCGGCACTTACACTATTTCTCTTTTTGTGAGGGTCCAGGTCTCCCTTTCTTATAACAATATTAGTACTACATTTTCTTATAGAACTTAAATCTGGTTTCCTTTCGTGTGTTATGTTTCAGGGTCCTGTGAATTGTCCCACAAATATGTTTAAACGTGTTATGTTAAATATGTTTCTTTGTGACATCGTCAGATACAAAAGATACTTCACATCTTAAGTAATTAAAACTGGACATTTGCTCGACAGTCTTCCCATTAATTACTATTTTTGATCACAAGATATTTTTCATGAAATTCATTTTCACTTCAGTTTTGTTAGTAGATATTTAAACGTTATAATCTTCACACATACACACACGCACGCGCGCGCACACACACACACACGTGCGCGCGCACAGATATATTTGTAATGTAGACAAACACCTATCTGTACAACATGTCTTCAGTTTGCTGAATCATAACTACAGCATCTGCATGTGCAAGAAGGTTGAGTTTTATTTGGGCAGGGTTTAGTTGAATTCCCGAGTTAAAAACTTCTCTCGATTTGTGAAAAATGTCAGGATGAAAAATAAACAATGTGAGAGAAATACATCATTCCTGTCTAACACCTTTATTCTTCCGTCGGCCCTTTGCCGGTATCTATAACTGTGCCTTGATACAGACGTTTGATAGCATTTATAAGACTGAATAGAAAATTTCTAACAAGTGTGTTCCATAAATACGCCCTGTTTACTCTTTCGAAAGCTTTTTAAAAATCAGTAAAGGCCACTAGGTCTCCAAGTTAAATTTACGTCGTTTTTCTACGATCTGTTTGATAGTGAATATGGCAATCATGCCTCGACTCTTTCTAAATCCCATTTGATCTCTGCCTATTATGCAAGCAGCAAATATTTTCAGCCTTTAATTAAGTATTCTGCTATATACAGTTGATTCCGGTTATAGTGAACGCTCGGTTATAGTGAACTTTTTAGTCACTGGTTAAAGTCACTGGTTCCGTTTCACTTACATTACACATAAGCATAAGAAGATTCGGTTATAGTGAACGTAGGAAATACAACGCCCAGAAAATTAATTCCCTCCTGGAAAATAATATATAGCCTCAGTGCCACAAATTCCAACAGCCAGCTTAAAAGAAATCATTGGTCAGTGGTCATAATCGAAGTCTCCCCTGAAGTGATGGTGTGGACCCAAAATGGGCACTTCACTGATGACCTTACGCCACTTAGTTTCACTGCGGAAACAAAGGCCGGGTCTTGCATGAGCTACAACTGGTAGCAGCGACGCGATTCAGTTTCATTCTTGGTGTTACTTGATATTCCGCGGTATAGAGCGCGTTGAGTCCTACGAAGGTTACAGGAAGCACGCGACTGCCACAGCCTGACGATGTCCGCCGTGTCCCGCGGAAAAGCGATTCATTAGCCGCTTACGCCATGCCGCTACCGAAAGCATCTCGTATGTTAATAGCCAAGTAAAAGGGCAATCGGAGAGTAGGATGGTGTTCCAACAGTGCAAGAAGCATTGAAGAGTGTGAAGACTGCATTAGGCTACTTTCTTGGGTTTTTCTAACGTGGCATCTGAGGTGATTATCTTCGAGATGGATTAAGGCACGACTTTGTGCGTTTTTCTCGGTCCTGCCGCTAGAGTCGCTTGATCTACAGCACTGCTCAATACGGTCGCGATCGTGCGACATCTTGCGACAGGGCCAAGAAAGACGCAAAACAACGTATCTTATTCCATTTTGAAGATAATACCCTCAGATGCCACGTTAAAAAAAACATGTACGTAGGTTTTTCTAAACTGGCGAATGACAGTTCATCAGCTGTAACGGTGCCATCCAATCGAGAGCTAAAACGTCATCGCAGTGACATCGCTGGTAACGTTTAAGCTCCCGATTCAACGAAACCATAACAGCTGATGAACTGTCATCCGCCAGGCTACTCAAACCCTAGTATAGACCCAGAAGGCAGTGCAGAATCAAGTTTGGAAAGCGCACTAACTCTGGAGAAGGATCTAGAGAAATTACTAATGAAGTACGAAGCAAACAATTGAAATTTATTGATTTTTTAACGATAAATATAGATATCTAAATTTTCAGTTCGTGTTCAATGGTTTTTGCTGTAATCTCTATATTAATAAAATCAATCGTTATGGATAAATTCTATTGAATTTTGACATCAGATACAGTGAACCAAAAATGTTACTCCCCAGAAGTTCACTATAACCGGAGTCGATAGCATATCTTATATTCACTATCTAAAAAGCCAGTGGCATTTCCTGAATTTCGAAGTAAGGCATGCAATAATGCATATTAGCACATTATTGATTTTGTTATTAGGGTATCTTAATATCATGGGATGATCACAGGAAACAACAACAATAATAATAATAATAATAATAATAATAATAATAATAATAAAAACAAAATTCAGTGTTTCATCAGAATGAAAAAGTGTTCTATCAACAACTCAGACAAAATTGCAATTTCCAACATGAGAACAACAAAATTCAGAACAATACTGGTCAAACATTTGGTCAGAAACTAGTCAACACAATAGTAGGGCACACTGGATTAAGGAAGAAATTAATAATGTTCAAAACATAGATCCAATGTTATATCAAGAGATCACAGCACTGCAATTGCAAAATCCCACAACTGGAAAGCTCCTGGCCCAGAACACGTTCACAATTTCTGGTACAAGCAGTTCACATCGCTTCACCATAAGTTGGCTCAGTGCTTCACACAAGTCATTAACAGTCCAGAAGACATGCCTTTATTTCTAACCAAAGGCATGAAACCCAAAAGTAGAGACACCCATCTCAATACCGCCCAATTACTTGCCTTCCCACAATGTACAAAATTTTGACTTCATGCATTACAAGTAAAATCCAAGATTATATTGAGTACATAGAAATAATGACAGAACAACAGAAACGTTGCAGTCGATTACGTAAAGGATGTAAAGAACAACTTCTAACAGATATGGTCATTCTCCAACAAGCACATAAAAACCACAGAAACTTGCACCTGGCATACATTGTCTACAAGAAAGCATTTGATAACGTTCCTCACAGTCGGCTTATTGAAGTTGTCCACATATACAAAATTAATGAAACCATCAACTTTTTGGCACTCATGACTCATTGGAGAACAACATCATGACTCACTGGAGAACATTCATTGTCCTTAAGGCAGCAAGAGTTAACAATCTCAACAAAAGACATCAGAATTAAGCGGGGAATCTTCCACGGAGACTCCTTAAGCTCATTGTTGTTCTGTCTGGCTGTAAATCCCCTATCAACACAACTTTACAGTACTCACTATGGCTTCCAAATTCGTAAAAGTAAGAAGACTATCCACACCATATCACATCTGATGCATATGGATGACATTAAACTTTACAGTTCAACAGACAGCTTCAATATCTCCTTGAAATAACACGAACTTTTTCTGAAGACATTCATATGAGTTTTGGTATTGACAAATGTAAGACGAAACCACAGACAAGGCAATCAAACAATCTCTAACAAAACTGTGCAAATCAAGAATCACTGCACTCCTGAAAACCAAATTAACAGGTAATAACATGATAAAAGCAATCAACATATTTGCAGTACCAGTATATACGTACTCATTTGGAATTATACCGTGGAGCGACACAGACCTCGAAGACATCCAGAGACTTACCCGCACAATTTTGACAAAATTTATTTATTTATTTTACGCCAAGAAAACAGTTAAAAACTGCGTATGACGTGCTATGGGGAAAAGTGAATTGTGTGCACATTTTCAAAATTCTGTGATCCCTACACTAAGTCATATACTACTTAAATTTTGAATTTTTGAAAGGGAGAAAAAAAACTCCCATGTAATAAAATCTATTTTCAAGGATAAACAAGCAATAAATTTTGAATTTTGAAAGGGAGAAAAAAAAAACAAAAAAACTCCCATGTAATAAAATCTATTTTCATAAATAAGCAAAAAATTTTGAATTTTGAAAGGAGAAAAAACAAAAACTCCCATGTAATAAAATCTATTTTCAAAGATAAATAAGCAATAAATTTTGGCTCTTATTACTTCCTGCCGCGACAACATGGAAACGATAATTTGAATAATTGTATTTCCCACTGAATTCTAGAAGACGTGCACAGAAAATGAAGTTACATTTATGTCCAGAAGTAAAAAAGGGCCATCTCAGCATTTGCTCAATGGATCAGGGAAACTGGACGAAAAACCTGATCGAGATGGGGGTCATTGACCCGGAAGCTGTAGTACAATAGTTGTTACAGGTTGTTTATACTCATTTATAAGTCCAAATGGTAAATAATGCATTATGTATCATTGTTAAAATTAATGTTACTTTTCTTGTGATGCTCAGTATAGTCTCTAATGGTATAGAAACAGTTATGAAGCAGAAACGATTTCACTTGGGATTTAAACTTTTCTATTGAATTTAATCGTTTAATGTCATCTGGCAAAGTGTTGTAAAATAATGTACATGTATTGTATGTGAATTTTTTGTAATGGGCTGTTGATACTGTCACCTGATGAATATGATTTCTACGTCGAGTGTTATAGTAATAGACTTCGGCATTTTCTGAAAATATATTCCCGCCCTTGAGCAAGTAATTTTTTACAAAAACCACTGATTCGTAAATAAAAGACACGGTAATGGCAAAATTCCTAGATTAATGAAGAGAGGCTTACATGAATCACGTGGGTGGGATTTGGTTATTATTCGTACAATTCGTTTTTGTAATCGAAAAGTCTGGGAGCTATAAGATGTATTTCCCCAGAATATTATGCCATATCTCGGGCGGGAATGAACATTCGCGAAGTATACACAACGAGCAGTATGAAGGCTGACTGAATTTGCAAGAATTCTGAACGCGTAGCATAATGAGCTTAATTTTGTGTTCAATTCATTTAAATGGACGTTCCATTTAAGGTTTGACTGAATTGAGAGACCTAAAAATTTTGTTGCCTTAACATCAGTCAATGGTACACTGTTCATTTTCAATGGAGCACAGAATTGTTTATTTGAAATGGAAAAACTGCATTACAACCGTTTTCTTTTCGTTTACTATTAATTTGTTATTTTGGAAGCAATTTGAAACATCTGATATTGTACTATTTACTGTTTCTTTATTGCAAAGGATGTTCGTATCATCCGCAAAGAGAACCGTTCTTCCGTTTTGAATCGTCGAGGGCATATCGTTTACGTAAAGTAGGAACAAAGTAGGGTCTAAAATCGATCCTTGAGGAACTCCACATGCAATGGGCAAAGAGTCGGAAAGGTGCGTACGTAATGTTCCATCATTCCAGTAAGGTATTTCAACTCTCTAAGATCGTTGTTTAAGGTACGAACATAACCAATCTAGAGCAATACCACGAATTCCATATGAAGGTAATTTGGAAAGTAAAATGTTATGATCAATGACGTCAGAAGCTTTTGAGAGATCTAAAAATAATCCAATAGGTGCCTCGTTTTGATCCAATGATGAGGCGACATCTTTAAGAAAAGAAAATATAGCTGTTTCCGTTGATTTTGATTTTCTAAATCCATGTTGGCAATCTGAAAGCGCCTTCAAATTCAGACATCACCATCCAAATAGCGCAATAGAACGAGTGACACTCCCACGAAGTGAGGGAGGAAGAGGCCTAATAGATCTAAAGAACTTGTGCTACAAACAAATCCATTCATTAAGGAACTTTTTTTATGAGAAACAGGCAACCTCAGAACTACACGCTGCAATAGTTCAAGCAGATACTAAATTAACCTCTCTTAACCTTAAGCTGGACATTTGGTCGCCGGTTACATACAATAACGGCAAAATAGACATGTGGTCAAGAAAGGAACTCCGTGCAAATGATTTCAAGCAACCTCATGTAGACTCAAAAGCCTCGAAACGCTTGGCTAAAATACGGTGATCTGTTTCGCGAAACAGAAGGGTTCATGGTCGCCATACAGAATCAAGTGATCAACACTAAAAGTTACAGGAAGCATATCCTCAAACAAGCAATAGATGACAAATGAGAAAATGCCATACAACTTAAGCACATACACAGGATGCAAATAAATGGCCCATACAGATTACACCTACAGGCACAATCAAGTTGCAAATATTATTCACCAGAAACTGGCAGCGAAATCCAACCTACAAGAAATTAATTGCTCATATTACAAGTATGTTCCCGATACTGTACTTGAAAATTCATACAAGTTGTACTATGATAGAGACATTATTACAGATAAAACTATTCATCATAACAGACCAGACATAACTTTCGTAGACCGACGGCAAAAGATTGGCTTCCTGATTTACATTACTGTTCCACAAACAGCTAATCTTCAAACAGCACATGCAGAAAAATAACGAAGTATACAGAACTAGCAGCTGAAGTCAAGGCACTCTGGCATCTCCAAAAACTTCATATTGTTCCTCTGGTCATTTCGTGCACAGGAGTTATACCAAATAACATCCATAAAAATCTGGAACTTATTCAAATACTAAAATATACCTATACAATTATGCAAAAATCGATCATCTTAAACACATGCAGGATTGTTCGAAAATTCCTAAATTGCAACGAAACATGAATTGACCTGTGTCTTGGTTATTAACCCGACACAAAGTCAAATAAAAATCCGGTGAATACCGAGAAAAACAATGTATAAAATGATAATAATAATAATTGCGAATAAGCCCAATTGGGACTACCCAAAGTACTCAATGTGTCTCTTAGCCTTTCTTTGTGCCCACATTTCTTTCATCCTTTGACTGTGCCCACATTTCTTTCATCCTTTTTTCTCTCCTCGGTCCAAGCTTTTCCTGTTCTATACTTTGGTACTTCTTCCAAATCAATCCGCCATGACTGCACTTTACATGTAAATGTGTTCCTGTTTTGAATGTCTTCTTCTGTGATCCCTGATAATTTACGGTCCTTTTGAATTTCTTGATCCATTTTATCGTGTCAGTTGCTGCTTTACTTCTATTCTCATAAAATCTATTTGTTTTGTAAGACGTTTAGGTTTCATTCTTTTGATGCCAAAAATTTTTTTTTTTTAATATCCGTATATTGTCTGATTTCTCTTTTGCTTCTGAGTTTGTACTGCTCGTCTGTGAATTTCGGACCAAGAATTTTCCTAATGATTTTGCATTCCTCTCTTTCCATATTTTCTGTCTTTTATCCTGTTCGAAATTAGAGTTTCTGAGCCATATAGACATTCTGGTTTTATCACTGTATTATAGTGTCTGTTTCGTGTCCTTTGACATGCACTATTTTAGATGTTTTGGGTGAGGCGATATGCTGTTTCCATTTCTTTTTACATCTAGATTCACTGGCCTTGGTTTCAATTCCATTTTCCTCAATTATTTCCCTCAGATATTCAAGTTGTGTGACTTAATTTTGCCATATTTTGTTTCCATGAAGTTAGGTGTGCAATATTGAGGATTATTGTTTGTTTATGCCATTCTGTTATTACTTTCTCAAGAATACAATGAAATAACAGAGGTGAGAGTCCGTCGCCTTGCCTTACCCCTGTTTTGATTGTAAAGGGGTTAGAAATACATCCCATAAATTTAATTTTGGCCTGTGTGCTTGTCAGGGTTTCCTTTATCACTGTAAGAGTTTTCAAATCTAATACTTGTCCCCTTAATATTTGGAATAATGATTCCCGATCAATCTAATCATATGCTTCTTTGAAATCAACTAATGTCCATACAAGTTTTTAACTGCTTTTTTGACGTAAAATAAATAAATAAATAAATAAATAGATTTCTGTTACCGATCCGCTGATGCCTTAGGATAAGTTTCAGATTTGAGATTTGTTCCGGACATGATCGACCTGGTCTGAAACCTCCCAGGTATTCTCCAATTTTTGGTTCTAATTGTTGTTGTGCTCTGTCATGAAGACATAGGGAAAAGATCTTGTAGGGCACTTATAATAATGAAATCCCTCTATAATTATCGACGTTTGTTCCATTTCCTTTTTTATGTAATGGTTGAATTAATGCAGTTTTCCATTCTTCTGTATTATTATTATTTTGTTATTATTATTATTATTATTATTATTATTATTATTATTATTACGTGATTGTTACGCTCACCAGTTACTTGAAAACAAACTCCATTCTCCTATACTTCTTACACAATTTCTCCGTCACCTTGTCGTAAAAGCTGTAGTCAAAGTTATCTCGTCAAGTAAATCCTTCTCAATAGACAGGATTGGGCAAAATACTTTAAATTTAGTATTTAAATACTTCGTAAATAAGTATTTAAATACATACTCAAAATACATTAGGGTTAAAATAACTAAATGCATGCCTATTTAAAATACTTCAAATACTCAGTAAATACAATAATTTTTTACTGCAATAATTTATTGTGCTTGTCAATTACAATAAATTGACAGTCATAAAATGATGAACTCATTAGTCCAACTCAAATAAGCGGAATTTCCTTTTAAAGCGACCAGTTTTTTCAAACAAATCATTAGACAATAAACCCCTATTTGGCGAATCTACGAAACCCGCAAAGGAAAACTGACGTTCAACTAGCGCGGATGAACGTAAACTAATATTATAAGTAGAGCTCGGACATGTAGGCACTAAAAAGGTCGAAAATAGGCAGGCAAATATGCACTTAAAATTTAAAACTGCAGGGAAATGGGTATTCTAATAGGCAACAGGCAGGCACTCGGGAAGTAAAAACTTAAAAATAGACAGGGAAATGAGCATTCTGGTTGAATAATATTAAAATGTATACATAATACATACTACAAAAAGGATGAACACAATTCTGTAAAAACAAATCTAATTTCTTCGATTATCAAAATATATTGCGGAGTTAGTATTTCCTAAGAATTGACTCTGTGGAATTTTATATTGTATATTTTCTAGGTTAAACTTGCTAAATATTAGATTTTCAAGTTTTGAAAACTTGATGTTTGCGGCATGGCACAAGACAGTGTTGAAATTCTTTCTTGTCTTCATTTTTTGACTGCACTTGAACGTTTGAATAAATTTTCCCCCTTTTTTCGCATTTTTTGAATGAGTTGTAGTGTTTTTATGTTGTAAGAAATATTTGTTTGCACATTTTACCACCTTTTCACAAGACTGGCAAAAAATACATTTCCCGCCCGCCGAGAATCTTCTTCATAAATTCATTCTATTAGCAATGCATTTCTTGAAACTTTCTCTTTTAGCATTGCAGCTAGCGTGCTAAACAGGAACAGCAAATTTACTCATCTGGTATGTACCAAAATTCGTAACAAATACAAAATTATCGAAGAAAACTCCGACTAACTTGTGTAATTCTACCTTCTACAAGCGAAAGTTGCCGGGAACGCTGTTTTTGAAGACAGTTGTGTTCTTGGTAAGGAACAGATAGCTCCCAAATTAATTGTTGTTACTCGTGTGCCATAAATATTAGAATAATTATCTCTATAGTATGTGTTGTTTATCTAAGGAAATATCACAGAATATATAAAGAAAGTTGAAGCAGATTTTGACCGCTAAACAGCTTGAAAGCAATACAGCGGCAATGTCCCTAATGTGGAATACGAGCATTGTCCTAATGTGGAATATTTTCCATTGCCGCTATGGATAAAAAGGAGTTGGTTTTTTATCTGTATACTTTAAATTGCATTTCCTAACATTAATATTGATATCCAAACCGTATTGTGGAGGTGTATGGTACAAGAGCACGACTGATTGGACTCGAGTGTCAGAAGTGTAAGTTCTGGGCCCATGTCCATGTGCAGGTGATCCGAAAGCGAATTTCCTCTACAGGAATTGTCTGAATTATTAAACTAAACATGTATACTTGCATACATAAATGTTTTTCTGGACGTTAATGCGTTTATAATTTTCTTAAAACAAGAATCATTCACTGTTCCACTTTAGGAACAAGGTATGCCTAATGTGGAATATATGTAGACCTTTTTTAATTACGAAATGTCGTGAATTTCTAATAGATTTAAATGAATAATGGTAACCACACGTGTTTATAAATGACTAGTTTAATTTTCTACAGTAGTCTTCAAAATTTCGCTTATTTGGGAAGTAATAGTCTAAAATGTAAAATGTATTCCACATTCGGGTACTTTACTCTACCTTTAAAATAAATGCATTAACACAAATTCAATAATTACCACTTGTGTTTACCTACCACGTTAAATATTAAAGGAATATTTGAACACCAATATCCACTCTACGCCAGCACGTTTTCATATTCTGTAGACCCCGGCGCAATGTTGCCATTTGGGGCATATTCCGGCCTGAGGTAGAGACGGCTGTGGCCTCCCCAGGCCCTCCGCGCCGCACTGTGGGCTAGAATCACAAAAAGCTGGCCACAATATAAAGAGTAGTTCAATTTGTACCAAAGTTAGTATGTAAAGGTTATCGAAGTTGGTGATTAAGAATATATCAAAAAGTGAAAAAAACAAAATGGCGGATCCAAGATGATGGATAAATATTAAGTCATTTTATTCATATAAAAGTATTTTTGGGGGAGAATTAATGAGGTTAAAATTTATAAATGTCTTTTTATTAATATAAAAGTCAATAGTTAAGGATTGTTGTAGTTAATGATTAAAAATATCTCAAAAAATGAAAAGCTCGAAAAAATGACCAAATAGAGGATAGAAGATGGTATAAATTACAAAAGAATGTAATTTCAATTACAATTATTCATTGTAAATTGTAACTATAATTAGAAGTTGTCGTTTGCTTCTTTTTCATCTACGTCATTATCTTCTCTTTCTTCTATATAATTATCTTCTCTTCTACTTTTTCAACTGAATCATTATCTTCAAAGACTGTTTCCTCATCATCTGCATTAGAATGTTCACAATCTTCCGCCACAAGAACTAAGAGGACAACGGCTTCTGCCGACACACTACAGATTCTTTGGTGGTGATTTACTTTGAGAAGAAACGTAAAGATCTGTGGTTGCCATGAATCTCCTGAACGTCATCCAGAGTCTTAACTCTGGAAACCTTTCGAGAAAAACTCAGGTGATATTGCTTTATCAACTTATTAGTTGATTCTTGAGCATCCTCCGACAGTTGACCGATAGGTAAAATGGCCGAAGAAAGAATGTCTGGTCCGCGGATAAACTATCTATGGACTGCTGTTGGCATGTTGTATCAAAGGTATTCTTTGAAGTAGTGTCTGTTAGTTGCTGCGGCTTAAAATATAACCAAAATATTCAGTTTTATATAAGAAACCGAAATGCAATTATTTCTTGAAGATCAATACAATCTTAATAGATAGTAATAGTACACTATAATATATAGTAATAGCGTCGCGGCGACCTTTGTCCTTTTCTAAGTTATTCATCCCACTGTGAAGGAGAAAGCGTTGTTTCTCTCCTTTTTCTGCCTTCCTTTTTCTTTCTTATTATATTCTTTACAATGCTTCTAGGTATCGACTATAATTTAAATTGAAGAAATGTATTTTATTAATTGATTTTATTGTCGTTTTTCAAGATGTCCCAATAACGACATTTTGCAAACGTTGCTTAGGACGTGGTTCAAAGTCGGAGTCGGTACTAGTCCGTGGATTTGAAGGTTAATTTACAAAGGTAAGCCTACGGACACTGCGCAAAAGAAAGCAGACTGTCGTGGAATTCGTAACTTATCTCTGTTTTTAAGCACCTTTTACAATTTTCTCGTGAATTTTGCGGTATTCAGTAAATTTTCAACGAAAAACAAAACAAAAAAATGTGTAATTATATAATAATGATGTAAATGTTTTTAATTAGTACATACCTCCCGGAACACCTTTTATATTGAAAATATTCGCTTCACTTACACAGAACACAAGTATTTATATTCAACAACAACACTGTTTTTATAGCGTGGCCGGCTCCACGCGCTGCTACCAAAGAATTGCCAAGTTTGACCTGGAATACAACGAACAAAATGAACCGCTCAAAGCCCGCACAACCGGCATTCAGTAGCCCCAACATTACTGTAGCCAACCTGATAGTCCAAAATTCCCATCTAGAAACTTTTTTTCCTTTCTGGCCAAGTTTTCAACTTTATAGCCCACCATGCACTGGTAAAAATCAATATTATGAAAAACACGGTGGTGTGGTTTTCACTTCCCCAAACTACGTACTTTCGAGAGTTTGATTGAAATGCTGCAGTGGGAAAATGATTTGTCAGAAAGCGCATTATGGGGTGTCGTGATGTCGGAAAAGTGGATACATCTTGTTCCTATATGTAGTAAATTACTTTCTCTGACAGGTTGTGAGGTCAGAATCCACGTTTTGCGGGTAAATGGTTTACGGCAAAACGTCGGTCATCTGTGGTCTCGATAGCGCCGAAACAATTCAGACGATTTTCTCCAAAATTGATATTCCCCGATCGATCTTTCCGAACTCGAGGCCCTGGTTATTTAGAAACGGATGTTTTGATTTTAAGGTTCTTTACAAGTAGCTGTAAGAACACCGTCAAAATTGTCTCAAAAATGACTCCAAATATGTGTATGATCCCCCCCCCTCTGGTAGAGCAGAGGACTTAAAAAATGGTTCTGGTTTCATTTTAGATGAACTCTGAATTTTCGAAAATTGTGGATGTTCAATTTCTTTTCGTCTTCCTACTACTGAAATATTGCAGATATGTTTTTTCCTCTAAATAAAATTAGTTCTGCAAGGACTGATCATTAAATAAGATGGCACACAGTTTTTCAAAAATATGAGTTTTCGCATAATTTTGCATAAAATATAGGCATTTTTGACAGTTATTTTGTCAATAAACGGCTCCGTCTTTATTCTTTTTTCGAATAGATAAAGTACACCTATTTTCGGTGAACCTGTGCTCTTTCGAAAATTGCCAAATGTTAACTTTGCAAAACTACAATACTGACAATTTTTTTCTTAATGTAATTGATCTAAAAATTAGATCTTTGACTCTTTAATTACCAACCGGCACTTCACTCCATACTACATATTTTCATTTTTTATACTCGTACAAATCTGTTTCCGTGCGTTTTCTGTGCTTGAGGGCACTGAGGAGTAAGGCAGCCTTTTTCTGCCATTCGTTTGCCCTCTCGCCCACTCGACCCAGCAATCGGCTGACGGAAAGTGTCGTAAGAAATTAATTACGCTTTGCGAAAGATATGTTTCTTTGGTAAATATTGCATTCTTTTCATTTTCTTGATGTTGTGAATTGTATATCGGCGAATCGCAGTGAATTGCTGTATCTCTAAAGTGATGTTTCGTTAGGTTTAGGAAACGTTTAACGCAACGTGGGCAATAAAGTGCCAGTTGAGCGCAACGCTAACAACAATCATTATGTAGACGCACATTTCCTCCCATGTGTTCATCGTCAACATTTCTCAGTAACCAAAATTATCGGAAACCAGGAGAAGGTATTTCGTCCTGTTCAAGCAGCTGACGTGATATTTCCTCCTGGGTGGATTTGTCCGAAGAAGACAGTAGTGACGGATACTGAAACGATCAGACATCATTTCTGGACACCAATTCGGCCGGTAGCGAACTGCGAGGACTAACCACATTTGTTCGGACGACGAAGACGGCACCTCCATCCTCTAAATGCAAAAATGATTCGTGAAAAAGGGAACTTCCATCCAAGGCTAGCCAGTAGAGATGAATCATCTATGAATGATAAAAAGCGTTTGAAAACACCTCGGCTCATTCTCTAATCAATGACAGTCATCTCCTGGATGTTTTTTCAGTTATTCCTCCATGACGATAACGCAGACTGATCTTAAATAGCTCTGTGCAATATGCGTGCCAGAAAAATGATGCTAACTTTACATTGTTACCAGAGGTCCAGGTTTCGCGATGTCCCCAGCGGCGGGTACGTGCCTAACCGCGCCACAAATGTTTTGGAAGAATTCAGACGATTTTTTCAACAAAACTGAAGCTGAATCAATACGAAGCGGGAGATATGACGATTTTTTTTCGCATGACTGCAACAACACGGAGATAAATCGAAATAAAACATTTTCTAGGGTGTGTTTGTTTCTTGATGATATGAACAAGATTTTCGTAGAGAACACTCCATTTGGATCTGATATATCCTTCTATGAATCTATAACTCCTTATTTTGATAGAAAGGGGCAAGCAAGTTGCTTGGTAAAGAAACATGAATCACACTACTTCAACAATAAATACGTTTCAATCTCGCTGAGAAAACAAACTAATGTTGAAAAAGGATTGTCAGGAAGTGACTATTTCACTGGGAATTGTTAGCCTACATCGTGTATCATTCCATTATGTTCTTCACCTATCATGCCAATCGTATGGTAATAACTAATGTTCCCCAACCTAACGTCGATATATCGGCAAATACAATAAATGCGCGGATGGAGAAGATCAGTTGGGCAACGATGTAAACTACAGGATAACTATACGTGAAAAATGGTACCTGTAATTCCGGTAGTCCTTATGTTAGCAAATAATTGCATTCTCGATTAAAAAACGAAAGCTCTTTAAAATATAAATTACAACTCATAGTTTGAAAACAAAGTACTAACTACAATCACAATCCGCCCGCGCCCGAAAAAACATTTGGTTGTAAAAAAACTCTAAAAATCTGCAATAAAAACTCTGAAAATCGAAATTTGTTGAAAATATTGAAAATATTACCCGAATAATACATATTAAGTAATTAAATAATACTTTGATTTTTAAGCCAGAGTTTACTGAACCTATTGCATTTTAATTTAAAAAGCTACGTATCCCTCTCGCTGTGCAATTTACAAAACTGTAAATGTGTACAAATGCGACAAATGGCGCGCGCCTTATAACAAAATTGGCCGCAATTTGTGAACCACGTACAATAAAAAACTGAACAACCAAAGCATTAAGAAATTTACGTGTAAATTATGGATTTTTCTGAGATGTTGAGGTTGCCAACTTATTTAATTCTGAACCCGTTAAAATGAAATGACTTCTTAGATTTTGCAGTTTGCTCTCTTCACAAGCTGTCCATGAACGTGCAGTTGAAGTCATTCGAAACTCAAAAGCATTCATCAAGGGAGTTGAAGGAGAGAAAATCGAGCCAAAATCAATTTTATACCGGGAAATAGTCGAACTCGAGCTTCCTTTGTTAGATGAATTGACATCTTTACGAACACTGGCATTGGAAGTTTAACTCGTTCTCATCAAATTCCAGGCTGATAAATCTATGGTACCGTTCCTGTATACGGAAATGGAAGTCTTGTGATCCCATTTCTAAGCCACATACTAATTGAATTTTGAATACTGAAAAAAATGAGCGTTTCTTGCAAGGATTGTTTATAAAAGTATTCGCTCCGATGTAATAAAATTTATTTTCAAGGACAAATCAGCAATAAATTTGGGCTTTTATCCCTCATCATGTCCTTCGTCAAGGAATAATATTTCCTGCCGCGACAACATGGAGAACGATAAGTTGAAAAACTATATTTCCCATTGAATCCTAGAAGACTTGCACAGATAATGAAGTTACATTTATGTCCAGAAGCAAAACAGCCATCTCAGCATTTACTCAAAGGATCAGGGAAACTGGACAAAAACCTGATCGATAGAGTCATTAAACCCAGAGGCTGCGGTACAAGACTTGTTATGGGTTGTCTAGAATTATACAGTCCAAATGGTAAATAATACATTAGCACTTGTTTATAGTCGTCGGGATGAGGCAAGATTCTGCTTTTATTGATTAGATTATTTTATTTGAAACACAATTTAGTTGTATTTAATTATATTATTTATTTGTAAAAAACACAAATATTTTTTAAGTTCATCAATCTCTATCTGTTTTCATTATCTATTACAGAAATAGTGTATAAACATAACACAGAGAAAAACCTTTTCGCCTGGAAAACCCGGAAAAGTCAGCGAATTTGAGGATCTAGAAAGCGAATGAACAGTTTAAAAAAATCGTTACATAATGCAAAATTTTATTAGATCAAAACTACAAAAAATTTTATATGATCTTTTTTTAAAATCTAATTTTTAGATCAGATTTTATAAAGGAAAAAATTTCTAACAATATTTTAGTTTCCCGAGTGATATTTATTTGAAATTTTCGAAATTACAGACACTTTAACAAAAATGTGACCTCTGCCAATTTTGTCAGCGTCTAATTTTCTATCCGAGAGAAACAATATTAAAGAAAAAATATGGAGCTGTTTTTGATAAATAATTGATTAAAAATTACCTATATCACGCAAAATTACACGAAAACTATCGGTATATTCGAAAATTGCAAATTTCATTATTTACAGATTTATATTCGAACATATTTCACATAGAGAAAGAAACTCTACTTCAATTATATACTTGCAGGACAATTAAGAACTTTCGAAATTTTTTAGAAAATTCAGAGATTTTCACGAAAATATGACCTTTGCCATTTTTAGGCTTCCATTACAATAGCAGAAGGATTCAAATAGTCCAAAAATTATCCATTTTTGATAAAATTTTGAAAATGTACCTTCATGTAAAGTACCCCCAAAATCAAGATATCCGTTTCAAAATCGCAGGACCTGAAGGTCGACAAGTTCGATCGGGAAAATGGAGATCGAATTTGGAAAAAATCGTTTGAACGGTTTTGGAGCTAGAGTTGCCTACAAACTGCGAGACGGGCGGGCAGACAATTCTTTTTTACACGGCGTAAGACCATTTTTCTTTACACGGTCCCAGAAAATGTGGCTTCTGGCTACGCAAAGTGTTATAGTAGGGTTGCCGTTTTGTAAAAACTAAAATTCGGAACACTTATTGGGTGCACTAGTATACTTTTGAGAAATTCTGTGCAACAACCTGTACATCACATTGAAAAAATCAATTAAACAGATCATATATTGACTAGTTAGCTTCAGGAGGCTCCTTCATCTGCCGGATACACTTCTTTTGGCAGTAGAACACTTCTGTGAAGAATGATTTTCTCCAATAGCTTTTTATTTTGGGAAATATCACCCAAAATCGGGACATGACACATTTTTATAATTGATGGTTAACATTTCACCTACTGTGGCCATATTTGGGCTGTTCCTCTCTCTCTTTGGTTCCCAAATAACACTGGACAACAAATTTCAACTTTTTCTGGTTCCTGGATGAAAGTATGTGATTCTTACAGAAAATGAAATGCGGAATCTTCATACGTCTTCAGTTTTTTTCCTATCACGTATAATTTTTGGGGAAATTGACGAATGTATGATTTACACATTTTAGTGAATCATGGTAACTTTAAACTACACAGTACATAATACGTATCTTGCTGACCAGATCGTTTGGTCTTCCTTCGTTGGTATGATGAGGATGGTGTTCCCTTCACTGCAAACCAACAGTAATCTGCCCACATGACCAGGTCCCATCTTCCCCTATAATGTTTTTCAAGAGTCAAAATGTCCTGATGGAACCGTTTTCCATGTTCGTTCCAAATTGTTGGAAATAAATCCAAGTGGTAGTGCAAGAAATGAAGTTAAGATATGTTACCTCCCATCTCACGATAGACCACACAGTTTTTCCGCATAATTTTTAGTTTCGGATTTCTTGTTCCCTGACAAGTTCGAGACATCTTTAAAGCTTTCCCAGGCACTTTTTTCTCTTTTCCATCTAAGACTTATTGGATTCAGTATCACCAATAGCCTTATTAGGATTACAACAAAAATATCTTCTTTGATTTTTGTGTAAGATTTGGAAACTTATCTTTTAGGTATTGGAACGCTCTGCCATATCTATCCATGCTAACAAAGTTCTTCATTAGCCCCAGCTTGATGAGAAAGGGTGGAAGGTTGGATTACAAGATGTTTATGCTTCCCATTTTCTACCTCACTTCCAGACGTCTTAAAGATATCAGAAGTGTAATGTTAGAATCTGGCTCGACTGCCCCATTCACGCTAAACGGAGCAGTATTTTGTGTAACCAAGCTGCATTCCTCAAAAAATAGCGACCGCTTTTAGATCCCCGCATACCTTTCACACGAAAGAATCGCAGTTGATACTATTTTAAAGACATTCCCTGTCATCTCTCTTAAGACTCCAAGTGCACACAATGAGCAATTGAAATTGAAAGGAGTTTATTACCATTTTGTTGTAAAACGGCTTTCAAATTTACTGTTGACACATCTATGAAGAGTCGCCAGTCATTCACATGATGCATTAATCCAAGGTTTTCATTATGCCGTTTACATTATTGCACTATATGAAGCTTCCTTTGGTTGAAAAATACTGTATATACTTATCTTGGCGATATCGAAATATGCTAACTTCCACGAATGGCCAGTTAATTCGATTGCTGTAATCATGATTCAAGCAGCTCAGCTTGCGTTTTTAAAATATTTAGATCTCTAATTAGGTCATTTAATTCCTCTGAGATACCATAAGAGGTTCGTTTACCTTAGAAACATGGAAATCACTATCGCCTTATGAATGTACTTCTTCTCCTTCTTCTTGTTCATGCTTTAAACTTGATGTGGGCGAAGAGGATAAAGAATACCTGGACAATGAGCAACTGATCGCATTGGCGAAGGTAATTTGGGATATACAAATCCTGTTTTGCTTGTTGCAGAGAAACTCACTATTTCGGTGGCTCAAAAGTCATTCAAGTAATCCTGCTGCTCCCTCCAAATCAGTGGTACAACACGGCATACATGAATGAGAGCTTTTAAGCAACTATCTGTTTGCACAAGATACGCATATAATTTGAGTTGTCCATTTCCTGACCTGATCGCAAACACTGCATCCAAAATGCAGGCGTCGTGCTGTTTTTAAAAGAGATGCAGTGCAACTCTTCTGATGTTTTTCTGTTAATTCTCCACAAATGTAATAGAAATTGTCTGGCGCAATCGTACTTTTAAGTGACATTTTTATACATTTGTCTATTCCAGAAATACGCGCACATTACAATAAAACTTGGGTGAATGTGTACTGTGAACACAACATGCTCGCTCGTGGCACATAGCGAAGTCGCTAGCCTTTCACCACTGAGGTCCGGGTTCGATTCCCGTCCAATCTCATGTGAAATTTGTTCCAACAAAATGGGTTTGGCCGCTTCACAAGGGCTAGTCCAACTCCTGTGAAGTGTCCTAAACCCTACCTCTATCTTAATTCCTTCCCAATTCTGACCGCTGGGTAGTGACGCAGGGGCGCGTGAAGTAAGAGGCGCGTACGCGGAGATGCTACCTGGCGGTCCTCTTTGACAACTGACTAGACGAGACGAGACATATAAAAAGAATACAGCGTCCTCTGTAATAGAGGTATAGATAATAGAGGATTACTCCGCGCTCAACGCTCGACCAGGGGCGAAGAGACGCGTTGCGCCGATAAGTTGAATGAAGGGCGCAACGAATTAAAAAAAAACAACAACTAAGACTTTGAGTACAGCATTCATACGGAGTTCATTTGCCAAGAAGAAAAAGCCTTCCAACAAGAAGGCACGACGGGTCCAAAGTGTATTTCATTGTTACGACACATGTTAAACGATAACTCGTTATAGAAGCAAACACGAGTTATACAATTTATGAACGGACGGAAGAACTAGTATTTCACAAAGCATCTTACACTTAACAATGAATTTCAAATATGTTTGTCAAACCTCACGTGATATTCCAAAACTGTAAAAACAGTTCTAAGTCCAGTACAAAAAATGCTTCTCGAACAACATTCTCTGTTTCTGGGAACCTAAAACCTTGTTGACCAGTGTAATTCATGTGAGAAAATATAACTGAGAATCTCTCTTCCGCCTGTCCTCCATTTTAACTTTACTATTATCAAGAAAACGTGCACAGATGGTACTTCTCCTCATGCCTCACGTAGTTTTACTGTTCTTTGACTAAATAGATCAAATCGTTCAGTTATATTTGTTATCAGACGTAGACAAGAATGTCTTATCATGACTATTCATCAAATAGACTTTCTTCATTCAAACAATTTTGGAAACATCTTTATTTCTTTTTCATATTGTATGATTTTCTACCATTATAAAAAGGTATACAAAGAAACTCATGGCATTTCTCACAAATGTTCAATTGGTCAAGGGACCGTTCTTTGATATAGTCTATGAGAGAATCATAAACATTAAAATGGTGTTTTTGGAAGAATCTGAATTGATCTGTCTTCAAGGCTTTTCAATTCTATGTTTACTTCACTTGTCAGGAATATTCTGTTGTTTTGCAACAAAAAGTTTTGATGCAAGTTTTTCAATTTCATTCTTAACTATAAAGCAGTGACTTTCTTTTTCAATTTTCAGTATTAACTTTGAAAATAACGTCATATTACTTTCTAGAAAAATGAGAGACAAACTTAATCCTTTCACTGAAAATGCAGGATTTTGGAACATTTTTCTTGACTCAGGAGCTAGACCACTGAACATTTCAATGAAACGATTTAGTTCAGTTAAACAATTCATCCCCTGACAATCACCACGCTTGTTACTCCAAAATTCTTCTATTTCCACAAAGTAACAAAATGATACTGGCTCAAAATGAAAAATTAAGTGAGAAACTAAATTTATTAGTAAACATTGTTTTTCTAGAGCAACTATTCAGTACTTCTCTATTAACTATTTACAAATAATTATTTAAATACTCCATTTATGTTTACAAGCAGCTATTGTTAATCCATACATGTAATAAATGATTGAGTGCCACTGGATGCGACTGGCACGAACATACAACCTTAAGACAACCGGGAAATTTGAAATGGAAGATAACTTACTCTGGAATTTAAAATTTGTATCCTAATGTAAAATTTTATTTTTTTAATTTTTAAAATTTTTTTTTATCATTTCAATTATATAAACTAATTGATTAATTAAAAAATTTCATGCGATTGTTTACCACATTTGTATACATACTACATTATCACAAGAAGAAACCAAACATACTATGAACAGAGAGCAAAAAAAGAATACCATGTGAAAATACTTTTAACATGCACAACATACGAAATAAACATTTCTTTGCCATTCGTTAAAGAATACGATATACTACATTTAAGGTGGTTAGATCGATATACGCTTTATATATATATGTGTATATATATATATATATATATATATATATATATATATATATATATTGCTTTTTGTATTAATCGAAAGATGTAATGCTCTTACACGTTTTGGTAGAGTTTGAATTGCTTTTACCAATTTTCGAGAAATAAGACCGTAAAGTTTGTGCTGTCATGGTGACTTGGCAGATCTGACCAGGAATTTTAAAAATTTGAGAAAACCAGGTGTTGAAAAAGTTTTTAAAAACTATTGCTTAGGTACTAGCATCACACGTGCACAACTTGAACATCTACCGTTTCAAAAGGGAGAATTCTGCAAAAATAATAAGCCTTAGTTGACCTGAAGCCAGTGTTCGTGCGCTTTCTAAAGGATTGGGACGGAAACGCACAAGTCGACAACACCGTTTCATTCAAATCGAGCAACCAGTTCCTAGCGAGAGTTTTTATACTTCGCTCGGTGTACTGGGCGCAATGCAAAGACCCTCACTCCTGGAAAACCTTACCTTAGATATTAACCCGATTTCCAGCAAGGTTGAAATTTAATTGATAGAATGCTCTCTAGGCCCTGAATGAAACGCTCAAGCATCGTCGTATCGAGATTCATACGGAATATTTATATATTCCGTATGAATCTCAATACGACTCTGAACAAATGGTTGATCCTATGGGATTAGAGATTTTTTTCATTCAGTGACATATAGAAGATTTAATATTATTTTTTAATTGTGTGGAAAGTCAGGACAGTGATCTGATAGACAATTATTCATATTCGCTATAGGAGATACGAGATATACAGAGGATTTTCATTGCATTGCATACCACAGTTGCATCATACAAGTCTCGGTCAGAAAGTAATGCCCCACATGTTCTCTTTCATGCAATAATAATGGTAGACAGTTGTACTCGTTAGATCTTCAAAGTTCCGTATGTCCAGCGTTAGTGTGCAAAGTTTCAAGACTCTTCTGCCGATGGCTGTTCCTTAATGAACTGTTAAAATGGCGGCCGTAGGCAACGTACGTTACAAACAGCGAGCTGTGATTGAGTTCCTCGTTGCGGAGAAGGTAACTGTTGTGAACATCCACAAACGCTTGGGTGCAGTGTATTGCACCTCTGCTGTGGCCAAGTGTACCGGGACGTTTGGGTAAACGTTCGGAAATTGAAGAATGCGATTTCCATGGTTTGACGAGCACCGGGCATCCCGCCACAGCGACGAGTCCTGACGTGCTGAACGCATCTTTTGCGATATTGATGGTATCATTCATGTTGAGGTTATGCCCAAAGGCAGTACCATCAATTTAAATTCTTATATCAACACTCTGAATATCCTAAAGAAGCATTTCCTGCGAGTTCAATCCCAAAAGAATTGTGCACAAAGCTTGCTCTTGCACGATAATGCACGCCTACACACACTTCTCGCAACAAGAGAAACACTGACAAAAATGAACTGTGCTTCCCCATCCACCATATAGTCTGTATTTAGTCTCCTCCGATTTCCATCCCTCTGAGCCACTGAAAAACGCTATTGACGCAGGAAAAATTAAAGATGACCTGAAGTGAAGGAAAGGCAACGCCGTCAGGAAAAGTCTTGGTACCGGCAAGCCATGCACGCCTTTGGTTCACTCTGGCGCAAAGCTGTTCAAGTCGGTGAAAGTTATGTGGAAACAGCTCTTGCACGATTATAGTGGAATAATCTTGTATTAATATTGTGTGCAAATTTCAGGTTCTTCCAATAAATATTTCTGGAGAAAAAATTAGGGGCATTACTTTCTGACCGACCCTCGTATTTTAAACTGGAGTGAAACCAGCAATCGTGAGCAAAGGTCAGCTCTCCCGTTCAGTTACACTTCTGGGGCGGGCATTCAATGCAGAACGTATTCGAAATAAATATTTAGTGATGTCAGATGGGTTGAATTGAAACAATACTTTTTTGCTTGTGATAAAATGAAACCTATTATCATTCAGGGTAGAGGTAAATGAAAAGCTGGATTTCCCTACAAGTAAAATAAGAATTGCTTAGAAATGGGGACCCCGCGCTCGTATATTTTTATAAAATATTCTAAAAATGTTTTTATCCGAATTTGTCAATTATTCTCTCAAAGAATTTTTTAGCAAATGCAAAGAATTTTTCTGAGCGGGGGGGTGCACCAACACAATGTGCTTCGGGATCACAGAATGTAAATCCGACCATAGGTAAATGTAATTGAAATTGTAAGAGGGATAATCAATTCCGTTTTTTATTAGTATTAGTATTTTAATAGTGACACGTTTTCTCTTCTGCACTGTGTGTCTAACATTTTACACACTCCGAACAAAAGGCTTGCATTTTAGATGATTCTCAAAATGAACAAATGTCTTATTTTCAAAACTCTTCATTTTGAGTGCAACAAAATTATCCCTGACACAAAATATTACAAAAGACCTGATCCCTTGAAAATCACCCTTCCATACTCTTTTAAGATTTTCTCTCCGACACAAACTCTTGCCAAATCTCGATTTTCTGGCCAAAATTTGAAAACATGTTCGAATGATTTTCAAAATGAGTCCGTCAATGATTTGCAGGTCAGTGATTTAAATTTGATATTTGTTCAAAACATAAAAGATAGTTCAAATTGGAAATTTTTGCAGAATAAAATAGTCTAGAGAATGTAAATTTCAATTTCAGGAGTACAAAAATATGCAGCACAAACACGCGTCATTCAAAAAAACGGATTAATATTCATGATCAGAGCGTTCGGTTTCATCCTCACTGCTTTCATTTATTGGTATTTCAATTTGTGAATTAAAGCTTGGATGTTTCAGTAATTCAATTGCTTGAGGTTTTAATAATTTGAATTTCCCGGGGAGTAATTTACGTACGCTAGATATTAGCGGATCTGGCGATACCAAAAGTTGCAAAAAACATCTTGCATATTTTTCAGTGCGATCTGTTTTGAGCGCAAAGTCTCGCCTATATTTTTTTAGTTTGTTTCAAGACTTGTGGGCTTCCTTAGGCATTTTTCCATTGACAAAAGCGATGAGTCAATATTTTGTGCAGTGGCGATCGACGATATATGGACAATTGGGGGCATATAAAACCACGTATATAATCCGACAAATATACGAGCAGTTTCTCTATAATATTCTTGATACTTAGGTAATCGATTTCAAAATACAAAGAATTAAATTGTAAAATTGTGAGAAACGGTTTCAACAAATTCTTGTTTACTCCCGTAATTCTGGCAGAAATTTTAGAATTTTCAAAGGAACATGGCGCAGTGTTGCCATCGTTCGTATCTTTCAATACCAATAGTCCTAAAAACCATATCTACCAATCTACGAGTAGTTCTATTGTTGACGGAATTGTTTCTGAATATATTTTTTTCTATTTTCAATCTTTTTGGCTTCATCACGGTTTTGCTATTTCTTGGCTTTAATTTACACGAAATGTGCAATAGGCACTCGAAAAAACGAATTCAAGTATGTAAAGAGGATACGTATACTTAAGTGCAAATATTTTTCCTTAATTGGTTTTTGAAGCATTGCATCTACATTTAAATTGTTTTAAGGTAGAGTGGCAAAGTAGCACCTTTCACTGGAAGAGGTCTGTCAAAGAATTGCACACTTAGCAATCGACCATGGTTAATGCTAATTTGTAATTATTGCCACTTCTTTTCTGTCAATAATCGTATGATAGTAAGATTTGTTTTTTTTTTCTTTAATTCTGTACAATAAATAATTCGGGATAAACCAGCGAACAATATAGATTGAAATTTTCATCAAAGTTGATTTTGTCAAAAATCTAGTATAGTATAAAATATATAATGTAACAATATTTATTGCATAATTTTGCACGTTTTGGTGTTTTTACTGCACGAAAATTCGGTCTTTATTCATAATAAAACAACCAAAAACAAAGCGCACAATATGCGCCTTAGAAACAAGTCATGCGCTGCTGGAAACAAAGTGTAATTAAGAAAAGTGATGCAACTCGGGGCAACTTTTTTTACAAAAATTGTTTAAAGATTTTACAAAAATTGTTTGTTGATTGAAGAACACCATAAAACTGGTTTCAGACCGGAGGACCGTGGAGGATTTTATTTTGACGTATTTGAAGTTTTTTTTAAATTAAAATGTATTAAAAACAACATTGTAAAATATGCGATAAGTCAAAAGCAATCAAACGTTATTATATATTAAAAACACTGAATGTACTTACTTACACCTTTTTTGTCAATTTTGAATCACCAAAATTTAGAGACAAAAAACTACAAACGATTCAAATGTGTTAAAAAAAAAAAAAAAAAAAAAAAAAAAAAGAGCAGTGTGCGAACAACCATAGACGACGCACTTTATGGTTATGTTGTACCCTAACTCATGCAGGAAACATTGGCGACTCAGGGCCGAATTCATAGTCGACACTCAAGGAATTAGAGAATCCTTAAGTGATAAGTGCTTTCTCAAAATAAGTGTTCACTTATAGGCGCTTGTATTTCATAGACGTTCCTTACGACCGCGGAATGAGTGATGCCGTAAGCGAAAGGGAAATGTGGCAACATGGCATTGGCGGCAGCTGATTCGAAGTTCTTAATAACTGAGTTTACACACACACATACACACTCCTTTTTGTACAAAGAGCGTCCAATTTGACAGGAGAGCGGACACTCCAACGTTGAGTTGACGCGCGCAGTAAAATTAAAAATTTTGGAAACATAGCTGAAAGGATGAAGTTGCATACAATCTTAATGCAACGAAAACTTTTAATAAAGGTGAAATCGGCAGTTCTCTTTACGTCATTGGGACTTTCTCGATCATCGGCACTAGTAAATCTGTATAATACTGTGGTTTTATTAAAACGAAACCGCTTTCGGAACTGTTCATCATTATACATTTCCAATGGATTGCTCCCATCTCCAATATATCTATTTGTATTTCGCAGGATGTGTTGAGTATAATTCTCAAAGTATTCGGCGAAGTCGTTATCCATAACACGCTTTACAAATGAATAGTTTTAATTGATTACTAATAACACAAATTTTTAACTGTAAAACCAACAAAACGAATTCAACAGTAGGTGAACGCTACGTAAAAATATAACAAACTGGTAACGACTGACGAGACGAGACAACCATAAGGGCCACTTAAGGGGGCAAGCTGCCTCGCTTATACGAATGAGTGCGCACGTTATGACTTCACTCAAGGGCTGTTTATGAATATGATTCGTTCACTTAAGGGAACACTCAGTTTAAGTGTCGACTGTGAATTCGGCCCTTAGTCCTCGTATCGCTCATTTGTAGCACTTAAAGTACTAACGGAACTATTCAGACACATAAAAATTCCTAAATTGAAAGTTCGATTGTTGGATTTTTGGCCACGAAATCGAGCTTTGCCATAATTGTGCGACGTTATGATTTTAACAATGATGGCCTATATAACACAACTCTTGAAGAATTATTTGATGCAGTAATTTCGTTTTACCAGAAGCATTAATAATTTTTGCCTTGGCCACACAAACAGTATTCAAAACGGAAACTTAAGAGGAAGCATGAGTACTGACCGGTAATGCCATTTCACGGACATTACGGGATTGCACAATTTACTAACGCGTTTTCACTCTACTCAGAGAAAGTTTTGGCTATTATTTATCTAGTATTGTAAAGATCTCATAAGTAAATGTCTATAATAATACTTTTTTTATAATTAGACTCAGGTTAATTGTGTAAATAATTCGTATAAACTTCACTCTTATGCCTTAATTTTTCCTTGCCTGGCCACGCGATCTGTTGGTAATAGAATAGAAACTAGTCAACTGTGGATCTTCATTCGTCGTAAAATAGTTTATTTTTGGGACGTGAAACAAAGTTAATTAATACAGTTACGTAAAACACTTCATATTAGATCCCATTGTGCTTCTACGTCGCACAAAAGCCACTCGCCTGGAAAATAATTATTTTTTAATGTAATTTGGACTCTCAATCCACCAGTGAATATCTCGCTCTAATCACTTTACAAACCTATTCACCAGAAAAATCATTGTTTATATTGCTGCAATCAAAATAAATGATGCTTTGCATGGCTATAATACTTAAAAGTACTTTACGAGCCAGAAATCTTTAAACAATTAAAACTTAAAATATTTTTTCTCACTAATTACATTAGAATTTAGCTAATCGAGAAGGCAAAAAAAAGATGCTGAAACAGAACACGTATATCTTTGTTTCAGCAACATAATTTGTGGCATAAATATTATGTATATTTTATTTAACTGTGATACATCAGTAATAGTACCCAGACGTTATGATTGCAGAAAAAAATCTACGAATAATAAGTAAATGCCACCCAATCTGAGCTTGGAATTTATTTATTTGATAACGTATGTGTGCTTAAAACCAGATACCAATTCAGATTCCCCTTCCGAAAAATCAAAAGGAGTACGATTAGTCTCAGCTAAACAAGAAGAAAATCAACAAAAAAATAAAGGAATACAAAGAAAAAAAATCATACATATAACTGATGAAAATAAAATAAATTCATTCCAAATCACCAACCAACACAATATATCTTAACAAAATCAATGCCATTCTTACTTCATAAGAAATTTAATTTAAAACTTATATTTAAACTAAAACTTATATTTTTATCAAAACTGACTTACGTGGGAACATTTTCACCCCATGAAATCCACATATTATATAGGTACTATACAACTCATTACCAGACGAAATTAAACAATTAAAATCGATACCCAAATGCAAATGAAGCAAAAATTAAGTGCAAAATAAAATCTTTTCTGCTGCATAACTGTTCCTATTTAGTTAAAGACTTTTACAGTATCAGAAAGAAAAAATGCATTATTGAACATTTGAACTATATTTCTAAAAGACTTAATATGCCTGTAACAAACATTGTGCATATAATACAAGAAGTTTTAGTGAGAGAAGATAATGCTCCTCACAGATGCAAGATGGGCTTTCTTCCATTATGTTGAAGAGTTTAGGGATTGTCCATAAATTACGTAACGCAAATTTGGAGTATTTTGAATACCTCCTCTTCCCCCCTGTAAGGCACTCGTAACGCGCGATTGAACCCCCCTAAATAATTACGTAACACGTGCGACAATTGCCACCCTCGGAAAGGCAGGAAGTGAAAATAAATTTTAGCTCAGTAAACAAATTGTATCCATTTTATTTGTTGTGTATTAAAATTTATGATAATTAAAGTCGGAATTCGTTGTCGATGCTGGCTGCACCTAATAATACGACTAAGATAGTAACCAAATTTTGAGTGAAGGAAGGACGCGCAGGCGAGAAGATTTTTGATCACTAGGGAACGGATTTTCATGTCAATACATTATTTTACGGGGACAAGAAACCTGCATTCACCAATATTTTTTAGACTTAACACGACATTCTAAACGAATTGGAACCATTTTTATTTCACATATTTTTACGTTTTTTGGTATAATTACATATTTTTGCATATTTTATCTATTGCTGCATATTTCGTTAAATTTTAATATATTTATAACTCTAAAATGAACTTTTTACATGTGAGTTCGAAATATATATGTATTACTTCAAAGTTGTGTTACTGAAGCAAAGCCACGCAATGTGCCTGCATTAACCCCGGACTTTCGCTATTGTCATCCTTATCTCTCCCCGCACTCGCCCCCTTCTGATCTTAGAAACCGCGTACTCGGGATCAAGGATGAGCGGAAGAATGTGAAGCAGAAGGAACTTCAACCACGTGCTTACTCATGTTTCATAGACCCCATGGGTAACTCGAAAAAACAATTTTTTTTAATCATTGCCTTATTGCATTTCTGGAATCAGGAGAGGGGGCTATGCTCCCTTTAGCCCCCTCTTTCTATCACAGGCTACACGGTACTATTCACTTGAGCGCCGGCTCCTCGTAAACAACATTGTATATACTACGAAAGTATATATTTGGATGAAACTAGCGAATAATTGCTTCTGTAGATGTAGAACTTTCTTTTAGCCTCTCTGAATCAATGTTAAAGATCTGATCGGCAACGTACTGTGCTCGGAAAACACGTGAAGAATGGAATTTTAAACATTATAACGAATTTTTATTTCACATATTTTCTATTTTTTCTTACATATTTCAGAAAAAATAAATATATATGTACATATTTTCCCTTTTTTTATTACAATTCCGTTCCCTACTGATCACAAGTCAGGCATACGCCGCCCGCCGTTGTGGATGGCGCATGGGCGAGAGTACTGCACCAATTTAATTGTATTCTACAAAATACAGATCAGTTTCTATTTATTGTAGATAAATAAATTCAAATGAAATGAAGATAAATTAATTCAGTCTAGGACATTTACCATTTACCAATTCATTGTTAGTAGTATTGGAATAAACATCGTGAAGTGGTTTTGTACGGATACGTATTACGTCTTTCGACTGAAACAGCTACTTTGAAGTGCCGCAATTTGTCCTCACAGAGAGCAGATGGCGGTTCTGCGAAAATCACGGGAACCACGTCCTCTGTGTGGCGGTTATCCTTTTTTTTTTTTTTTTAATGTTCCTACATTTCTGTTATATGTGTAGTGGGTTAATTGCATTTCACTGCGAGCATGCATTTCACAAGACCTGGTCCCACAATTGCCCGAAGCCATTCTCTGTATTTATAAACAGACACTCATTAATATATATCATCCTAAAGTCTTACACGAATAATTCCACACAACCTGTGAATTACAAACACAGTATTCGTTAGTCAAAAAGTTAGCTAATGATGGGGTAAATTTAGCTCACCTCTTCACGTTCTGAAGGAAGCCAAAACACTTCGTTGAGGTCTTCAAAACTGTTTTCGAATTTGAATTTGTGCATTTGGTAACTTTGGTGCATTTGGTACCTCTTCTTATGTAGCCACATGAATTCCTGTATTAATGGTTATGAAAGGCTTCTAAGACAAAGTATACGAAAAAGAATCGACGTCGCGTGGCTGGTAACACAGGAACACCCAGGTGCCACCACATGTTGAAACACGACACAACAGTCACTGCTGACTGGGCGACTGAACTAACCAATATGGATCATTGTTGCCACACGAATGTTGATATTTATGAAACTATGAAATAATACCCCATGTTCTTTCTACTTATTTAAGTTACATAGTAAATTTAACAAACAATTTTATAAGTTACTGCATTATATTTAATTAAATAATTTTTTTCGAGTTGAAAAAAAATTTAAATTTAACTAGTACCAACAAGGAATGAAATATCGAGGCTCAAGATTGAATATAAAAAAGAGCTATTACACAATTAGCAAGAGCAGAATTATAAAAAGTAACATGATAAACATATATCTATATTTTCTTTACAGTGATCGCTAATAGTGGTCAGAATTTCTTCATCTGGGTAGGGCGAAAAGTCGTAAATTAAGCAACGCCGTAATGACCTTGAGATTGGCATACCTGCTAGTGCTCACGCTTCAAAGTTTCCTTGTTTTGATCACTGTGAATACTGTTCATGCCTGGTCGACAAGTGGAAAATATCTCTATGACTGAGCGAATTGGTGGAAGATTTGTTTCCATAGCAAAACTTCAGACGAAGAAATTCCTCCCAATGGCACACAGAGCAGTGATAATAGAAAGTTTTCAAATATGTTTTCAATGCTTGTTTCTCTCTAATTTTTATTTCTTTAATTATCTGTGTCAATGATTGTATAAACCTTAGATTATGCGATTGCTTAAAAACAAGAATGGAAGTTCGGTTCTCTCCAACTTTGTATAAAGCTTTATATTTTAAGTTAAAAGTTATTATTTCCACCGGTGAAATCAAGCACAGAATCTATTTGCTGGTTGCAATGTTTTCAACATAATTTTATATCATGTTATGATATTGATTTAGTTGCAGACTATTGTGAAAAGTACTAACCAAACTAATGATAAAATGAAATTACAACTTTATATCATTCTGAGAGCTCATTATATAGACCCTCAATAATAAAATTATAACATTGTTGGAGATAAAATCTTCAAAAGAGATTTCCAAGTCTTTTGTAATGGTTTTCCTTGATGTCGCACTCAAAATGAAAGGAAGTTTTAGAAATAAGAAGCGAGACCCATTCAAAATGCATTACTACTGCTCAGGGAATGCAAACAATTAAACAAAATATGGTGCTGTTGAGAAAAGGGTTTTCTATTGTAAATACTAATACTACCAAAGGCTGAATTTATCGTTCCTCTTACAATTTCAATTTCATTTACCCAAGGCTGCATACAGTTGGCCTCCAAGTACAAAATTGTTTTGGACCTTCAGAAAAATCTTTAACTAAAAACACATCAAGATAGAATAAATCCTTGTACAAACACAGATGTGAATAAACAAATTGCTTACAAAGTGGAAATTTCATTTTTAATTTCTCATTTACAAATGCATGTTCCATTCAATTTATTTTTAAATTCAAACATTGTGGTTCAGTAAATAATTTGACTAATGATTATATTGAGATAAAAGCATTTTATGAAGTTTTTAATCAAATTTATTTTAAAAAATACGGGCATGGGAGTCCCAAAACTTCTTATTTTGCTACTAGGGAAGTTCTGCATTTACCTATACCTTGAATGGTTGATAATGACACCAGCATAAAAATATATTATCATTTCTACACATTTTTGATACCACTAAAAAGTTCATTGAGGTTCTGACCTAGGCTAAAGGTTGCTACTTTGAGTCCCGTGTAAGGTATCTTGCAAGTGTGCTGGAAATGGCAATGACATCTATTGTGTATTTCGCATAATAAAAGAGAATATGAATCATTTTCGAATAATTAATCATTCGAATAATCAAATAAATAGGTAATCATTGTTGTGGAGCAAAAGTAAAAAAGCTTACATACTGCGCAGTGCGAAATACTAATGCTGCACTGAAGATATAAAGAATCTATCAACTCTCAAGATCACCCATTTGCTTTTAGAGAGTGATATAAAAGTGATTCATTTGTAATATTAATTGAATTTCAATCAGATTGCACAAATCATTATATCCTTCACATTTCAGCTTTGCTGAATATCTGGTTAGTATCAAAGGCAATGTTTTCCAGGAGTGAGGATATTTTAATTGCGCCAGAAGACCCAGAGGAATCTAAGAGCTCTTGCCGAAGACTTGTCACTCAATGTGAATGAAGCGCGGTGTTGCCTAGCTGCGCGTTACCGTCCCGACCCTCTAGGAAGCGCGCGAACGTCTCCCTTTGAACTGATTAAGGCCTATCATTTTCCAAACTTCTCCTATTTTAAACGGTAAATGTCCTTCAAATTGCGCATATTGATTGTTCAAAATGCTAGCTACTTAAGGAACAGTTTTTAAAAACAATTTCAACAGTTAGTTTTTTCACAATTTTAAAATTTCAGGTCGGATCGGTCACGTGGCCATAAGAGCCCATGTTAAAATAACAAATTTTACGGTCTCATTACGCAAAAACTAGACGGCGAAAATCATTCACACTCTACCAGAACATTAAATGACATCTCATCTTTTGATTAATACAATAAAAAATGCATGTTAAACATAACACGTATCTCGATCTAACCACCTTAAGGTAGGATGTTCGTTACCACCTACCAGGGTGAAGTACCCCCAAAAGTACTTTAAATGAAAGTAAAATTCTTCAAGGTGGTATGATAAAAGTTGGCCCTAACCGTCCTAATTTTTGAATAAAATAAGTTGGAATTATTGCAGGGTCTTATGGAAAAACCTTCGCGAGCGTAGGTTTTTTACGTTTTTGAACAAGTATTACGGTGAAAGTACCTTTTTCTTTTATTCAATACATAGTGATTTTTTTTTAGTAAACGGATAATATTAAATGTAACATACCTCACCGGGCATTGATAGTGAGTAATTGATAAAAATATACTGCCGCGAAACTCATTGCAACCGGAAGTACTGGCTCTCGGCCTAGGAGTTATGCTGTACAAATCATGCTATTGTCAGGCCTGTTTCTCTTTAAGGAAAACTGCCATCACTTAAAATTTTGTTCCACGCACTATTTGACAGTAATTCATGTTCAGTGTAAACAAAGTAGACTAATAATCAATGCAGAAGGAAGAAAAGTACGGGCGTCGAAGATAACCTAAACACAAAAAATAAGTATTAGTGAAAGTCTGTAAAATACATAGTGAATTCAAAGGTTACGTCAAAGTGAAGCAAATGACACAATTTAAAATAGATTCGAATGCTTAAATAATATTAAACGTAATCTTACTGCTAGTCTATGTAATTTCAAAGTTACTGTAATATAATTACATATGGCTTTGCATCGCCTTTAGTATTCTATAGATAGAGCCAGTCAAGTTGACCTGCTTATAATGTGATGTAACTGAATTATGGAAATACATGTTAGTAGAAGAGTAATTTGTGTGTTTAACTCTCACAAACAGTTATTCTAACACTTACTATTCAAGATTCAGTTCAGCAACGATTGCGAATGAAGTTGCGATCATAAGATCGTGTCAATAGAGTTTATAAGAACATTTTTCAGTGCAAAGGCATTTTTATTTTATAAATAGGATTCTCTTAAACTTTCTCTAAACTTGACTAAATAACGATCGGAAAAGTGTTATGTACTGGCATAGAACTATAATTAATAGCAAGAGTGCTTCGCTCTGTCCGCTATCGCTAAAAGTTAGTGGTGCTGCAACTGCCCAAGGTCTTGACAAGAATTTTTTTAAATAGTCGTTTTTGAGAATTTTTAAACAATTTACATCACTTCAAATAAATTGCGCGAAAATTATTTATATTTTCAAAAAACTTTGCAACGCTTTATTGATAGATCTGTCATTGAACAGATTTTATGGTGGAAAACATTAAATCTGGTATGAAGACGCCCAAAATGTTTGAACTTTTGAAATTTTCGGAAATTCAGAAAGTTTATCGAGAGACCTGCGCAATGTTTTAACAGTCCTTTGCTCTGTCGAAAAAAAAATTATCCAAAAATTTAAAGTTACCATCAGTTGCAAGGAAAATTGACGAATTTAAAAACTATAAATCTAGTCTGTTTTCAATTTTGTTTATTTTTAGGTTTATTTTTAAAGATATAATTGAATTCAGGAAGTTTCAGTAAATCAGTTCAGTTGTTTATATTTCTGAAAATCTGTTATCTAATCTAAAAATTTGTAACGCAGTGCATTGTATACATGAGACATAGTAAGTAGACATCTAAGTACAAATATGTTTTGTTTACGCTCGAGTTTTATAGTTCTGTTTCGAATCGTACTTGGAGTTCATATTTCTAAAATTATTTTTCCTCTCATTTGAATGCCTGCATGTGTGACGTATATGTTACATTGGTCTTTTGCACAACATTTTACTTTCTTCCTACGGAGTAGAGGGAAAGTTATGTAATGTAGCGCGAAAAAAACTTGAATTTTCGGCACAAAAATCATTACAGGGCCTTGGTAACAAAAAAAGTTGATAAATCCAGTTGCTAAATTTAAAAAAAATCCACTATCACGTGGCGTAGCAGAATCCATGTTTTTTGGGTCCTTGATACAGAAATGTTGCCTGCGCCGCTAGCCGAATTCGTTTATTACGCTCCGTGAAGTCACGAAGGTTAAGCGAATTCGAGACGCTCGGGTTCTTGGTTGGGTGACCGGCCAGGAACCCCGGGATCTAACGGCGTTGAGCCCCTGGCCGAAGGGATAAAAGGCACTGACTGACTGCGACGCGACGTGACGTGACGAGACTAGACTAGTATAGTAATTACTGAGTAACGGAGGATTACTCCAAAGAATGCGCTCAACGCCCAACAAGGGGTAAAGAGACGCATTGCGTCAACAACAACGCGACAAATTAAAAAAAAAAAAATCGAATGACGACTAAACGTCTGCCCGTTTGTCTGTCTGGCCGTGTAGCTAGCGGCTAAACCGTTCAGCCTATTTTCTCCATAATTGTTATTTCGCAATCGATCTGGCTGAGGTCGCGAGCCTTTTAATTTGAAACCGATATTTCAATTTTGGTACTTTCCATGAAGCCCCTGGGACAATTTCCAAATTTTCGAAAAAATGGCTCCATTGGTTTTGATTAAATTTTGTTGTTGCTGTGGATAGAGTGGCGAACGTTTAAGAGAATAGTGCAGGTCTCACGTTGGTTGAAAACCCTGATTTTTCGAAAATTGTAGAAGTTCAAATTTTTTTCAAAGTCTTCTTACAACTAAAATATTAAAGATAGAAATTTTCCCCTTAATGATATCTGCTTCTTAAAGATAGATTTTGAAATAAGCTCGTGTACAATTTTTCGAAAATTTGAATATTTTTCGCGTAATTTGGTGTGAAAATACGGGCGAGAAATTACGTGCTCTTTTAGCGTCACTAGTTTTAGTATTACAGTTCGTATTACAATTTTTCAATGTAGGTAAATAATTTTTTGTGGGAGTGATATACAATTTGAAAATTGCCTTTTAGTTGAAGTTTTGCGTACGCTGGATGCAAGACAGGGTAATGAAAATATATGTTCAAATAGCATGAACATTTAACCGCTGTTGAATGCTATTTTGAGATGATTGTGTTTCGTCTGGAATCATTCACGAGACGCTGTTACGTTCTTCAAAAAACGTAAATGTTACTTTGGGTGAAATGACATTTTTCGGAATTTTAGTTTCTGAGTGCAACAGTCTTCTGACCAAAAAATACTTTTGGGACACGCTGGTAGACATGGAAAACATGGTTTTGAAGGGTTTGAGATGGGACAATTTTCTGCAAATATCCAGGTTTATTAATTTGTCAGAGTAGGTAGCAGTTGATAAAGATACGGTGTTATTCACTGTAACCACTAAATGGTACATCTAAAAATGAAGTTTGAAAATTTGATCACTTAAAATTTAGATTATGGTGTCTGCGATGAAATATTTTGGGCGGCACTCCTACTAGCAATTCTCGAAAAGGGAAACCTAGAAGATGCTGTGTCTGAAGACTGGCTATGGATACCTAATAGACTTCGAAATTCATCAAAGGACAAGTCACACTGGAAGAAATAAATATTATGATAAAATATTTGGAAAGTCAACTTCTCTACTTATAACATAATATATAACATAAAATAAGCTGCGTGATGAAAAGGACTATCCATTTCACATTGTCTACACCATGGGTGACGACAAGTTAAGTCTTAGGGGCCTGAGTTCGACCCTTGGTGCGGAAAAAAAATTGATGGTTGAAACACTTTTGCAGGTTTATGTAGTATAAAGCGGAGCAATGAGAAGTAATCCGATAGAGTATGTTCTGTTGTAGCACCCATAATTTTATGTCGACGCACCAGCCAAAACGGTTCTTTCGCTCAAAAAGAAATATTTCAAAGGCCACGACAATGCGTCCCCAACTCTGAAGGAAAAGGGGTACACTACTACAAAAACTATTAACCCACAATGAAAAATTGTAATAAGTACTGTAATATTGCAGAGTAATCTCATAATTTTTTAGAACTGATTTCATTTAACTACAAAGATCTATGATCCATATTGTAATTTTGTAATGCTGTTTTGAATTTTCGAAAATGCAGTGTTCGCCGAAATGGGGACCAACGCCAGTTTCTTTTCCGTTCTTGGTTACGAGGAACAAATTAAAGAAAAAAAATTGAAGCCGTTTCTGAGAAAATAATTGGTTAAAATGTACATAAGTTTAACGTAGAATCACGCGAAAATTCATTTTCGAAAAATTGTATTAGACTTTATTTCAATACACTTTTGATGTACAGATTTCATTAAGGAAGAAATTTTAATCTTCAATATTATAGTTGTAGGAATACGCCGAAAAAAATTAACTTGTACAATTTTCGGAAATTCAGAGACTAACGAAAATGCAACGTCATTTCTTTAAAGGTTTTTGTTTTATCCGAGGGAAAAAATTGTAAATGTGGAGGGTAAGTATCGCCCGAAAATCAAAATATCTGTTAAAAATTCAAAGACCATGACATCAGTAAGATCGCTGGGGAATATCAGTTTTGGCGAAAATCCTACTGACGAATTAGCCGCTAGCATTGTTCACAGACGGACAGAAGTTTTGCCGTTCATAAAGTTTTCGGTATCAAGGACCCTGATTGGATTCTGGCTAAACATCGTGGCAGTAAGTTAGTAGAGAAAGTAATTTACTGCATATAGAAACAATATATCATCCACTTTTTATTTGCCAGGATTCGACGGTTAGTTTTTGTGTCGAAAAATCGCCGTTTCCCCCCGCAGCATTACAATACTTTTTGTATACTGCATAAGTAATATCGAGAAAGTAAAAATCTTTTTAAAAAAAAATATCGTATACCAATTTTTTGAAGAAACGTGTAGTTTTGCGTAATTTGAGCTTGCAACTTATGCAACTTACAATAAAAACATTCAAACCCCCTCCAATTTTTTTCTTCAAATTTTTTCCGCTGTAGGACAGGCAACGGTTTTAAAAAATGGCAAAGGTCTTGTTTTCGTTGAACTCTTATTTTCGAAAACTGGAAAAACGTAACATTTGAAAACTAGAAAATTTCGCAGTATGCTAAAGATAAGTGTGTTGTAATAATAAGAGGACCATCACGCGCTTTTTGTAGTTCTTTAAGAGGGAGAACAGGAATAGAAGATGCAGGAGTCATGGGAAGCGGTTTATAATACTGTTAATACAAACGACAAATATAATTCTTTGTTTTTTTCAACTCTTTCAATACATTTTAACACTTGCTTTCCTCTTCAAAAAAGAAAAATAAATATTTCACGGAAAAGCAATTCTTGGATAAAACAAGGGATTAGGACATCCGGTAAAAACAAGCGAATTCTTTCTTTCATTTCTAAACGACATAACGTATCTCAAAATTTCCTTATCTACTTTAAAAAATACAAATCATTGTTACGAAAAGTTATAAGGTAGGCTACAATCATGAAAAACGATCAGGGTATTCTGAACTCAAATAACAAAGCAATGTGGAATATAATAAAAAATACGACTAAATCAACTAGAAACCCTGTAGAGAATGTTGTTTTCAAATATAACGATATAAATGTGAACGATCCGGCAACAGTGGCTAGTCTCTTTAACCAATACTTTTCGACAATTGCTGCCGATCTCACTAAGTGTCTTCAGCCACAAAATTCCAAAACAGACAGTTCACCCAAAATTTTAGACACGATGTTCGTTTCCGAAACTTCTTCCTGTGAAATTCTCAAAATAATGGGTAAACTAAAAAATAAATATTCGTCCGGTTTAGATGAATTCCCGGATTCTTTGTTATCTGTGCGTATGCCATTATACACCCGTTAACTCACATATTTAATTCATCGTTATGCACCGGAACGTTTCCAGATATTTTCAAAACAGCTAAAATTAAGCCGCTCTTCAAAAAAGGCAACAAAAATTAAATTCAAAATTATCGGCCCATTTCTCTTCTATCTTTTTTTTTTTTTTTCAAAAATATTAGAGAGACTTTTTTACGTACGAATGGAAACCTTTCTCAGTAAACACGACGCGCTTTCAGATTGCCAACATGGATTTAGAAAATCAAAATCAACGGAAACAGCTAATTTCCTTTTCTTAAAGATGTCGCCTCATCGTTGGATCAAAAAGAGGCACCCATTGGATTATTTTTAGATCTCTCAAAAGCTTTCGACGTCATTGGTCATGACATTTTACTTTCAAAATTACCTTCATATGGAATCCGTGGTATTGCTCTAGGTTGGTTATGTTCGTACCTTAAACAACGATCTCAGAGAGTTGAAATACTTTACTGGAATGATGGAACATTACGTACGCACCTTTCCGACTCTTTGCCCATTGCACGTGGAGTTCCTCAAGGATCGATTTTAGGCCCTATTCTGTTCCTACTTTACGTAAACAATATGCCCTCGACGATTCGAAACGGAAGAATGGTTCTCTTTGCAGATGATACGAACATCCTTTGCAATAAAGAAACCGTAAATAGTACAATATCAGATGTTTCAAATTGGTTCCGAAATTACAAATTAATAGTAAACGAAAAGAAAACGGTTTTAATGCGGTTTTCCATTTCAAATAAACAATTCTGTGCTCCATTGAAAATGAACGGTGTACCATTGACTGATGTTAAGACAACAAAATTTTTAGGTCTCTCAATTCAGTCAAACCTTAAATGGAACGTCCATTTAAATGAATTGAACACAAAATTAAGTTCATTATGCTACGCGTTCAGAATTCTTGCAAATTCAGTCAGCCTTCATACTGTTCGTTGTGTATATTTCGCGAATGTTCATTCCCGCCTGAGATATGGCATAACATTCTGGGGAAATACATCTTATAGCTCCCAGACTTTTAGATTACAAAAACGAATTGTACGAATAATAACCAAATCCCACCCACGTGATTCATGTAAGCCTCTCTTCATTAATCTAGGAATTTTACCAAACTTAAAAAAATGACATTATTTTACAACACTTTGCCAGATGTCAACAGCTCATTACAAAAAATTACAAATACATGTACATTATTTTACAACACATTGCCAGAGAATTAAACGATTAAATTCGATAGAAAAGTTTAAATCCCAAGTAAAATCGTTTCTGCTGCATAACTGTTTTTATACAATTAGAGACTATACTGAGCATCACGAGAAAAGTAACATTAATTTTAACAATTATGCAGAATGCATTATTTAACATTTGAACTATAAATGTGTATAAACAACCTGTAACAAGTATTGTATTGCAGCCTCCGGGTCAATGACCCCCATCTCGATCAGGTTTTTTCGTCCAGTTTCCCTGATCCATTGAGCAAATGCTGAGATGGCTCCTTGTTTTGCTTCTGGACATAAATGTAACTTAATTTTCTGTGCACGTCTTCTAGAATTCAGTGGACAATACAATTATTCAAATTTTCGTTTCCATGTTGTTGCGGCAGAAAGTATTATTCCGAAGGAAATCTACAAAATGGTGGCACAAAATGTTTTTCTGGTTAATAGAAGTATCAGTGAAATAAAAAGTTATCAGTGAAATAAAATGCAAAGATAGTCAAAAACCATTAACCCATCTCCAGTTTCGAAAAGCATTAGTGACTGATTTGGTGCGAGGTGTCCGAAGTCAGAATAGCGCCATGACGGGAAAACAATCCAGCCTTGATAAAGAAGAGATATTAAATGGAAAGCATCAATATTTAGATCAACAAGAAAACAGAGAAGGCAAAGATTGCGTCGTTTGCAGCGACAACTCAAGGAGGAAGAAAAAACAGTGATCTTTTGTAAGACTTATCCAAGAAAGCCAGGCCTATATCCAATAAATTGTTTTGGAAGGTATCACTCACTACAAAATTACAGGCTCTGACATCTTAGCTATGTATTATGAATTAGGAAAATGAGTTTAGATGTATATTTTTGTTACAATAAAAATATTTTGTTTAGAATGAGAGTACAGTTTCTTACCCCGCGGCGCGCCGGATCGGTGCAACTAGGTACCTGGGGATTTAAAGTGTCTGCAACGAGGAAAACGCTGCGACCCGCCACGCAGGACAAAGGATGGCAAAGGGTTAATTACCAGCTTGTCGCGTGTTTCTTCAGTAGGCCGGTGGTGGTGTAAGTTCGCTAAGGTTCAGTAAGCCAGGATCGTGAAATACTTTGTCCTGAGTGATGGGGTAGTTTCAGTTTCGTGAAGTGCCTGGAGGAGAGTCTTGTGGGCTACAGTGGCGGGTCTGTATAAAGTTTATAGGTTCACACAATACCCCCAAAAATTAACAAAATATAATATTCACTTCGATTATAATCTCATTAATACTATGAATTTCCTCTGCTTCTCTTTTTGTAATTTTCATAACAGTATTACATTGATGACCCGATGTCGCCACATCAGTGTTCACATTTTCGAAACAACACCTCGCTCAGACCTCGTAATATAAGGGCCATTGGGTACCACGGAACTTTGCTTCTGTGTTTTCATTGGGCGCTTTCATCGGATCATGTTCACACTTACGCAGCGAACTCCGCTTGGCGCAGCATTATCAGGTGTGGCGTCGTGGTAGCGAAATGACAACACAGACACGAGCTCTATTTACAAATCTATTTATTTACAAATTTACAGCTCTGAAGTACGTTCGCAATCTACCTCCGTGACTCCCACGCACACTGTTTCCCATCTCCAGGCTCGTGCATCCTCCACCCAGACGCTTTACCGCGCCGGTGCCCTGACACCCTGTGCTACGCACTCGCCGTGCCACAAGGAATGCACTTCCGCCTCCGGGGCAGCAGTTGCGTCCGCACGCGAGTCAATCCCAAAACGAACTCCTCCTTGCTTCCCGGGCCAGCTAACTTCTTCGCGGTCATGTGATCCCCCACCCCCTAGCCTCACTGAAAGGCGCGGGTGGCTTTTGGGACACATGGCCAGACCCCGGGAGGTCAGTCTCCACTGCTATGCCCGTCTTGCGTCACGGGGGTGGTAATAGCTCCCTTTTCAGTTTGCTCACAGCTACTCAAAGCCTTTGTGTTAACCGTTTTTGTTCGTTCCCACATGGCGTACAGCCTCCGACACCCTCTAAGGAAGTTCGGATGTCTGGCCGCCAGGTGGTGACGTTACACAAGCTATCGCGTCACCCAACTCCGAGACGAAGTCTCCGTCGTGCTGCTAGTAAAACATTGTCCCCGATACAATACTCCGAAACTTAAATTTTGCATCTGATGTGACAGTTTCTTGAAATGGAAAGGCTAATAAGTATTCTTTATTAGTGATTTTAATTTTTTATACTTATAATTATTCGATAGAAATCCAAATAGTTTAAAATATATTTGAAGATGCAATGTTTTAAACAATTTTAATAACTGTTTCCATTAATCGGTTGGGAAATAATGGAGACGGAGACCCCCCCTTCCTTACGACCATTGCTTTTGCAACACCCTTAAATTTAACTTGCCCACCGCCACTAGTGGGTTTATCTTGGGTTGGTGGATTAGTTCCTTCTTTGTACTTTTGGCAAGAAATCCGTTTGAGACTATAGTCTGAAGGTTAGGAAGGAGTCTCCTGGCGTTGGTCAGACCTTTGTGAATGGAACCAATTTTGGGTCTAGTGAGGTGGGGTTTTGCTGGTGATTTGTTTGCTGTCGTTCCAATTTGTTGGCATTTATCGTTTCGTTAGTGGATGTGGTCGATTCGTCATGGTTGTTTGGGGTGCTTTGGGGAGAGAATCTGTTGGTGACGGGGAGCGTATGGGCCTGGACATTTGCAAACGTATTCGCCGGTTGCTAGCTAGAAAGGTTCTGTGGTTTGTTATGGGGTAGGAGCAGTGTTGGTGGGCGGGTTGGTAGCTGAAGTGATAGGGGAGCCATTTTGATGAGATGGAATGAAGAGGAATGAGCCTTGGGGGGGGGGGGACAGGAACACCTTGTTTGTTGTCAACACTCACCTGAGTCAATGGAGGCTTTCTTCACGGGGATTGGGGCTTCACCCGCAGTTGCGCTCTTCTGCCGAATTTGTAGATTGGCATCCTCCAGTAGTGATTTCCAAATGGTGTCTTGCATGTCGTCGTCGTCTGATGGTAGGGCAGTGTTGGCTAAGTCCATTCACTTGTCGTTGGCCATGGTGGCAGCGGCCCCGCGGCCGTTGCTTGGTCGTTGAAGTGACTCGGGCAATAGAGGCGGTTTACCGGCGTCGGTTGGTGTTCTCCTTCTTCCGACGGTTTCCCGTCGATTAACGATGTTTCCGGATGATCGTCTTAAAAAAAGACGGTTTGCCTTCACCGGATGGGATATTTCTTGCCCCGGCGGTTTCCCGTCCTCAGGCGGCGATTTTCGTCACTGGCACTGTATACAGATCTCCGAGAATGCGCGATGCGTTCGACAACACTCTTGGGGAGCGAAATGAAAGAAAGTATCTCGGAAGAAGTAATGGACGCGAACTAAGAACTCTTCTTTTTTATTTTGCAGATCCTTCTCCTGTCCCAGATTATCGAAACAGATCAGAGAATAGCTGTAAAAGATGTTCTTCGCTCATTTAACAGCAATGTTGCTTCTCAGAGATTGGATGATAGATATTTCACCAAATTAGATTCTAGTTTAAAGAAGAATACAGCATTTGTGAGAAAGTTGGTGAGTATAATTAAATTTTTATATAACAGTATTTTTTAAGACTGACAAGTTTTTAATCATTAAATTTGAATTTCGTAATTTTCATGTTTATTGAATTGATGATACGTAATTGATTTATTAATGATTTCATTTGCTAGAAAGAAATATTTCATTATAAACATCTTTCGATCTATTCATATCCTCTTCTTCATCGGATTATGTCCAATTACTGTTGATCCACATAGCAAATGCTGATATGGTATCTTCTGGACAATACATATAACTTTTACTTCTCTCTTCTTTGAATGTCATCTCAGTTTTTGTGATGTTAATTCCACTTCTCAACACAACTTATAAAATGTATTGGGAAGCAAGAAGACAAATGGAGATTATTCAAGTGTCTGGATAACACTACCACTGCCACCTCTACTCCCATTTTCACTGTCATATCCACTTTCAGTACTCTTTGAAATCATGTGGAGGTTCTAATATATTGTATTTACATATTTTTGTTTTTCAGAAAACGTTTACTGGCAATCAACTTGAAAATTTGCTGAAAGAATTCCTCTCCCTAAACCTTACAAAATACGTTAGTGAAGTTGCTACTGCTTTAGTGGAAGCAAAATTGAAAATGACTGATGTTTGGCCAGCTGTCCAACTGTGTAATATATTTCATGGAACTTATTCTGAATTCTCTACGCATTTACTTGATAACTGGCACAAAGTTTTGACCATCAAAAAAGATGAAAAGGTACATATGCCAATAAGAAAAATTGACTTTATGCTCGGAACACATTGTAATTAAGGTACATGTTTTACTTATCATGTACTTTTTCTTCAGATTGCAAATGCTGCAAAATTGAGAGTTGACATTAGATTTTATGCTGAACTTATTAATGTGGGAATATTTACTCATAAAGAAGGCTTACCTTTGATGGGAAATGTCCTTACAATGCTAACTCATTCAGATAAGGATGATCATCTCAATATAAATATTCTTCTGAGTTTTTGTCGCCACTGTGGTGATGAATATGCAGGTATGGAGTATACTTATATATAATTTCTCATATTAGTTACTAAAAGTGTTTCTATAAAATAGCATTTGGTTTTAGGACTTGTTCCTCGTAAAATGAGAGAATTGTGTGAAAAATATAATATCACTCTTCCACGCTATAAATTGCTGCCAAAGGAGAAACAGCGCAATGTGAAGGCGCTCTTGAAGGACTACTTTAATTCTATGTGCAAACATTTGTTAAAGGTAAGACTCTAATGAAGAAAAAGTGAATTAATGTATTAAATAACTCATACCCTAGCGCTCTAGTTGTGTTAAACTTTTTGTATAAAACTGTACTGTTCCATTGACATATGGTAATGCAACCAAGCACAGGAAGAAAAAGCCATTCTTATCAGTCTAAGAACAATCTAAAAACACTTCACGGTCTAAGAACAATTGAAATAAATGAGTTGCACCAAAAATGACACATAACTATTCAAATCTATTGAAAGAAAAGGTATTGCTTATTTATATGATTTTTCTTGTAAGAAGGAGGTATTATGAAAAGAATGCTAAGAATTGAATGCTACATGGCAGATAACACACATAAGCTTAGTTGCTTTTAACATATTAGTTCTCAAATGGGATGCAAGTTCTTACATCTGCACTTACCGAGGCTCAGTTACAATTATTCCATGGCAAGTGTATGTGATTCCTTTTTGGGGGGATCAGCGTTTTGCTGCATCGAATTTTTATCCTCCAGGTTTGCTAGTCCTGGGGGGATGGGATATGAAATGGTGGTAATGAGGGATGAATGGACAAGACATACACAAACACACTCATGCTCAAGACAGAACTCGAACCTGCGATCCTTGTCAGAGATTGCGACAGCACTACTGCCTTATCTATCCAGATCCTAGCCTATCCCTATCCTGATCTTAGCTATCCAGATCTGCAGTGATGATATTATTATTATTATTATTATTACTATTATTATTATTATTATTATTTTCTTTTCTTTTCAAATATTCTCATTCCTTTTGAATCTGCTGTTGTCCCCAGATTTTCTGGAATATGTATTTCGTGACATTTTCTTTGTGGTTATGCCCAGTGTTCGCAACGTGCATTGAATAACATCGATTCTACACGTCAATCGAATCGGGGGCTTCTTGCCCATCATATCCGACTTCAGCGAATTTTTTTTAATTTGTTGCGTCTACTTCGACGCAACACGTCGTAAGTTCCTTAGAAGGTGGGTGTTGAGCACCTAGTGCTGGGGAGTAATCCTCTGTTAATTAGAGCGCTTGGGGAGTAATCCTCCATTAGTGTTGGCAAAGTATTTCTCGTCTCGTCGCAGTCAGTTATCAAGAGGACCGCCAGGTAGCATCTCCACGTGCGCGCCTCCTACTACGCGCTCCTGCGTCACTACCCAGCGGCCAGAAACGGGAAGGAATAAGGATAAGGATAGGAGTAGGGTTTAGGACACTTCACTGGGGTTGGACTAGCCCTTGTGAAGCAGCCAAACTCGTTTTGTTGGAAGAAATTTTACATGAGATTCGACGAGAGTCTCACCCGGACCTCAGTGGTCAAAGGCTTGCGACTTCGCCATGAGCCACGAGCGACCCAGTGAGCTTCATACACCAGTTTACTTCACAATATTTGAGGGATTTTAAATGCAGTCTGTTACCAAAATTATCACTTCGTTACAAGTTATTTAAACATATTTATGAAGCATTTCTTTTAAATATTGCATCTTGAACACTTTCTTCGTGTTATTTTTGCTTGGTTACCGTTGAAAATTGTTAATTTGTACCTCTTTCAAAATGTTCGTAACATGGTGGCCAGCGACAGGTCCGACTTTTCAAACGAAGTGCCCTTGCTGTGGTCACGTGGTTCGTGACGCAAACTGGTGTTGCGCAGAACGAGTAAAAATCTGTGCCTGGTGTAACTCACCCATGTTTTTCCACCATGAATTGAATTCGTGGAGACCAAGACCTACTTCGCCGTAATGACAGCAGATAGGAGCAGTAGGCGTTATTTCTGGATCACATGATGGGGAATCCCACCTTTTTCAATTTGGAATATTACGATCCGGAAATTCATTTCAGGTCTTGATAATTGTAGCGAACGCTCTGATTGCAAATACACGTGTAGTGGTGGTTTCCGTTTTCTAAGAGCGTTTTGTAGTAGTTAGTAGTGGTATTCATAAAAATTACGACCCGATTTGGTTACAATAGAAAGTAAGAAAAGGAGGTAGTTCACAATGTACGAAAGGGGAGATAATACAAAAAAATAGATATTGGAAAAACTGTGTCAGTTTCAACAATTTTAAAAAGGAGAGAAAATATTCTAAAAATGTATGAACAATCGAAAGAAAAAAGATTCATTTAGGGGATTTTCATAAAGTGGAAGAGGCAGTAGACCCGTGGATTAAGGAAGTTAAGTGTAGTGGAGTTCCTGTTTGTGGACCAATGATACAAGAATAAGCAAGACAATTTGTAACACTAATGGATGTTAAGAATTTCCAGGCAAGTGCTGGCTGGCTGTTTCGTTTTCGCTAGTGATATGGCATAACTTGGAAGACTGTTCTTGGAGAAGCTAAAAATGCTGACATGAATGCTGCTCAAGAGTGGAACATCTGAGAAATATAATTGAAAAGTATAGATATTTTCTATGCAGATGAAGCTGCATTTTTATCATGTGTTGCAGAATAAAACAATGTCTTACAAGGGAGAAATGTGTAGGTGGAAAACAGCCAAAAGAAAGATTAACAGCATTATTGTGTTGTAATGCCACTAGTACTGAAAAATTGAAACCTATGGTAGTAGGACATTTCATAAAGCCTAGATGTTTCAATGGTGTGGCATTTCTGCCAGTAAAATACACATTTAACAAGAACTGCTTGCAGACTGGCTTCTTGAGTTGGACAGATATATTGGAAAACCAAAGGAATATCCTGTTGTTGATAGATAATTGCACTGCTCATTAAGTAAACTGCAGTTTAGAAAATGTCAATATTGAATTCTTCCCTCTAAAACTGCACTTCTGTACTGTAGCCACTAGACCAGACAATTATTCATAATGCTAAGGTTACTTTCATGAACGGCTGGTTCGGCGTATTTTAATCAATCTTCGATTGAAAGTTGAAACAAAAATCAACATCCTACAAGGGACAAATGTTAGCAGGGGATTGGTGGAATGTGAAAGCAATTGCAAATTATTGGAGAAAGTCAGGAATTTTGAATTTCCAACACAATGCTTCGCCAGAGAATGAGGCTTGTGAAGATCATTGTTAGGTATGGGAGTAAATTGCAAAGGAGTTTGAACTGCTTTCAACTGTTAAATTTGATGATTATGTCAATATTGATGCTGGGACTGAAACAAGTTACTGCCTCACTGAGAGTGACATCGTTGAATTTTTGACTCTTAACAAGAAAATAATGAAGAGGAGGAAGAAGAAAAGATTGAAACAGTGGCTTCAACAGAAGCAGTGAAGTGTCTTGAGAAGTTAAAAGTGTATGTTAAATATAAACGTTCCAGAGACAGTTCACAAATGCTTATTTGAGGTAGAACAGTTTGTGGAAAGCGACTTGCTCAAAAAGACAAAACAAATTTCCATCAGAGAATATTTTATTGAGTGATATGTACTTTTTTCCATTATATTTGTTTATTGGGCAAACAATTTAAGATAAATTAGTGAAAATTGTGTTTTCAATATAAAATACTTTTTTAAGTATAAAGTATAAAACTACTTTATAATGTACTCTATTCTGAGATATCACTGTATAAGTGTGTCTTTGAAACTCATATATATTAAATGATTTCACACTTCCAATATTCAACATGCTGTAAAATATAGTAAGGAACCATCACCTGCTTTTTCTACTGGATGAGACAACCACACATTTCAAACATAAGAGATCTACTCCAATTTTTGTTTTGTTATAGAAGCATATAATCTTGGGCTTCCTTTTCTCTTCATTGGCCTGGATGCAATAATGCATTGCTGATGTCAGTATTATTACCCAAAAATTATATTTATTATCTTTGCCGTTTCTGAAATAACTGTGGTTGTGCTGCCGTGACTGTCAAGCTGGCACAACCAAATTTAATAAAAATGGGCACAATCTATTCAAACTAATACGAATATTTAGTACATATTTATTACTAATTTATTACCTCAAAATGAAATTTATTGGTCTTGCCGTTTATTAAAAATATATTGTTAAAAACAGCAGTTATGCAATCACGCATGGCATTCACGCATAAAAGTGTACTACCATCGGTCATAAACAACTGAAACCTATTAAATAATTAAATACATTCAATACTAATTCATTACACCAAAGATAAATTTATAAACGTAGCCACATAATAAATATTGTTAAAAACTGAACCCTATTCCAAACGCGGCACTTCAAATTTGATAATTGAGAGAACCAACGAGCACAATAAAATAAAACCAAGAACATAGTTTAACAGACATTTGATACTAATTTATTACTCTAAACATACATTTATTACTCTTGCCGTTTATGAAATAATTTTAAAATGCCATAGTTATGCAACCACGCACGATAGTCTATTAGCAAATTGGCGTACCAACGGCCACAAACATCTAAAACCTATTAAATAATTAATTACATATTCAATACTAATTTATTACACCAAAAGCAAGTTTATAAACGTTGCCACGTATTAAATATATAATGTTAAAAGCTGAATCATAGCTGTTCAACATGCCATATCTTCAAATTTGATAATATAGAGAACCAACGAGCACAACCAAATAAAACCAAGAACATAATTTAACAGACATTTGATTCTAATTTATTGATCGGAACAGAAATTTATTACTCTTCTTTATGAAATAATTCGTTTATGAAATAAATAATTTTAAAAACTTAAAAAACAAATTCGATAATAGGGAGAACCAACAAGCACAATCGAATAAAATTAAGGACATAATTAAACACACATTCGATACTAATTTATTGCGTCAAACATAAATGTATTATTATAGCCGTTTATGAAATAATTTATACTCTAAAAATAAAATAATTGCTGTTACCGTTTAATAAATAATTATTGTTAAATGTGGCAGAGTTATGCAACCTCCCACAACATTTGTGTATTATGTTACGGAGAAAAAACGGGCACAAACAAATAGTTATCCAACGATGACAGAACTTGAAATGTGCCCACCCCGGGGTTAATAGCCCCCTGGTAAATCACGTATGTGTTGTGTTGTAGACCACGCAAGGGTTTCCACTGTTTGATAAGTTTAGTGCTTCGGAATGTCTAACAGAACGTTTTAGATTTTGCAGTATAGCCGTTCTCCCTCTCTCCATATTGTTTGGAGTACGAACTGTCCCTGGACGGCCAGGATTCTTCTCTGGTAAAGCAGAAGCCATAAACCTAAAGTTTCCTACCCAATTTAAAATTGCTTGGCGCGTTGGGACTTGTCCATTTCTTTGTTGAGTTACCGTAGCCGAATACCATTAGAAAGAAAACACTGCATCAAACGCACGATGGGTATATTCCAACGCTCCATGGCGACTTAAGGCCTGCTGTCCAAGTTAGTGACCCGAACACCGCGCAATCTTCCAGCATGTTTTTGGCGCCAATTTTAAATCGTTTAAATAATTATTCCGAATAATGCCTCGCCGTGTTTCATTTATTTCAAGCAGAAATTACGCCAAAACTATTAGCTTTTTCAAAAAAAAAATGTTCATTACCTGTTTAACATTTTTTTGGAACAAAAAATTTTATCTTCAATATTTTTATGGCAAAAAAATTGTCCCTTGTTCTATCTGTGAAAAAAAAATTGAAGCGATTTTTTGGATTTTTTTAGAAATTGCAATAATTTTAAACATTGTGCAAAAAAAATTTGAAACGAATATTTTTCACGTAATTGCTGGTTTAAATTAATGCAAATTATAAAAAATAATATTTTCTCAAAAACTCCTCCAATTTCTTTCTTTACATTTTTTCCATTTATTAAACAAGGGACACTTAAAAGAGTGGTGTATGTATTGGTTGAACATTTTGGTTGATCTCTCTGAATTTTTGGAAATGGTTTGAGACAAAGTTTTAAGTGTCGGCCCGAGTTGGGGCGTCAGACCGTTTCAATGGCTGCACGAGTTAACTTGCAGGATCTGAATTCGAGTGTCAGTACGGAAAACCATTTTTGCTAGTTGAAAACACTTATGCAGGATTATGTTGTAGTATTATATTGTGGTGCACTTAGAAATAATGTGAGAAAATATGTCCTGCTGTAGCTCCACTACTTTGTCATTAATATTGTTGTTAAATTTTATACGAATTTACATAAAAATCTCCTGGCGCTACAATTACTTTCTTATTCCTAAAAAATTGTTACTTCATCTATTCTTTTAAAAATTTTGTTTCTTAATTTCAACGTAGTTTAATTAAGTCATTCAACGTAAGTTCAGCAGTCCATAAGGCCTAAATCCATGAAGCAGAAAAAGAATAATAATTTCAACGTATTTTTAAATAATTTCTAAGCAATTGTGTGTGTTAATAATCGTGATCGTCTCTATCGCTTAAAATTGGGAGGGGGAGGCATCAAAAGCAATATGAACCACTCCAGAAGTTTAGTTAAAGCCATAGCCATATTTTTGTAGAATGATAGGAGTTATACTAGAACAAGTTTGTATTCTCCCTTCATATGCGCATGCGCGGAGAGGGATGACTCCCACCATCAAGCGCTACTTCCCCTGAACATATCGCTCTCTCACTCGCACTGCGCGCCAACCATGTGTGCCCGGGATGGGAGAGGGGTCTGAATGCACAAGCAGGCTGTTGTGCCTGATCCAACGCCAGTACGTGCCAGCTACCCAAATCAAAACAATTTTAGCTGTGTATGCACAAAAGCTGACTCTCCATATATTAAGGTTCAGTAAAAGTATCATATGTAAATGAAGAATCGCCCCTGGTCCTCAGTTCTATCCCTTTCGACTTTGAGTGATGTGCAGTGTGGTTTGTCATAGCGTAGGCCTAATTTCAAGCGATGTTTACAGACGTAACATTGTGCTTATAAGTTTCTAAGACCACCATTCGCTGGTAAAGTGGTCTCAACATCAATCTCCCTTTTTATCATCCCGTCCTATATTCCATCGAATTAGCTTGGGGTTACATTAAGAATCGTATTGCTAAACAAAGTTTCGGTACCATTACGCGAGTTAAAGAAAATGTATGCCGAATATTATTTTCTGAAATTGCCCATATTAGTGGAAGAAGTGTTGTGAACACGGGAAGAAAATCGAAGCGAAATGTATGAAAATAGACATGATCATGAACGAAGAAGTGAACAAAATTGTTTCTTTACGGGACAGTTGCTCTTAGGACAATGACGAAAGGGATAGTGCCGCGAATGCTGCAGTGACGGTGATGACTAATAGCTCCTCCTTGCTGGGGAGGGCGACGAATCGCGTGGGCGCAGTAGGCCAAGAAATCGTTCTGGATTGATGATTTCTTAATACTTGATGCGCAAAAGTTAAACAACAACATTATATTCCGTATTATCACTCACGCACCACTTCAATAGCAAAAGAGTAAAACTACAAAATCTACGAAATACAGTGCACTCATTTGATGCACCCTAATCTCACAACAGGAATATAACGAGTCGTTATTGTCGTTCATAGCAGGGTGAACCGGTTGGTCAAAATTTGACGAATATTTTAACGATCGTCAAGCGAAACAACGTAAATATGGCGTTTAACGAGCCATCGGTAGTTTGACTTCCGTCAAAGCTAATGCTTCAGGTTGGTGAAATCGGCCGTTAGAGAAAATTCAGTCTGAGTGCCCCCGATTTTTTTTTTTTTTTATCGAACATACGAATTAAACAAAGCGCAGCGAAATATCAGTGAACTTAACATACAGTGACTCACAAAACTATTGGAACATATATTTATTTACTCCAAAATTGCTTAAATTTTCCTCAGAAAACCACGTTACCATTAGTGCACCAAGGCTCTAGCCAGATAAGAGTACCCCCGTTCAAAGTAAGAAATACCCCCGCTTGAAATCGAAAAATAAGTATTTCCTAAGCATTGTGTTTTAGATTCCCCTTACATTCATTGTAGTAACGAAAAACGTGTTTTTTTTTAATTTTATTTTTTTTCACTGAATTGGCCCTATGAATTTCCATGGAAAGTAATTATTCTTTATATGAAATTTACTGCATTTTTCAAAAATTATTTTAGTAATTTTATCTACCGCGAAATTCGAACTTTTAAATGGATTTAAAAATTTTGGAATATTTCTAGAGTCGCCGGAAGCACGCGAAAATTCTCAAATGTTGCTCTAAAAATCAGCCGTCGGGATATTTCTGATTGCTGAACCATGTTTAAAAAATTATAATACATATTTTTGTCCCACATTGCGTATTTTTGTATATACAGGTATACAGAGGGTTGAGCAAAATACTTTAAATTTAGTACTTAAAATTTTTATAGACTTTTAGTATTTTATTTTTTATAAATCTTCATATTTTTATCTTTAAATTGACTTTTGAATTATGTTGATATCCCTCTTAGGAGTATTTTTTTTATTTCTATATGAGGACCTCTGGTTGGGCTTAGGTGCTGGCTTCAATACTTTTAGAAACTATTACACAATGAAGCGTATAAACACTGAAAGTCTTAGACATGCGGAAAGTAATTTGAAAACTTTGTTGTGAAGCTAATCAACTTTTTTTTAAAAAAGTGTCGAAAGGAAGTATGTAGTTATTGGAAAATGTTTATTCTGAGGTAAGTTATCGAGCTGTCTTGTTTGGAGGGTTGCATCTTTAAAGCTCATATCCAGAAAGTTTATATTTTTAATACAAAATTATATTTTTTTTCAACTATTTTTTTAACATCAAACTGAAATTTTCAGGAGTTGTTAATAAAGATCTTCCACATTTACTGAAACAATTTTTTTTTCTAATTACCTTAGTATTATACATTCTACGAAACTTTATTTAATAGAAAATGTAAAAATTTGCATTAAAAGAAAATATTTGTATCTACAAAAATAGTATATATTTTGCAAAATTTTGCATTATTTCAGTGTTATTATAAGTGATATATCTGTAACCTGTAAAAATTCCATAAGTCTACCTTCAATAGATTCCAAGAATTAGACTTAAATATTTAACATTGGTATAATAGGGCATTCCTGTCCATTTCAATATCAAAACAGTAATTTACTTTTATCTTTCTTCCACAACCTGCAGCTAATACGCTGGCACCCAAAAGTTGAAGATCAAAGACAGGTGCGATGAAAAGTGGATTTCAAAAAGGTTACGCTAACGGATATTCCTAATTTTCCAGAGCTCAAAGATGATTTAATTTTTTTCTGGAACATATCAATTAAGTCAAGCAATTTTTTTTTAGTAGATATGTAGAATTATGGTAATATGGTATGGTAATATTTGGTATGGTAATTATGGTAATATGGTATTTTTTAGTAGAAAACATCAATTTACAATATCTAAAATTAAAATCAACCATCCTCAATTCGAAGTCCGTTCACGACACTCAAAAATAAAAGCATAATAAATGCTTTATGGAATATCAAACCTCTTGGATCTTCAGGAATACTACGATATTGTTGAGATTGTACAGTCTTCGCACAATCGGATGTCACTTGCACATTCCCGCCATAATTCATTACTTGTCTCATGCTAGATACAAAGGAAAAACTATAAGGCCAGCGGGATTTTTGAATTCTATTTTTGGATACGACAATGTAAATCCTGTAATAAATGAAGATAGCGACAAAGACTGATCCTATTACATTTGTTACATATATTGTTAAATACATGAGATTTCTGTTAAATATTTGTGGTTTTGGAAGTGCAGGTATATTATGATGAATAAAATGATTTCTTATGTCTTTCTTTATGACACCAATTTCAATGCATGTTATATATCCTTTTATAAAATAATAGGACAGTCGTTTTTTAAAATTCCGTTATGTTAACAACTACGTTATAAACAATTCCATTATAACACATTTACTTTTAAGTTTTAGTTTGAAGATGAGGGAGAATCATGTAATAATCAAAATAAATTGATATATAAGATTTTAAATATTTTTTTAATAGGATAGAAAGTCTGTTTTATCAGCCATTTCTTTTATACACAACTACATTTTAAATTCTCAAGAAATTCTCACTTACAATTGAGTCAATTCTCTATAATTGATAAATTTTCGAGCCTCACGAGTAATTACAAATGACGAAACTAGTGGTGCTAAAACAGCACGTACTATTTTCACATGGACTTTTATACAAAACTACACGAACAGTACTAAAATTTTCGAAAAATTGTACAGGACCTTATTTCAAAATCTTTCTTTGAGGAAGAGATTTCATTAAGGATAAATCTCTCTCTTATATTTTCGTTGTAAGAAGTCTACGAAAAAAATTGAACGTTTGCAATTTTCGAAAAATCAGACTTTTCAATGAACATTAGACCTGCACCATTCTCTTAGACGTCCCTCACACTGTTCAACAACAAAACTTAATAAAAAACGATAGAGCGTTTTTTTATTTTGAAAATGTCCCAGTGATTTCGTGTAATGTACCCCCAAAATTAAAATAACTGTTTCAAATTCAAGCGTTATCAGCCACATCAATTGGGGAATATCGATTTTGGAGAAAACGGGCTGAGGTTGACGTTCACGGACGGTTCATTGTTCACGGACGGACGGACCGACCGATGGACCGACAGTCAGACACACAGACGTTTTGCCGTAATTCGGTTTTTCGGTATGAAGGACCCACCAAACATGAATTCTGGCTACTCCACTTGTTAGAGGATATTTTTCTAAATTTAAACTGAATTTATCCAGTTTTTCATTACTCGGGCCCTGTAATCAGTTTTTTTCTGCCGAAAATTCGCCGTTTTTCGCGCAGCATTACGTAACTCTCTCCTCTCCGTAGCGAGAAGGTAAAAAAAAATTGTTCGCCATGTGGTGCGATTATATCTAACGGTCAAAATATTATTGACAAAATTATCTATTGATATTAGCCTTTCAATATTGCAAATATTGTCACTAGAAAACAATATTGTAATTACATACCTCTTTGCGGTTGTATATATATGTGTATACATGTGTGTGTGTGTGTGTGTGTGTGCGTGCGTGTGTGTGAAAATACGTGAAACGAGACAAAAGTATGTATTTTATTTTTTTCAAACATGGCACACACCAATCACAAAAATCTGAATAAATTCTAGAAGATAGCAGATTATTAGGGTAACATTTGAGAATTTTCTCATGCTCCCGGCGGAACAAAAACCTTTTAAAAAATTCAAGTTTTTCTTTAAAGAAATTTCAAAATTTTCAAGAAATTGAAAACTTCAGAAAATTTCACGTAAAGAACCTTTTTTTTTTCATGGAAATTCATACAGACTATTCTGAGAAGAAGAAAAGAAACAAAAACACGTGTTTCATTATTACTAAGGATATAATGTGAGGAAGGCAGAAATCTAAAACATCCACGAAAAAATGTTTTCGTAGGAAAGATTTATTTTTTAATTTCAACCAGGAGTGTTCTTTACCATCTTATCCAGCTAAAGCCTTTATGCAAAAACTACTTTATTTTGAAAAACATTACATTATTTAAACTGCTAATATTGATGTATTGTTTGAATTAAGAAAGGTGTCTATAGAATTAATAATGAAGCTGTAGGAGAGGTTCAAAGAAAGTTGAACTTTTGGAATTTTTGAAAGTTCAAAGATTTTAATGAAAACAAAACTTTAACATATGATGAGTGGTTTGATTTATTTGAACAGGATTACAAAATGAAAACTGGAGCCATTTTTGAAAAAAAAAAATCGGCAAATCTATGGGAGATTATACACTCTAAGCAATCATTTAAATCAGAATTCATTTGCAACTGTTAAGCCTGTTTTACACGGTCATTTTTTCATCCTTTTTTCATCATTTTTCTGTACAGAAACTGGATGGAAAAAGGACGTTCGGTTCTATGCATACCGAAACTGGATGAACGTGATTCCAGCGTTTTACACGGTCATTTCTGATCTGTATGTAATCGTGATGAAAATACTTCCTCCAAACGCTGCAAAAAGCGCTGGAAGTTTAACAGTTGAACATCGCATTTACGGAAACAAATTAAATTAGCTGGAAGAATTATCAGATAGTTACGAATTCGTAGAGTAAGGAGTAGAAAGACGCGTGAGGTATTGTGGTTTTATTTGCGAGAGGGTTCACTGAACCACAAATCGCTTCGCAAAGACTCAATATCACAAACAACATTCAAAATTAAACAACATGTGCCCACGCTATGCACCAGATATATATACTCCCTGCTGGAGAAACCACGCAATGGAAAAGTTCCAGAAAAGAGACACTAGGGGCGCCGTAGTCAAACTGGATGAAATCTGTACGGAAAAATGAAGCATGCATATTTTTTTCCTACAAATTATATCCAGTCTGCTCAGTAACTTGTCTGTACCGACGGGAAAGATGAAAAAATGACAGTGTAAAACAGGCTTTATTGTTTGTCATGTATAAAAAAAATTGCACAAAATCCTTCCTTGGAAGTCAATTAAATTTCATAGAGAGAATTCTTACAATTATACAAATATTGGCGCATCTAATGTTTATTTGTGCAATTGGCAGATAAATTGAAAGAAAAGAAATGTAAAGGAAACGAATGTATCATAACCTACCTTATGCAATTCCGAACTATCTGCACTTGATTGTGAGTAACTGTGAATAGTCTTTCTTCTTCATCTTCTTTTTCTTTTGTCATAAAATCTTTTAAAAAATCGGTCCTTCCTGTGCACTATAATTTGTAATCTTGTGTTCATCAGCTTTTCTTCGATCTCATGGTCCATTCATGTTGAAGATACTATGTCAGAAGGAACTTCTCCTACAACAGATTTTAATGACAAATTCATTAGGATTCTCTTCATTGACATAGGATATGCATTGAGAGATAACATGTCAGAAACTTTCTTCTCATTTCTACAGTGACTTTATGATCATATCTGATTGACTAACAATCAGTGTATAATTGAGAACACTGATATACATCCATACCAGCATTTTACCAGTTTTCGTTTTCGAACTACATCCATCAACTTTGATAGAGAAAAATGTTCTTATATATGTACTAGCTATAACAAAATAATCTTCCGAATGTCCCCAATAATACCGATATAAAATCTGCTAGTAGTATGTGGAATTTTTATTTTAATATTTTTAATCGTAATTACACTTTTCTTCTGTGTGAGAGTATTTTAAAAACAAATTTTTAACTTTCCTGTAAAACAGAAGTGACACTATTTAGAAAGAGAAGTAAATGGAATTCACTCATTTTAAGACTACACTACATTACTCCTTCAATATGATTTTTCAAAAATTCAAATTTTTCAGAAGTATCTAATCAAAATGTTGGGGTGTGGAAGAATGCAGAAATTTCAAATGTACTATTAAAAAATCATAAATTATTACTATTAAAAAATCATTCTATATGAACTCTTAGTTCAAATAATCTCTGATTTAGCAACCCATGTTAGATTTTAATGCTCAGAATATTTTCTTGCAAAACTTGAAGTTACATCTTAATACAGTTTCTGTAGTAAAGGTCTCATTTGGCATTTTCTGATTAATTTCTATGGAATGTTGAGGAGAGATAAACCATGCATCCAAATAAATTCATTCGTAACTGACTGAACAGACTTAAATCACCAATATGATGCATAAAATTGTAGAAATGTACAAAATTGTAAGAAACAGTAATTTGCAAATCAAATGAACCAAAGTTCTGTATACAAATTGTGAGCTAGAAAAGACAGTGATTTTGAGCAGGAAATGTGTTGTACACACATGGAACTTTCCAACACCTCATTACTTACTTTCCTTGACAGAATTTTTATATAAGTTAATTCAAATGTCTCTCCTCAAAAACCCACAACCACATGCTTCTAAAATGAGCAAATCAGCAATACACTACATGACATTCTCAATTTTGAAACAATGTTAATATTGTAAATTCATATTTAACACGCTATTCTTTCTCTGTATTTTAAGTTCATACGCAACTATTTTAGCCTATATAATATGAAGGTCTTTTTCAATTATATTCATAAATATGTAGGTCTATTCTTACTAAACTCTCCAATTTCCATTACAAGTCATTCTCTAATTATTGTTTCAATTGATAACTCCCATTAGATACTATTAAACATCATACAACCATGTGCATGTAAGATGGGCAATCAGCAACAACTTTCTTACAAACATACTACTGTTGCATTAAGAAATTCTATTTTTTATTTACCTTAAAACCAATCCAGAAAACAAAATATTATATTTAAAGATATTACCCATATAGCTTTGATTGCTTACATCATTTCCTGCAAAGTGTATGTGAATAATGAGATACCTTTCTATGTAACAAAGAACAGTAAACTTCATAATCGAGAGGAAATTTATAAGGAAGAATATCAAAAGCACTATGATATTTTATTTAAATTTATTTATTTAAGGTCACTTTTTTCAACTGCTTGGTCGTATAGCGACAAGGAGGTTATAATATATGGAGGTGGCATGGCCGACCTTTCCCATTGCGAAAAAAAGAAGCCAACCCCCTGCAAGCTCGGTTAGGCTACCTGCTTAACAGTGTGACCAATTAGCCTGAAATCTACCTTTCCACCCTTAAATTTTCTTCATTCATATTATGATGTTTCCGTAAGGAAGATGTTTTATATATAATTATTTGTAATTATCAGACAGAAATATTCAGAGAATAAAGCAAAACACCTGGGATAAATAGTAAATTGCCCCAAAATTCATTAAATTGTTGAGGAAATATATTTTAAAATTTGTTTCATTTGTGTGAAGCTGATTAGAATTTAATTTATGTGCTTGATAGCATGTATTCTTGTAACTCAATTGTACCTTTTACTTCATGGGAGTGAGAAAATACAATATTTTAAAATAGAGATTTGAAAGAAAGAAAGAAAGAAAGAAGAAAAAAAAATCAACCAGCAGTGAACACATTCTGAATGCAGAAGCTTTTACGTGTTGCATTCAACATGCAAGGAACTGAATGTAATGTCACATAAATTGATACTGTGAAAACTCCTAGTCATGTTCCAAATTTGATATACAATAAGAAAGTAATTTTGTCTACATGGAAGGAGCCTGAAAATTGAAACATTCTGAAAGAAAATAGTAACCAATTGCCAGAGCAAATCCAATAATAAGTTTTAATTCAAATTACCCTGAACAAAAGTGTTCAGGAGTCAATAATGAAACCGAGGTGGAATTCATAGACTAGAATAAAATTCTAAATCTACTCAAATTTAGTTTTCCTGAAGCCAAATCAATTTAAACATATTTGAAAACTAATATTTTTCAAATGCAAATTCATTATTTCATTTGAAAAAACAATAAATGTTTTAATAGATTCAAAGAGGGAACACATTTAATTATTTTTCATGAGTAAGGTTAACAAATAACAAAATATTTTTGCAGATGAACTGTTTCGTTTCTTTCAATATTTACATTTGTAACATTACTATTAAATAAAGCAAAATAATTTTATAAAAATAGCTTGAAGCTTTTAAAAATGCTAAAGGGCAAAAAGCAGCTGCTAATATGTAATAAAAATAGGTCTTGGTTTACGATATGCAATTACGTCTGGCCCTTTTGTTAGAGACTCACCTTGAGAAATATAACTCCAAACAATTTATTTCTCAGGAAAAAAATGTTTGTTAAACGTTTTTTTTCCCAGGAATAAAAATAAATAACTCGCGGTACTGTGGATCGAAAAGCAATAAACAGAAAGAAAGTAGCTAGCAAGCCAAAATACACCGAGACGCACTCAGATGTTTTGGTCTACAAAATATGGCGGACATACCAGCGATCGGCTTCACTTTCTGGGGCCGATGTCATATATTACAACCTCCTTGTATAGCGACCACTGTAAATGTTAATATTGGGGTAACGGTGAGGGAACACATACTAACAACATACACAAACATCCATGTCGAGGCTGGAATTCGAACCCACGATCTTTCAAGCCAAGGCAGCTGTGGCCCTTCAACCTTAGCAACCTCAGGTATCCAGGCTGACTAGGACATTTTTATTTTGTTTTAAAAAAGTATAAAAATATTTTGATGGCTTATGAAATTATCTATTGTCTTTTGCTAACAAAGTGAATTATTTTCTTTTACATCCCTTATTGAAAATATTGCTTTAACGAGTCATACATTACACGTATTTGTATTTCTCGTATACATACGTATATACGCGAGTAATATACGAAGTATAGAGTATGTTATGCTCTAGAGAAGTATAGAGAGATATGTAATGCTGCGGAAAATCAATTTCGAGATTTCAACGGAAATACACGTTTTGGGGTCCCTTAATACCGAAAAAGTAGTTTTTTTTCAAAACGTTCGTTCGTTCGTTCGTTCGTTCGTTCGTTCGTTCGTTCGTTCGTTCGTTCGTTCGTCCGTCCGTCCGTCCGTCCGTCCGTCCGTCCGTCCGTCCGTCCGTCCGTCCGTCCGTCCGTCTGTCGTGTGAACAAATTAGCGCCTAAACTACACGTACGATCTTTTTCAAATTGAACAAACTCCTGTCATTCTGGCCCTAGCTGAAGCTTTGAAATTTTGAAAAACATTTTTTAAAATTTCGGGATACTTTACATGAAGCCCCTGGGACATTTTCAAAAATTTCTCAAAAATGCTCCAAATATTTTCTTTAAATTTCTTGTAAGAGTAGAATACACTTATAAAAGTGATATAGGTCCCATTTTCACGGTCGACTCTGAATTTTCGAAAATTGCGAAAGTTTGAATTTTTTGGGGGTCTTCCTACAACTATAATATTGAAGACAGATTTTTTCTTCAAATGAAATTTGTTACCCATAAATATTTCTTTCATGAAGGTCATGTAGACTTTTTTGACAATTTTAGTACTTTTTGTACAATAGAGCGTGCAATATTTGCAATTAAAAAAATTACAAATGCATGGTTTTCTCGAAAACGGCTGCATATTTTTCTTTAAAATTTTGCTAGGGTTAGTGCCCAACTTACCCTATTTGATGACATAAATGTCATATTGCTTTATTCTTTTGGGTTTTCAAAAATTACAAAAATGTAATTTTTTTGACTTCTCTCACGTCGGTAATATTTACATTAGAGGCGATTTCTTTACACTATTAGTTTTGAGTACATGTTCTTTAAATAATGTCAAATTAAGTTTCTCGAAAACTCAACAGTTTTCTGGAAAAATGAGCTCAAAATTCCCAATTCAGAAACAGCTCAAACCTAATTTTTTTCCAAAAATGGTTCCAAATTTTTTCTTCAAATTTTTCCAATGGATAGTTCTAATTGCACTGTTTAATATGACGAAAGTTAATTTTTGTGTATTCTTTTATTTTTTTAAAAATTACACAAATGTAATTTTTTTGAAATATCTTTTCAAATTTCAGCTTCAAATTTTGCATTTACAGTAATGCTTAATTGCAATTTTCTTAAAAACAACTTCAAAATTTTCAATGAAAATTTCTATTTAGGACGAGCTTTACTCTTCTTTAATATTCTTGAAGTAATATTTCGGTTCTACTTTTAAGTTACCGAAAACTTAAGAAAACGTCAAGCAAATGTACTTTCGGTGACGATAGATGGCAGCTGGCCAGAGAATGGAGGAAGACCTTAACGCCAGTCCACGCCAAGGAAACTTGAAAAAATTGCTACGAGAATGTCTGTGCCATTCTGTAGCACCTCTAGTTTGAATTGCGAGGGAATAAATTCCACAAGTGCTTTATTCTGCTATGTACCAAAAACCCTTTCACGAAAGAATTCGATTAACATTTCAAAACAGTGGAATTTAATCTCACGTGTATTTTTTCATATTGATACGATTTCTTTCATTCTCCAAATTTGCATAACAGCTTACCTGAAGTGGTTACTGTTCAAAAACGTATCCAAAACTGTTGCCTTTGTTTACCGAAATTGAAATATCAAATGAAATAGACATTTCTGGTATATATCATTTTAAATAATTTTAAGTGAAGATCTTTTGAGATTTGTAAAACCAATATTTGTTGTATATTTTCCTTTCGATTGTGATGCAACAATGAACAATGTCAATGGTTTGGGGATGATCATAAGTATTCTAGAATAATGCAAAAACATCGCCGTTAGGGTCGCACCGAAAGCAATTCTCACGTAAACATTTGAAAAAGGATAAGCAATTTCAATTTAGAAATGTATCGAAGCTGAGGATCCCTTCAGTAACAATGCAATATACAGAAAAATATTTCGGGTGCTTTTGTAAATTTCCTTTTAAAACAAATAGCTATAAATATTTTTGTATTTCCTAAAGGACGCAATCTAAACAAATGAACCGAAACAATCGAAATGAAATAATTTCAACAAAATATTATGATAATTAACATATATATATGCAATTTCCTCAATATTGCAACAAGATTTATTGGAAAGAAAAAAATCGACTAGACTGACAAGAAGCTTGAAATCGCCGACAATTATGAGCATCTGGGCCCTCCTGACTTTCCGTTTGTTACTTCGAATATGGAAAGTTGATCCATTAGATAACTAAATTGAAATGAACCCTGCCGAACCCTACCGGTCCTGGTAACGAAAAACTGTAAACGTTTTTTTCAAAAAAGACTGAAAATGTTTTGAATAAAATGTGTCCTCAGATAGCGCTAAGTACGCTTAAAGGAATGGCGGAGGTCTCATTTTCGTTGAAATCCCTAATTTCTCGAAAATTGCAAAAGTTCAAAATTTATATCGGCGTCTTCCTATTACTAGAATATTGAAAATATTTTTTCCATAATAAATTAAAATTTTAAAATATGAGTAGTTATCGCGTAATGTTGTGTGAAATATAGGCAACTTATTTAAACAATTATTCTCTCAAAAAAATTCTTAAAATTTTCTCCTTGTGTGTATCAAACGACGGTAAAAAATTTGACTTGTCTCATTTCCGGCAAAAATTCCAAGTCACAAATAATGCGAGAAGGTATGTGTTCTCGTAAAGCCTAGTTTTTTGTGTGTTATCACTCTAATATTCCACGTTGCTAGTTTTATTACATTACCCTCTTTCTTATTTTTATATTCTTTACTATTGTAATCTGAACCTTCTATTCTATGTGCTCTGAAATGCCTCAGAATCACTCCTTGTAGCCAAATTTCCTCTGCGTCCAATCCAGTGATAATACTTATTGTCAGTATCTTAGATAAGCATTTTTTGAGTAATTTTCATATTCTTGCCACTCGTGTTTAACAGGTATTTTGAATGGGTCAATTGTTGAGTGCCACAAAGGTCACGCATCGCTCCCCCGGCTAACCCGCGCTCGGGCAACGAACATTTACCCCCCCCAAATCGAAATTACTCAATAAAATTCTTATCTAACATAACACAATGTATATGTAGTTACGTATTTTTACGCTCGTCATGATAGACAAACTATGCATAGTTCAATTTGAAAAATAAAATTACGTAAAGATCTCTTAAAATACAAGTATGTGTACGTGCCCGCGCGCGCGAGTGTGTGTGCGCGTGCGCGCGACTGTGTGTGTGCGCGCGCGAGTGTGTGTGCGTGCGCGCGCCGCGCGCGAGAGAGTGTGTGGTGGCGCGAGAGTGTGTGTGCGCGCGTGAGAGAGTGTGTGTGCGAGAGAGTGTGTGCGCGCGCGAGAGGTGTGTGGGCGAGAGTGTGTGCGCGCGCGAGAGAGAGTGTGTGGGCGAGAGTGTGTGCGCGCGCGAGAGAGTGTGTGGGCGAGAGGTGTGCGCGCGAGAGAGAGTGTGTGGGCGAGAGTGTGTGCGCGCGGAGAGAGGTGTGGGCGAGAGTGTGTGTGCGCGTGCGCCGAGGTGTGTGTGTGCGCCCGAGGTGTGTAGCGCGGGCGCGCGATGGTGTATGCCAAAGCGTGTGTGCGCGAGCGTGTGTTCTGTTTGAATTCTAATTTCATTGTTGTAGTTTGCTTTGTATTATCTTTAATCTCACTTTTCTATTTCAGGAACACCTTGAACTACAGGCTTTCATTAGGCAAAACAAGAAGATTTTGCAAACTAAAGGAGAACTCAGTTCAGAACGTAAAGAAAGACTGGAAATACTTCAGACATCCTTTAATCGAATTGCAAATGGCACTCAACAGTTTGCTGAAGCTCTGGATGAAGATCTTCCCTTGCTTCCTGAAGATGGTAAATTGCAACTTCGAGCTTTATACAATTCATTTCGTTTAATTCAAACTTTTATTTTGCTGGTATTGAGTGGAATGATTTTTATTACTTTGTGGATAGTAAAGATTTTAAAAGTCTGTTGATGATTGCTGAAAGTGGTTGCCTTTTTTATGTATTGCAATAACATAGAAGTAAATATTAATAATTATTATTAAAAATACAGTTTGCAATTAAAGTATTTCAGTATTTGCAGGATACAAAAAAGTGAGCCCTGCATTCTTACTCGAAAATGTGTAACTAGTACGAAGTACAATTAGTATTGGTACATGGTACTTAGCACAAAAAACGAAATGAAATTAAACCTATAAAACACATTGAATAGAAAAATTAGAAACGTGTGAATAACTTGTGATTCATGTATTCATATATATTCAATGATATTAATACATATTGTTGCAGTGTAAGCGACCATACTTACAAATGTACTAGTGTTGTAAATGTTTTTTTTTATTTTTATCATTTCGTACAGTAAACCTGTCCATGATGAAAAATGATTGTTGGTTTGAAAATTATCCATCTTGGCAAATTTGTTGTATATAGTGTTGCCAAAAATTGATGTTTTAATTAAAACATTAATTTCTATGTAGTTTTGGCAATGAAAATACAGCATTGTTTATGCCTTACAAACATTGCATCAGAGAAAAAGCAGTCAGCTAATAATCACAGGAAAGCACTTCTATTTATTTCACAAACCATAAGTTTGGTTGATTTTCTAGAAAGGTATTATCGAATATTCCTCAAAAGCAGTAAAAAATGAAAAAGTTGTCATTTAGTTCATTGTTGAAGGATGTGACCACCATACTATGCGTTCCCCAATATAAGGCTAGAAATTTAAAAATAAATACCTTTTTACCCAAGTTATATAACCATTATCATTTCTTGAAAATCATACTGTTTCCATATTAGGTAGATGCCTGGGTTATAGAGGTCATTTTCAACTATCAAATTGTTCTGCTCTTAAATATATTTGTCCAGTAGGGTGGTGTTTCTTCCTACAGAGATTCTGTCATTGACAGGTTTACCGTAACAATGTTATCCGTATTGACAGAGCTGGTGTTTAATTTGATTAATCTGTATCAGATGTTGGGTAATTATTAATTGTTCAACTGTGTTTTTTTAAATAGAATTTTGAAAAACTAAATCATCATAAATAATTTTGTTTTTAACATAAACATTGGCATATCAAACTGGTATCTATGTTAACAAATCTTAAACTCTTGTCACCTTTGCCAGTTATCCTCATGAGCTTCCTTCCTCCAGTTGGTTTGTCAATAAAAAGTATTCTCTTTTCTAAGGCAATAGTAATGTTTTTTTCATTTCCTTAACTGTGAGGCGGTGTTTGCTTGTAATGTGTCATGACGATGGCGAGTAAACAAATATGATAAAATTTCACATTCATGTTTAGCATGACGATTACGTTATAAAAATGCTTGAGAAATTTGCCAGCAACCAACATTAGCGCCTTCGTGCTTCCTAGTACGTCGTATATTTTGTTCTTTGATAACTTCATTGATGGATCCAAATTTAACATCTTCATATACGGTTGAAGAGTTGGGATATGGAGGAAATCAATCGCAATAACTCGATTCCTTCACTCGTCATCTTTTCCAGCATATTCTATTGCGAACTCCTGTCAATTTCTTGTTTTTTGTTTTTTTTTATTTACTTATGGCCTTCTCTGGTAACGAAAATTTCTTTACGAACATTTTCGTCACCAGAATGTTCACGAAAATTTTAACAATTCATGACCAGTCGCTGCTCGTGAAGTGTCAACAAAAATGTGCACTAGGTACCGAAAATCTCATTAGCAACTAATAAATAAAACTATTTTCCGATGAGCGTTAGTCTTACGTTGTTCATGTCTTGCTACAACTGAATATAGTGTAACGACAAAGTAGGCCTAATTAGTTTGCCTTTTGCTAGACTCGAACCACCCTACCTCTGATTTGTTAACGAGCATTTCACGATCGTGACTGCTGTCAACACGTTACGGAGAGTATTTTCATTTTTATTTCCTCGCCTTATTACACATTTACATAGTAAAGCTGCGGCATAAATCGGCAATTTTTCGACAGGAAAACTGGCATCCCAAAATTTATAAAAACTTGTTTCTTTATGAAGTAAATTACTGTCTTGGTCTGTCAGTGTGATCAACGGTAGCGCCGGAACCATTCAGACGATTATCTCCAAAATTGATATTTCCCGATCGATCAGGCCAAACTCGAGGCCTTCGAATTTGAATCGCATATTTTGATTTTGGGGGTACTTGGGGAACTTAATCTTTTCAAAATTTTCTCAAAATTAGTTTGACCTGTTTTTCGGCGTCTTCCCACGTATACAATATTGAAGACGAGATTCCCCTCCCCCTTAATGAAATCTCTTCTTCAAAGACATTTTGAAATAAGGTCTTGTAAATTTGTTCGAAAATATGAGTAATTTCCGCTTAATTTTGCGTGAAACGTAGGCAATTTTTAAACTTTTTCTCAAAAATTGCTCCAACTTTCTTTAAATTTGTTTCTCGGGTAGAGCATTAGACACTCAAAAATGTGCCCGCAAGTCTCATTTTATTTATTTATTTGTAATTTTCGAAAATTGCGAAACAATTAGCATTGCTTAATTACGAAATTGATGATAGATATTTTGTTAATTGAACTCAGTTCTAACAAAATATATCTTTAAATAACTTCATGTACATTTTTAACACAAAAACAATACTTTTCACGTACATTTTTCTTGACCTAAAGGAACAACATAAAAAAATCTCAAAAAAGGTTCAATTTTTAAAATTATTTTTCCCGAGTAGAGCAAATGAAGCTGAAAAAGTCATTGATCCCATTTTCGACAAACCTGTATTTTCGAAACTTGATTAGAAAAATATAACATTGCAAAATTATAGTACTGATTATAGAGATTTATAATTCATACAAAACATATTATTGCTTGTCACATTTTATTCACTACGTTCGAAGATACGTAGGCCACTGGAGTTTCCTGGACAGACCAATTCCCAAAATTATTTAGTGATAAACATAGCTTTAGAAAAGGACAATATGAACATTTTATTCTTCTTTTAATAATGTTTTGCAACATTTTGAGAAATAATTTTTTCCTCATCTTCAGGCTACAAAGAAAATAACAGCAAAAGAGTATAGCCGAATAAGGCGATGAAAAGTGTCCTCAAACCAAATCGATAATCGCGATGCTTATATGAAAGAGAATACAAAATGGCGTAGATTTAAAAAAAATCAGCCTCCTAGGGCAATCTGTTGAAGAGATACATCGAGAAACGTGTTTTGCATGATTTATTCTCGGCATCTATTGCGGGCTGAAAAAATTATAGAGACGAGGAATGATAGTTCAATTTGAAGGTATTTTTGACAACAATTTTTGACGCCAAATTCATAAAGGAAAAAAATTGTTTAAACAATGCGGACGGTAGTGAAAAAATAAAAACAACAATTTTTTCAGTTTAGACATTGAAATTCGCGCCAAAATGTGATTGTCCCATTAGACTCTCCCTCCATTTGTTCGTTTGCAGTTGGCTAACTTGTCAATGGCTTCGACGCTTCCTTTTGTGATGTCCTCGTCCGACAAAAATATAGTGCGCCACGAGAAATAATTGAAATCAGGAAGTTCAGTGCTACGTACTCTTCTGTATTTTTTTTTTATTTTTTATTTTTGTAAACATTATATTAAATTTACTTTTTGTGTGACAAGTATTATAGGTATTATTTGTGTGATAAGTATTATTCAAAAAAGCTTGAATGTGAGAAAAGTCTTTTCTTAAGATGCTTTATGATTATACTAACGAATATTATCTTCAGAAATGTTTCTTCTATGTTAAACGGAATCTGAAAACCGTTGAATCTAATATTGGGCTATATACTGAATTAGAATACTTTCCCGCCCGGGGAGACGTGTCACTGAAATAAGCTCTGCATTTATGCGAAATATTCTGGTATTTTGAAAAAGTCTACATGAAATAATCTAAAATTCTAATATTGAGGAATATATTACATCAAGAAAATCTTTCATAATGTGGTAGAAGAAAGGTTTTGAAATAAAAGTCACAATTTCACTTAAAATTACTTATTTTAAAAAAATGTACACATTATTTACAGCTCTAATGTAGGAGAGCATGGTTGATTAACATTCTTTATCTTTAATAATGTTCTAGGAGGGGACGAAAACATTTGTAAGTTGCAGTTTTGAAATTTCAGTTTTTCCTTCAAATCAAACCTGCACCATTTTGTAAGCGTACTTTGCTCAATTCGAACAATTTGGTACTCATTTTTAAGATAATTTTGAAAACGTAGGAGTTTCAAATAAAATACAGCAAAACATTCAAATACCCGTTTCAAATTCGAAGAACTACGAAATCAGCACGATCGATCGTGGTGTATTCATTTGGTAAAAATCCTGTATACTGTTTACGCGCTATAGTACTAATAAAATTAGAATGTAGTTGACATTTAGATATGAAGAAGGTGGCGTTGCCGCATACTGCTCGTTCTATCATATGCTCACAACATGCGGCACACAGAAGTGAGGAATGTTGAGAAATTTGTAATAAGTGAAAGAAAGATAATAAATCCGAAACTTACCTTTTCTGATCCTTCGCCAATTATTCACAAACTACACTGTTATATGACGAAGTTACAAACTTCGTAAATATTTGAGAACACCACATCGTGCGCACTCAACTAAAAATGCACTTTTTTTTTTATCCCGCTTCTCTTTCCCACTGTCTTAACGTGCTAATTCAGTGCATCAGCTGTTTGCTGCTCTTTTGAAAAGAGGTAACGAGGGCCCACCATTGTTTTTCTCTCTCAAAGTAATCACGAACATTTACACAATTTTCGCGGGATTGTCCTTTGAGAGGGGGATGCCTCGACCGGATTTCCTTTTTTCCTTTAAGAGATGAATCCTCGGAGGCCTCGACCGCGTGTGCCACTTTCTTCGGACATGTCAGAAGACACAGCACTAACGAAACCAGTAGGCAATAACAAACAACGATAACAAAGAAAGTTTGAAACAATTATAACATCTAACCACACCGCTACTCAAATACCGCAAGTGTTACGCACTTTAAAACAAAAACCGCACATTCGACACTAGACTTCGCTCAGCTGTTTAACTACAACATTCGAGGAACGCAACTAATTTGTTCCCTGATTTTAGGTAACAACAATGTGCAAATGTCGAAGCTTCTGATTCGCTGTTCCCTAGGTTACGGCGCTGGCGTCATCACGTGTCCACCAAATGTCATTCCACCAAAAGTACATTCTAATTAAATTCTGATCTAATTTTTGTTCACACAGGAACAGAAAGGACGTTCAGACATTTTGAAAACAACTACGGTTTTTAGTTATCTAAGATCCCTAAAAGTGCATTTCCGTCAAAATATCGACATCGATTTTTGGAAAGCTTTACTTCACATTCTCTATGTATGTTTACAAGAAAGTAAGAGTTCTGTCTTGGCTTTTCGTTTATAAAGGATCTCGGGTGGCCTCCCCAATACTGTCAGACATTAGTCATTTAGCATGGATGCACTCCATATTTGATTTGAGCACACCATATTTGAAAGACTTGATAAATATACACACTAGCCACATCAGAAACTTCATTCCAATTTTTCAAAGAAAAAAAGACCAAATGTGAGTGAAGAAAGTAAAATTTTAAAGATATGGCATTATACTTGATGAAAAGGCATCACCGTATTTTTACATTCTTGTATACGTAGTGTAGTGAAATTTATGTAAGGCTGCAGGAAAAATGTGTTGATTTTATGACAGAAAAACATGTATTGGGCCCCTCTTACAGAAACAGTACCTTGCCCCAATATATATACCAGGTGATCAGTATAAAATGCAACCCTGCTGTTCAAAGCACTGACAGAAAAGTGAAAGTTTTGCAACACTACTACTGGGACAGCTCCTACAACTGCATTTCAGCGACACTCCATTCACCATCACCCCCTTCGTTTCACTCATCCCTTTCCTGCGGTGTGGGTCATACCTGCTCAAAACAAAACATTCAGTTTCCTTCTTTCACAGTTAACTTACGATGCGCCTCAGCATAGAGCTTTCAGAGAAAAATTTCACTGATAATTTCACCAGTGATCATTAGTCACCGATTACTCTAACCACTCTTCCAAAACTACTTTTATATTAAAAGTAACATTATTTCAACAAAAATAATAACAACAATAATAATAATAATAATAATAATAATAATAAATTTGTTCTGCGGATCTGGAATTAATAATTTTTAACGCATATTTAAAACGGAAAATATTAAACATCTATACATTTCTGGAGCCCATTTGTTGTGACCAAAACACAGTGCTCATACAGCAAAAAATAGAGGAAGTTCAGGATGTTGTTTCAACTTCCCCCAAAAAATAATTAAGGAAACTCCAGCAGCAATGTAATCTCTCGTATGGAAGTGCACACTGTGGCACAAAAAATTGAAAATGTGCGCCTTCAAACAGCGGATTTCTCAAGAGCTTAAGGTTTCCAATCGAGCTGCTCACATGAATTACTGTAATTGGCTACGGCGAATTGTTAGCGAAGATCTTGGTGCACTTGATAAAGTGTTTTTTAGCGACGGGGCTTGGCTTCCTCTGGACAGATATGTTAACCTGCAAAACAGTAGTCTCTGGGGGTACTGAGAGACAATAGGAAACAGTAGAGAGACCATTGCATTCAGAAAAGATTGGAATATGGTGTGCCATTTATGGACACAGATTAATTGATCTGTTGTTTTGCAAAGAAACAGTAACGGCAGATGCATTTCTGAATAAATTGAGAAATTAATTTTTATTATATTTTAATTAGTTAATTTAATTAATTAATTTTAATGTAACCTTATTCAATAATAATATTAATAATAATAATAATAATAATAATAATAACAACAACAACAAACATTTGTTCTGAGAATCTGAATATATAATTTATTAATATTTATTTAAAACAGAAAAGTATAAAACATACACATTTCTAGAGCATACGTTCTGGATATCTTGTTATGAAGCTAAAACAAGCAAAGTTTACTATTAAGTTTACCTCAATGTATATTTTACATTGCTAGTTTATTTCACTTTTGCCTGCTGTGTGTTGCATTTTAAACTGATCTCCCGGTAGTTAAAGAGTATTTGGTCTTTAATCTATTCCTCACTATTAGATTTTTCAATCATTTCTTGTGTACACTTTTGAAAATAATAGTTATTTCATGTAATTTAGGGTTGTATTGAGTAAGAATCACCCCCATCATTAAAGATTCTTATGCAGTTGAGCCTAAGTGGGAAAACTTATTCATGAGTCACCACTGTTGGTATTTTTTAAAAAGTGCTGTGTAGCATTTACGAATAGATAGCTAAATGTAGCCATTGTGGCAAACCTCACTTTTATGATGATGATTATGATGATTCCCTTTTCCTGATATATAACAAAAAACAGTATGCTATTTACATGCTTATGAAGCATTTATTAGCCATAATTCATAATAATTTAGACAATACGATAAATGTTGCATGAGAACCAAAACAGTATGCTCCAACATTGTTTAGGATTTCAAAAAGACCCTAAAATGCAAAGTCAAGCACTTCTCAGCGCAGATTTTGAAACACAACAGAAAAGCATACCTCTGAAGGCTACCAGCAGTCCATAACAGTCATATGTCTGTCATCCCATCCTAAGAACTCTCTCCTGGAAAGTTCTGTGATGGTTGCCCAAAGAGTTCCAGAGGACTTGAGGGAAATTTTGTTTGAAGAGGCTAAAAGATCCTTTGCTTGTGTTCTGAAAAGGAGTGTACTGTTGCAATTTTGAATGTGATATTCAAAATTAGGAGCACAAAATTATTTAGAAAAAATTTATTTCATTACCGAAACAGTTTGACAACGGTGTTATTAGCATCACGAGATAACTTTTGCTTAACGTAGAGAAGAAGTTTCAAGTTATTATTTGATATATTGTAGGAACCATTTTGATCAAATCTTTCGTATATTTAATTTAAAACATGTTGAATTTATTTTCAGAATCATTAAAAAATGAAACGTTAATACTGAATGGAAGTAGTGAAAGTGAAGAAGGTACATTAACAGCATCTCTTTGGGAAGACGAAGAAACAAGACGCTTCTATGAATATTTGCCAGATATGAAAGAATTTATGCCCAGTCTTCAAGTGCGTATAGCTGAGCCAGAACCTCAGGTAATAATGTTAATAAATGCTAAGATACCAGTATTTTAAAACATTTGGTAAAAATGCCCTCCTTTTTGATGAAAAATACTCTGTAATTTTTTTCTTACATATTTTAGAAAAACTAAGTACATACCTGCCAATCCTGTTCGTTGTACAATTTGCATTATAGTATAAGAATAGATTGAAGTCTCAACAGCTCCATCAAGTCGTTGATTTGGGTCATTATTCCCCCAAATTTGAAATTCTAATATTTTGTATAATGTTTAGGATAGGAGAGTATTGTTTTAACGGAATGGAATACCTTTCAATTGCTCATAATTGAAATAATGATGGCTATTTTCTTTGTCCGTATTTGTGAACTTAATTTTCTTATCAAAGCATTACCCTTAAATTTTTGTGACTGACAAATTTTCAAATTATGGAATTGCAGTTATTTCTTTGGTATTACATTCATTTGTTCTTTTTCATTATTTTTTTCTTCAGATAAGTGAAGAAACACTTGATGCTGAATTTGAAGGAGAATTTGGTGGGGATAATGATAATGATGAAGAAGTTACTTTGGTGGAAATTGATGGTAAGTTAGCTTCAAAAGCAAAAATGCTTCATGAAATAAGATTTTCATTAAGAGAGGTGTTTGTTTAAGTGAGGTTCAGTCATTTAAAGTACTGTATTTGCCGGTGTATAAGACACACACTTTTTTCCAGGAAGGATTTCTTTTTTCAGTGTTAAATTTTGTACTTGAGTTTTATTTTTAGGAAAGGAATGGGAATTGTTTATTATTATTATTATTATTATTATTATTATTATTATTATTATTATTATTAAGCGAGTATTTTACAGTTCTAATGACTGTTTCTCACACTCTACATGCCAATGGTTTTTTATTTCGCCAAGCATCTTCCTCTATTCTTCTTCTCTGCATTATCGAGTTGATGATGGACTTACAAGATTTCTTGGCCTTCCTCATTTTCTTCTTTCGAAAGGGATCCACTCAAAGGCAATTTTTGGTATTCTCTCAGCATGCATTCTCATTAGATGGTCACACTATTGGAGTTGTTTGGATTCTACATTTTCAATCACTTGTCTCTCTAGCTTATTATCTGTCTAATCTCTTTGTTTGGTATTCTATGAAACAGGGTATACTGATAACATCATCTCCAAAAATTCATTTCCACAGCATTTAACCGAGAGTTTATTGCATCTTTTTTAAACCAAATTTCAGATTCGTATATCACACAACTCTCCACCATTGTCTTGTATATTTATCTCTTAGTTTGCTTTCTAATATTTTTGCTCCATAAAATATTATGAAGTCTACTAATATTTGCCCTTCCCTTGCTTATTTTTTTTAATGTCATTATCATCAGATACATCTGAACTAAGAGTCACTCCAAGATATTTAAATTCCTTTACTACTCGAACTACACCTATTTCTGTTTCTAGATTATTCCCAGATTTCCTTACAACCTTGACTTTTCATTATTTATTTCGAGTCCCCATTTTTATAGGTGTCTATTAATTTCTTTAACATATATTCAATACCATCCTTATCAGCCAAAATTCTTGGTCATCAGCAAAAAGGAAAAATTTTTCGTTTCCAATAGTCACTCACATATTTCTACATTTTCTGGACCATTCCCTTAGAGTTTCACCAATAAAAATCTTGAACAGAGTTGGTGAAAAAGGACATCCTTGTCTGAGACTCTTATTTGCTATAAATCCTTCTGACACTTAATTTTTTATCTTAACATGACTCATACTGTTTTCATTGAGACTCTTTATTACATTTATCAAAGCAGAGTTTACCTTTACTTTTGTTAGGACTTCCCACATTTTATTTATAGGAATGCTATCATAAGCCTTCCTTAAATTAATAAAAATTAAATATAATTCTCTGTTTGAGATTTTCTTTTCAATAAGTTGTTTAATAGAGAATATAAATCTATGGAAGATGTTCCTGCCTTAAAACCACTTTGTTCCTCATTTCATTGATCTCTTTTCCAGTCTCGAGTAAAACCGTCCATACAGTCACCCATATAGCTATTACACTAATTCCTGATAGTTTGAAAGTCTTCTTTTCCCTTTTTATGAATGGAACTAATCCATGCATTTTATTCTTCAGACACACAATTGATTAAAATACATCTGTTAAATAACATTGTCTCATAATCTAAAACAAGGCTTGGTACATATTTTAATAGCTCGATAGGGTAAACCTCCAGGCTTGAGTTGTGATAGGTAACAGTGGCTGTGATTCTGCATGTCTAGTGTAACTAACTTGACAGAATTCAGGTCTGTTTTCTGTGAGCAACTTACAATAGTATTCCTTCCATTGCTGGAGACTAATCTGATCTAGAATTCTACTTTCATAGTGATTTTTATTTAATTTTGAAAGAGTTTTCTGAGCTTCTCTTGATCATGAGCTTCGTATGTATCTACCTACTTCATTACAAACTCGGTCCCAGTATTGATCCTTTGCTTTACATACTTGCTTTTTGATGAAGTTTACTTGTTTCATATAAGCAGCTCTGTCCAGTGCATTATGGGTTGACAGCCATATTTTATACAAAGATTCTTTTTCCTTCACCAAAGGTTCCATATTTTAGTTCCACCAATAACGATTACATTTTTTCTTTTCAAGGTTTTTTCCCCTGTTGATTGGATAGCTGCTTGATGTAATCTTCCTTTCAAGTTCTCATATATACTGCTTACATCTAAATTTGAATCAATTTCTTGCATTTGTGTCAGTCTGAATATATCATTGAATTATTATTAAAACTCTGTAAATTATATTTCGGCTGTTCAAACCTTTTCCCCTTTTCTTTAATAATATTTTCTAAGGAAATTCTAGGAATGATGTATACTTGAGTTCTTACCAGAAAGTGATCTGAACCACATGTCTCTCCTCTTTGTACTCTTGCATCACAGACTTTCATGGACGCACCTATTGGAATGATAATATAATCAAGTATTGAGTTTAGAGCCTGTTTTGCTTGGGGAATTGTTACCTGTGAAAAGCAGTGATCTTTTTTTCATATTCTGCCAGGAGTCTTTATGATATTTTTCTAGTACGCATGGAAAGACCGTGCCTTTTCAAAAATCTTCTACATCATGACGTTGACAACGAAATTTTCAACATTTTTTCTTCTTGCAATACTTTGAGTTTCTTTAATAATCAATTTTGTAGAAATACAAATTCTTGTGTACAAAAATTTGATTTTTGAAATGCTACTTAACATTTAAACAGTTACAAAAATTCCCATTTGTTGTACAAGACACATCCTGTGTTTTGGCGAGTTACTAAAGGAAAAAAAGTGTGTCTAATACACCAGCAAATATGATATATATAGGATAGAGAAAAAACCGTTTTTTTAATAAAAAGTTTTGATGTTTTTGAAAGTGAAATTACATTTTTATTATAAAATTGGATTTTTTATTCAATAAGGATTTTTTCTTGTATGATGTAATAAGTTGATTGGATATATTAAGAATTTTTGAACTGTTATTCATGTAAATAAAACTCAAGTGTCTGTTGGTGATATCAAATTAAAATCCTTTCTTTTTCTTTAATCCCGTGTGGTTATTAACCTATTCAATTGTTTTCACAATTTTTGTATGCCTCTTCCTTTATTTGGGTTAATCTCAAGATCAATTAAGCTAATATTGATGGAGTTTTCACAGAAAGATAGTGTATTTCATTGAGCAAAATTTTTTTTTTATTATCATTAATATTTTTTTTGATGATAATAATAATATTATTATTACAAAAGTGTGTAGTTTGATTATACCTTAGTGAAATTTTATTCATGTGACCATTCAAACAAAAGGAAAGTTACTGCCTTCATGAGATTTCATAAAAAAACTTCCATTCCCCTTCTTTCTCCTTAAAGTGAAATTTAAGTGTGCACTCTTCATGTTTTTCTTGAATTAAAAAGTGAGAAAATCTACCAACGTTGATAACATTTCTAAAAGCCCATAACATTTTGTATTAAATACATTTTGATTCATTCTAGTTGTTCAATTAGGATTTGAGTCACAAAGGACAAAGTTGTTAATGGAAATATATGGGGAGGGTGTAACACTGTATCTGTTTACAGCTGTCTACAGCAACAATGGTGGTAACAGCAATGTTCATTGCAAATATCGCGGGGTGAGATGCGACCAGGTGGGGGGGGGGGAGCAGGGTAGAGCCTGACTACAATATAGATAGGATTCATTCCTTTTCCCATCTAATACATGATTGTGATAAACAAATATGCAAACCACATAAGATATTTCTGCTAGTTCAAACAAAATTATGTTACATGTTTATGTAATTGAATCTTGATCAATGTTGTTATTTACCTTGTACTTTCACACACACAACAAACTTCTGTTGTAAAGAGAAAGAATTGTAACGATGCAGGAGAAAGTAGTGATTTTTTTTTTGTAGCAGAAAATCGTATTATGGGTCCCTGATTTCAAAGAATTGGATAAATCTTGTTCCAACGTGTAGTAAATTACTTCCCCTAACACTTTGTGTAGTCAGAATTAACGTTTTGTGGATCCTGTTTGCGATTTGCAACATGGAAAACAATATAAACCCGTTTTGTGGTAAATTTAATTCTCTTCAAACCTTGTAATAAGGTTATTTAACATAAAATGCATAGGAACCCCAATATTTGCAAAAAATTATTTTTTCGTTACCTTTGAACTCTAATATTTTGGAATGCACATGTGATGTCAATCATAACTTTTCACCTCTTTTATAAAACGTCAAGACAAAGATCTCAGTGAAAAAACAACTCAATGGAAGTTTTTCCACAGATGAATCCCAAGTTGACTGTGCTATCAATGCTAGTGCCTGAACAGTTTAGAAGCTTTCCTCCAGCATTGATATTCCCTGATCAATTTGGCTGGACTTTCGATCTTCCGAAGTTGAAACAAATATTTTGATTTTTGGGGGTACTTACCATTTTGAAAATTCTTTCAAATACGATGATAAATATTTGGATTACATTTTCTCGGACAGAGCAAAGGCTGTTTAGAAACATGGCAGAGGTCTTGTTTTCGTTGAAATCTCTGAATTTTTAAAAATTGCAAAAGTTGACCATTTTTCACCATCTTCCAACAACTACTAAATTGGTGATAGAAATTATTTCCCATTTATGAAATCTGGTCTTCAAAAATAGAATTTTAAATAAGGTCATGTTCAATTATTTTCTTAAAAAAGGCTTCAATTTTTTTTCTTCAACTTTTTGCTCGAATAGAGTAAAGTAAGCTGATAAAAATGGCATGGGTCCAGTTTTCAGGGAACTCTGTATTTTCAAAAATTGCAAAAAAAGTTAATATTGCGATACTATAATATTGATGACAGAGACTTTCTCTTAATGGATTCTCTTATAAAAAAACTAGATTGTAAAATAAGACCTTGAATTTTTTCTCAAAAAAATGGCTTCAATTTTTATCTTTAAAATTGTGACTTAGGTTGGGAAAGGATGCTTAAAAAAATGGTACAGGTTGCACTTTTGTTGAACACTGAATTTTCGAAAATTAGAGAAGAATAAATGTGATTAGAGAATAATAAATAATGTGAGAAATATGTACGGTTGTAGCTGCACTAGTTTAATTTTTTGGAATAGATTTCAATATTCAGTTGGTATTAAAATAAATGAAATTAATAATTTTTTAAAATTGTAATAAAATATAAATTTAGGGGGCAAGTTCAAAATTTTTGGGATTTATATCTGCTTTGTGCACCTACAGGTCAGTCCATGTCTAGATGAGAGGATGCAGAGAAGGCTTTCACGTGTTCCTTTCTCCATCTTCTATCTTCTTGAGCATGATTTTATGTTTTCTTTCTCTCTTTATCACTCTCTTTCTTCTCTGGCTCTCTCTGTATGCTGAACTTTCTGTGTGTTTGCTTTCTATGACACTCTAAGATGGAGGAAATGTGAGTTAAGGAGTCTGTGCTGCTCACTTGCATGCCATTATGATACCAGAATCTTATTAGTAGACTGTCATTCTGATACCATTCTGATAACTGATCAACCATTCATTGTACGAACCTCAACAGGTTCTAGTGACTCCAGAAAATAATTTTAATGTGCTCTGATCCATTTCCTTTGGCCTTAGCCTTTCCTAGACGGGTGGTTGGGAACTAACATAATCCCAATTGCTTGGCTTGGGATTAGGGGGAGTGTCTTTGTGGCCCCTTGCTAGTATGTGGCAGGATAGAAGCTGTGCCACTCCCACTTCTCCCAAACCTGTTCGATTCTCTGCTATCCCCATAGCAACCTTGACACTCCAATATGGTGTCCCTATGCTGGGCTCCTTGGTGGATGGGCTCAGTACGGGAATAACTGTTTACCCTTTATAACGGGTGATCAGTATAAAACGCAACCCTGCTATTCAAGGCACTGAGAGAAAAGTGAGTTTTGCAACACTGCTTCTGGGACAGTTCCTGCGACTGCATTTCAGCAACACTCCTTTCCCCCCTTTCATTTCACTCACCCCCTTCCTTTGGTGTGGATCATACCTGTTCAAAACAAGACAGGCCGCGTCTTCATTCTTAGTTTCCTTCTTTCACAGTTAACTTGCGCTACTATGCGCTGCACCTCACTGTAGCTGTAACTACACTGCGCCTCAGCGTTGAGCAATGCTGTTTTGTGGTGGAGGGGTATTTCCAAATGCAATGTTACAAAGCGTGTAGGGCAGCTTTCAGAGAAAAATTTTCATCTGAGTATTCCGAACAAGAGTACCATATTTCAGTTAGTGAAGCGCTAATGTGAGACAGGAGGTGTGTATGATCGGAAACGCAGTTGCCGAATTACAGTGCTCACACAGCGAAAACTAGAGGAAATTCGGGATGTTCTTTTAACTTCCCCAAAAATATCATTAAGGACACTTTAGCAGCAATGTAATCTTTCTTATGGAAGTGCACACTGTGCCACTACTAAATTGAAAATGCATGCGTTCAAACTGCGGACATCTCAGGAGCTTAAGATTCCTGATCGGGCTGCTCACATGAATTATTGTAATTGGCTACGTCGATTCGTTAGGGAAGGTCTTGAGAAACTTAATAACGTAATTTTTAGTGATGAGGCTTGGTTTCATCCGGATGGATATGTTAACCAGCAAAAAAGTAGACTCTAGGGTACTGAGAGACCACAGGAAACAGTAGAGACCACCACATAAAAATAATTGGAGTTTAGTGTCAGATTTCTCATCGCAGAGTAATTGGTCTGTTGTTTTTCAAAGAAACAGTAATGGCGGATATGTATCAGAATAAATTGTGAAATTAATTTTTATTATATTTTAATTAGTTGATTATTTTTAAAGTATCCTTATTCAATAATAATAATAATAATAATAATAATAACAATAACAACAACAACAACAACAACAACAACAACAACAACAACAACAACAAACATTTGTTTTGCGAATGTAAATTTATAATTTATTAGTATTTATTTAAAACAGAAAAGTATAAAACGTATACATTTCTGGTGCATATGTTCTGGAGCATATGTATCTTGTTATGAAACTAAAATAAACAAAGTTTAATATTGAATTTACCTCAATGTATATTTTACGTGGGAAGTTTATTTCACTTAAACAATATGCGAAGGAATTGTTGTTCTTGATAATTCAATTTTCTTTCGATGCCAAACAAGCAGGCATGTGCCTTTCTCTTTGAACTTGGTAGTCACCTGCTCTCCTCTTCAGGGTGGTGTTAGTGGGAGAGAGGATTAAGTGTACTTCCCGACAGTTTACCTGCTTGAAACCACCAGCTGCTATCTGACCCGCTCAAACATGGTTGCTAGTGCATTTCGCTCTGCCTGCTGTGGGTTGCGTTTTATACTGATCACTCAGTATGAGTGATGTCAGCCACAGCTCACACAGACTCTAGGACACGTTTCCTTTGAATTGAACCTGCATCGCATGCTTCACCAGTTGCTAGGATTGTCAGGGTTGATCAATAAACAGCTGGAGCATGTCAACATGGAAGCTCACATACAGGATGTTTCAAAGCCAGTTGTGCTTGATTTTTTCATTGCAAGGTAAATGGAGGAAATTTGCAATGTTTTACATGTATTGTTCATTTTGACGGGTCGCAAGCTATGGAATACCATTAATCATTACTTCAGAGTCAATTGTCATAAATTTCATCATCATCATTATCAAGACCTAAGCAAATAATTGGTACAAGTAGGTGTTAACGAATGTCTCTGAAAACTGCTGAAGATGGTATTTATGTTATGTCATTTTAGATCCTGTTTATGTAATGAAGTCAGTTAAAAGAATCATTTATGGAGAGTTTGTTTTACATTTTGATTTTAATTGTGATTTTTCTACACGTTTACAGAATGTGAAGATACAGAACCTGTTGGAAATCCTAGTAACAAGATATTGTTGGATGCATTCCTAACAGCCTTACCAAATTGTATTAACAGGGAAATGATTGATAGTGCTGCAGTTGATTTTGTAATGACTCTGAATACCAAACATAACCGCAGGAAACTTGTGAAGTAAGTACTTCATTAGCTTTCTGTCACTTTGTAAACCTGTGCCCCATTAATGAAATGAGTATTTTTAGGGTAGTGGCAAATCTGGAAAACAAGGAAGCCTAAAATTGTGAGGAATTTGTTATTCACTGAAAAAGTGAGGGGGGAAAATCAAGGAATGTTTTTATTTCCAAGAGGGGAAAAATTCAAAATAATTAATTGTCATATTAGGGTTGGACAGTGAAAAAGCTATCTTGGTGGGCTTTGTTGGTTACAAAGTACCTTTTGGACTATCGTTATTATACTTAAGTGTACACTTGTGGGATCAACTCATAATATGAGCATATGCGTACTTAGTATGTGTTTGTTCATCTGCATTTTATTAATTTAGAATACATTCAAAATTTGACCATATTAATTTGCAGACTTTTACAAAAGATAGGAGTTGCACAGATACAAAAATTATTTACGTTTTAAAAACTATTGCGTACACAAATTTATTTTTGTGTGTTGGATGTCTACATTTTAGCCTTGGGCCTTGGGTTGTGGTCTTGGTCAGGACAATGTGCTATAACTTAAGAAATAAATACAAAACCTTAAAAGAAGCATGAGAATAAACAACCTCAATGTTATGTGATTAAAACTTAAATTACTTACTAAAGATGTAGAGAAACGAAAGTCAGCTGTGAATAAACCTTAATAGTTCATATTTGGATTAACATTGTGACTCACAAAATGCCTGATCTTAAGCGGTGTCTCAGTGTCGGAGTGCAATCAACAACTGTTGTATTATCGTTTTTGATTTGGGCTGTGAGCACAACCTATCAAATCTTATCAAAGATAAACCAGTTTGTTAGTATTCTTCTTTATCAAGATAATCACAATAAATGTAATAAACATAAAACTCTTTTCTAAAGTAGCCAAATTCTGACACAAAAACTATCCAATAATTTTGCAAAAATAATAGAAAGGTAATTTTTACAAAAGCAGAGAAAGGTACCATTACTGTAGCACTCAATAGAGACAATCATATCGCAGAAGTAGAAACTTTGTTGAAGACTTGTACAGTAGTCAGTGGTAATCATATTAACAGAGTAATTGCAGATCTCGGAGATATTTTAATTAGGTAGAAGGGCGAGCTGTACGGTAATGAACACGATATATTTTTGGCCACGCACACTTGCTATGCTCTTCTCTAGGTACCCCCTTATCATAATCGTATCTAACTCTTAATTTTTTTGTTAAGTATTCTAATATATGCATTAAAAGAAGATAACGATTCAGTCAAAACTTCTGAAAGATAAAAATAAACACAAAAATCAAATAATTAAAAACTGATTTCATTAGATGTTATTTCTCTCTTTATGAACATACCAAATAATTCAGTTATTAACAGCATTGAAAATAGTTGGGGGCTAATACGTAGTTCTAAGTGTTTTAGAAAAACCTGCATAAACAAACTTCATTTTGTACTATTATTTGATTGTAGATACGTTGGTGATATATTTGCTAATTTTCCTGTGTCCAAATATGATCATATGTAACTGTTTCAATGAATATTATTCTAAATTGAAATTTACAGTAGAAATTGAAAAAGGCAACATTACATTTTTAGACAATAATTAAACACCAATGACAATTAATGTGTAACTGGTACAGGAAAAAAAATGTACTCAAGAAGAATACTCAATTATTTTTCGCTCTGTCCTTTCATCAAAAAATTAGTATGATCTATAACTTAATAGGTAAAGGAATAGGACTGACTTCCCCAATTTCCCACACAGTTAACCTCAAAAACGTATCAGAATAATATTGGCTGCCAATTACTACCCTAATACATTATTCAATAAATTTATTAATATTAGGGTGAACCAACAAAAACAACATTTTGAACACTAACAACACAACTTCTGTTATCGATATAACCTTTCCGTATTTTAAAAGACTGGCATCCAAATTTAAAAACGCATTTGCTAATGACAATATTAGGTTCTCATTTACTCCTTCCCACCAATTTTCTTAATTTATTAATATATTAAAGATTCCATTCCATGTAATCTTAAACAGAATTTAGTCTACAAAATACAATGTTCTACCAAAGGATGTAAATGTTGCTATGTAGGAAGAACTACAAAAACTTTAAAAAGTAGAATTAAAGAACACATTAATACTCTTAGGAACAATGAAGGCTACAATACTGTAATTACTAATCACATGCTACATTTTAATCATTGTTTTGATTGTGAAGATATAGATATAGAAAATAACCAATATAAAAGATTTACTTCAGAGATGTTACACATTAGGAATAATAACTAAACTATAAATTTGCACAAGAATACAGAAAAACTCAGTAGTATTTATAGCATTGTAATATAATTGCTTGTGAATTTTATTTCTCTGTTGTACAACCTACTGGTAACTACAAGAAGACAATTTCGCACTTAGTGTGTTCAGGGAACTGATACACTCCTTGTACAACACTCTGCATATCATAAGTAACATGATATAGAACCATGTTCTATCACAACCAGTCATGGTGCTTAAAGCCCATGTCAGAAATGGTAATGCAACTGTTATGAATTACACTTTTTGTCACTATGACACTGCTTAAGACTAGTGTATTGTGGGTCACAAGGTTATATCCAAATATGTACAACTAATAATTGTACACAGCTAACACTTTCATTTCTCAACATATTTGGTAAGCAGGTAATATAAGTTTTAATCACATAATGTCAAGGTTGTTAATTCTTGTGCTTCTTTTAAGGTTTTGTAATGATTTATTATGTTCTAGTACATTGTCCTGATAAAAGCCACAACCTCCAGGATGAAACGTGTCTTGAATATATATACAAATAAATTTATGTATGTAATAATTTTTAAAATGTAAATTATCTTTGCATCTTTTGTAAAAGTTTGCAAATTAATATGATCAAATTTTGAATGTGTTATGTAATGAGGATATGCACTTGTTTCATAGACCATCTCAACTTTTTTTAATTAAAAAATTTAGTGTATTGTTGACAGTGAATATTCACATTGTGAACACTATCTAAATTTATTACACTGTTTTCATGGTTTTGACAGAAACCTTGTACAATTTCATGTTGAAGAAATAGACAATGAAATAATCTTCCCAGTTTGTAAAAGATGGCGAGATGACATGAACGTGGTATCATGTTTATGAGGGGTTTTAAAAATAAATGTAATGTAATTTATTCCAGGTCAATTGGCAAATCATTGAAGCTGGTAAAATAATCCCTGAAACATTTGTAATTTTTGAAAAGAAAACATACATTTTTACATTGTGGAAGATTATTGAATTATCTATTCCTTTAATGCATTGGGCTTAGAACTTTTGTTTTATTAGGATAAAGGATCAGTTGAATGGAGAGCTGACTGTCTTCGTAGAAGGAATGACCACAGTATGCCTCACTAAAGATAACTGTTGTGGCCATGAATGTTATTGAAATTTCTGTTTGTATTTTCAAGTATTTTAAAAGATATTCACTAGTTATAGATAGATGAAGAAGATTGTTTTCTCTGTCATATTAAGAAAGGTGAAAAAGGAGATGAATAAAAGAAAACAGGTTCAGTGAATTTTATAACATCTTATCTTACAGCTGCCACCCTGTCAACTGCTGAACCAGAAATAACTGATGCAGCACACAGTGTCAACTAAATGTAGTCCCTCGCCCATATCTCCTTTGTTTAATCACATCCACTGTATAATTGCATTTACATCACATAGAATCTGAAGAGCACTTCTAATAATGTCCATACACTCATAATAACTGTTTATTTTAAATTATAATTATTGTATTTTTGTAGCTAGATGTCTTTTACATGACAATTGTCTAGCTGACCAATTATGACTGACTGGGAGTGGTAGCTTAGTGCATCAACTGATGCCACTGCAGTGCCTCTGACCGGGAGGTCCTAGGTTTGAGTCCTGACAGCGGCAGGATTTTCGACACTAGTTTTCAGCTAGGTCGAATTCAGTCGCTGTCTGGAGGAGAATTCTAGCGGCCGTCTGCTCTGATCGGTAGTTTTCCGTGGCTTCTCTGATCAACACCAGGCGAATGCCAGAGCCGTACCCTACCAAACAGGCCACGGACCGCACGTGATCTGTCCTTCCCCTTCCTTGTCCTATCCTCTCCCCTTACACACTCACTTACACTAACATGCACTACACTACCACATATTCTAGGAGTCTGGTCGGGAGTTTAGAACTTGTCCCGGCTGGGGCGTTGCCCCGCTGGTGGGAGAGTCCTGGTTAGGGGAAACCCCACTAGCCAACGGTAGGTCGGTGCCGGATCTCGCCATCCAGTGAGGGGAAAATCACCGCCATCTCCTGAGAAAAAACATGCACTACACTAACGGGACTAATGACTGAAGCAGTTGCCGTGCCCGGAAACACGAAAAAATCAATCAATCAGTCATGACTGCATTAAAATTTCATTGACTCTGCTTGAACAGAATTCCTTCAAGGAGAGTTTTTACCTTTTATGTTTGAAACCTAAATATTGTTGATGACCACTGACTGGAGGTGTCCCATTAGAACAAAGGAAAGGTTAGTCTTTGCAACAAAAACTCTGTAAATTTCTCTATGTCCACTGTCTTCCACAAACTAGTCTGGTACATTGCATTTGGCCATCATCTGATGATGATTCAGTCTTTAATACAGTTGCGAAGGACATATAGGCAGCTGACTTAGTACTAGGCCAAAACCTAAAAAATAAGAATTCTTGAATGTAATGTACAGTAACATCTGTCGAGCCGGAAACCTGCCTTAACTGGAAAATTTCTCCAGCCCATGAAGTTCAATGGAATTTTACACAGCATAAAATGGAACCTCTCCAACGCAGGAACAGAATGGTATTTCATGCCCTGCAGGGAAAAAAATCTTTATAAAACAGAATTCCTGTGCATTTATTGCAATTGACAGAGAGGTGCAGATGTTCTTAATAAAGTGAATGCATATAAGCCTGTTGTAAATTCTCTATCCCTGTGGCACGCAATTTAGTAGTGGCTACTGGACATTGAATGAGAGGTGTTTCAGCTGTCAGTGTAGAATTCGACCTTAGGCTCGCTTATCTCTCAAGGCACAGGCCGTAGGAGAATTCCCTCTCTCCTGACTCTGAGCGTGGAAAGGTGTATGGACATGGCTTCTATTCATGCATCTCCCTACCCTTTTCATAAGCTGTCAATGAGTATTTATTGTTAATTAGTAGGTGATTTCTTCCATAAATACGTTAAATGCTAATGTATTTTGAAAATTATTACTTACTTTACTATTATTTTGCAGGTAGAAACTAACTTATAACTTAGTACTTTACTATTATTTTGGGAGTAGAAACATCAATATCACTAGTGGCATAAAATGGACACCCTTGCGTAAAACGGAAACCTCCCTAAACTGGAATTTTTTTGTGTCCCTATCAATTCTGGCTTAGACAGATTTTACTGTATTATTTAATGTTTTAATCTTAATTATCATCATCATCATTATGAACTGACCAGAAATGAGACTTTACCACATGTTTCTATTAATTTATTACAGTATTCTTGATAGATCATTAGTCTTCCAAGTGTTTCTGCTGTTGCTACCTATTTAGTGGTCTGTCTCTTCTCTGATTCCTTTTACTCCTTGTACTTCCAGATTAATTTTGGCAATCTGTTGTTGTTGACTCTCTGTAAATTATTTTTCCATCTACTCTGAGACTGTTCTATCTCTTCTATTAATCCTTTTTTTTTTCTTTCTAATGTATTTATTTCTCATTCTGCCTCTTCTTGTGATTCCCATGAAGTGTTAGAAATTTCATATGTGCCACCTGTAGGTTTTGCTTGTCTTTCTCTTTCATTACCCATGTTTCAAGAGGAACACATGATTCTAGGTTTAGAAACTATATTGTGGAACTTGTTTTGTTTCTGGTCCTTGTTTCTGTCCCTGTCTCTCTTAATTGTCCACATAATCTATTGTAGTTATTAACTTTGTTTTCTATGTCTTCCTGAGTTTGGTTGTATACATTTATGAAATTTCCAAGGTATGAAAATTAATTTACTTCTTCCACTATTTATTACTAGTTTGGCTCTCCTTTGCTTGTTGCCTTGTATTGCCATAACGTTTGTTTTCTGAACTGCTATCTTCATGGAATATTTTTGGGCTACTTAATGTGGTTAAAATATATATTGAAGAGAATGGGTGATAATCCACATCCTTGCTTTAAGCCAATGTTAGTTGTTTCTGTTACCAACTTACTTCCCTCTCTTAAATGTATTTTAATTCTTCAGTTCTTGTATAGACTTTGTATTTGTATTGCATTGATCACCTCTTCTAGTATTTCCCTGAGTTTGTCTATTAATTTTGTCATACACCTTTTCTTCTTCTTTTCTTCTTCTTCTTCTTCTTCTTCTTCTTCTTTCTTCTTCTTTTCTCTTTTCTTCTTCTTCTTCTTCTTCTTCTTTTTTCTTCTTCTTTTTCTTCTTCTTCTCTTTTCTTCTTCTTCTTCTTCTCTTTTCTTCTTCTTCTCTTTTCTTCTTCTTCTCTTTTCTTCTTCTTCTCTTTCTTCTTCTACTTCTCTTTTCTTCTTCTTCTTCTACTTCTTTTCTTCTTCTCTTTTCTTCTTCTTCTTCTTCTTCTCTTTCTTCTTCTTCTCTTTCTTCTTCTTCTCTTTCTTCTTCTTCTTCTTTTCTTCTTCTTCTCTTTTCTTCTTCTTTTCTTCTTCTTCTTCTTCTTCTTCTTTTCTTCTTCTTTTTTCTTCTTCTTCTTCTTTTTCTTTTCTTTTTTTCTTCTTCTTCTTCTTCTTCTTCTTCTTGATCTTTTCCTTTTGGCAAAACATTTCATAAGTGGATTTGGGCCTTCAGAATTCCATTTCATGTATCTCTTTCCGGTGCTTTCCTCCTCCAATCTTTCACTCCTATGCGTTTCATGTCTTCCTCAACACCATCCAACCATCGAAGGGGCGGTCTTTCAACTCTGTGGGCACCACCTGGTTGCATCAATTCTTTACATACAGTTGATTCCAGCAAGCGACAGATATGGCCTAGCCAGTTTGATTTCTTTAAGAATATTGTTTCTATTGTATAACTCCTATATCTCTTTGTTGTGTCGGATTCTCCATTTGCTGCTGTCCTGCACTGGCCCAAAAATTCTTCTCAAGATTTTTCTCTCAAATACACCTAGTAGATATGTATTGTTTTTATTTAAGGCAAGACACTCAGTTCCATACATCACTATAGGTTTTCTGACACCATGCTTTTATCAGTGGTGACGATTTCATCTGAAACATATTCTATTCAAAATTTCTTTTATAACATATTTGATATTTCATTGTACTTGCGAGTTCTATCTCCTGAATCAACAACTATATTGTCTGTGAGATAAACGCAACGAACGAGAAACTGAAAAGAAATGTCTGCTCCAATAATCTTCACTTGATGTTGACATCACTAGTCTCATTTACCTGACAATGCTGAAAAATTTGCAAATTTCATCTGGAATCTGTCTAGTGCAGTATTTTTGTTGGTCTTTGTCACGGTCCAGTTAAATAATTATGTCATCAAAAAACGTGAGGAAAACATGATGAGGTTTCAAAACATTATTATCCGTAGGATAGCTGGATTTACAATTGAACTTTCCTAGGCCAGTAAATAGAATCCCTTTCAAATGACTAATGCTCACATCATATACAGTAAAACCCCGCTTTTACATTCTTGCAATTTACGTTTTCCTGGCACATATTTCTTGACGGTTCCATTAGTTTTCATGTATTCATAGTGTTATAAATACCCCGCTTACACGATCGTATAATTTCCATTTTCCTACAATTTACAACAGTCTGGAAAACTTTGCATTCCTCACAACACACACTGTCATTGCACTTTACCACCACCTTGCCACATTAAAAATGGCCACAACAGAAAGACTATTGAAATGGTGTGATATAATAAAGAGTTATGAAATGTTACAGGAAGACTAGAAGACTTACATACAGTGAAAGCCATTATTAAGCTACTAGGCCTATACAAATGTACATGTAATATTACAGAGGTATTTAAAAAGGTAGAAAAATGATCAACGTCCATTGATAAAAATGTTAGAATGTGCATTACATGCAGAAATGTGCATTGCTAGAATATAAGATGTGTGTGACACAAGCGTCATGTTGGTGCGCGTCGCCTAATGCTGATGGTGCCAGCTGCGTCGACGTGCGTTAGCAACGCTCATCGCCTAGCAGGCATCGTGTGTCGAAAGCTAGAAAATGAGTTATGTTGTAGCATCTTGCTTGAGCTGTAGGCTCAATGCACGTTGCCAAGAGCACTTGTACGCCAAGAGCTCTCGCATAAGATAAGTGTTAATCTACGATGCGCGTTATGTGCACAGGTATAGACGCAGCTGTCATCAGTGTTAGGTGACGCGTGTTAACACTCATGTTACACAGGCCTAAGAGAAGTAGCATCATGATCATTTGTTCATTTTCCTATAATAGGTCAAAGTATGGAATTCTCTGTACATTTTAAACTAAATTTGTTTCATGAACACTAATTTCATTAATAAATACATTTAAAAAAAATACTAGTTGGAACTCATTATGAAACTACTGAAAACAAAACATTTTATTGATTTTAGGAAAATGTAAACTTCGCATTTTTTTCTAGAAGTTAGAAATACCATTTCCCCCTTCATCCAACAATGAGTACATTGTTACACCGTCAAAGGCTATCAGCAATGGATTGTGGGGACTCGTGGAAGTATCGTTGCAATATTTAAAATTCACTATATTTTGGTATTAACATGCCTTAGATTTCCGAAATTTTTTGTAAATTTCGGTCAGATTTCTATTTGACTTTGTAATATTGTTTATTTTGTATCTAATACTGCATATTATAATCCTTTTTGATTGTATGTATTTAAATACATTACATTGTACTCATAGTTTTGAAGAAAAAAATTATTTCCCCTTATTTACACTTCCTGCAATTTACATCATTTTCTTGAGGGTCCCATGAAAAGTTTAAAAGAGGGGATTTTACTGTATTACCTACTATCTTAGAATTAGTAAGGTCTGTATCAAACTTGCTACAGTTTGAATGGTTTTATTTGCAATTTTAAATTACAAGCATGAATTTTATTAAAAATATTGTACCGGGTTATTTTTACTGTCTCGTCTTAGTATGTACTTATGTAATAAAGAGAAAGTATTGTAATACTGCGACAAAACGCAGCAGTTTTTCAACACGAAAATTCATATTGTAAGGCCCTGTTATCCAAAAAATGGAATACTCCAGTTCCTATTTGTAGTAAGTTACTTCTTCTGTTTTGTGTCATCAGATTTTTACTTTTGTGGGTCCTTGATGCTGAGAAGTGGGTTGATGGCAAAATGATTATCTGTGGTCAAAGCTAGTGCCTAAACCATTCTGATTATTTTCTTTAAAGTTGATAGTCCCCAAGCGATGTGGACGAACTTGAGGACCTGTTAGTTGAAAATGATATTTTGATATTTTGGGTACTTTCCATGAAACCTCATCATTTTCAATTTTAATATAATAGTGTAGGTATTTTCATTGAAATCTCTGAATTTTCGAGAATTGCAAATACAATGTTTTCAGTGTCATCCTGCAACTACAGTATCAAAAATCAGTTTTATTTTTTCCCTGCATGAAATCTGTTCTTCCAAAACGTATTAAAATAAGTTTATATACATTTCTTTGATGTTTATATGTTTGAGTAGTTTCTGTGTAATTTTACATGAAATTGGCAAGTTTTAAACAATTATTTTTTTTAGAACGATTTTCCTAAAATTGTTTTCTCAGATTATATATTTGAAAAATGGTATAGGTCTCATTTTTGATGAAGTCTCTGCATTTTTAGAAATTGGAAAAAAATTAATAGCTCCAAACATTTTATTCGATTTTTTCCCTTAGATGGAGCAAAAGACAAGACAAGACACAAAAAAAGGGGGGGGTCTCATTTTCATTTAAATTGTGAATTTTCAGTCATTTCTGAAGTTACAAATAATCCGAGAAAGTTGCACCACTGAAGAAATCTGTTGTAGCACCATTGCAGGTGAACAACTAACAAAGTTTCTTCCGACTGCACATGCAGGCATTTCAGAGAGGATAGAGGTTCCCCTCCATTACTCTCTTCAATTCTCTTTTTGCACCCAAGCATATGCCTGTGTGCTTGCTTGGTCAGGCACTTGGGCCTTCCCAGCAGCCTGCCCTCTTTGTCCATTCTTTGACACCTAACGGAAGATAAGATGTCCAGTAAAAGATAACTACTCCTCAAATTCACTCCAGCTATTCAGTCATCTCACTCAAAATTACTGTGACTTACTGTGAAGGAAAACTATCTTCAACTAAAGGTATTCTTATATTTTTCTCTACAACAGGAAGGAAATTAGAAGAAAAATATTGTAATCGGCACTTTCATTGACAGCAATTAGACAAAATATTCACTTTTGTATTGTAGACTAAATATCGAAGAAACTACTACAAAAACATGGTAATATGTATAAGGGTATAGATGAAGTCATCATTCAAAAACTCCTCTGAACAAGACAAAGAAGAGGTGATGAAAGAAGCGACAGTGAAGATGAGTGACAGGCTATCAACTCCATTCACCGATGACGTCGGTTCACAGGATGGCCATGACAAGCTGCAAACTCTGCTCTGGACGAGAAGCGGGATCTTACAAAATGAATACCCACTTCCAAAAGGAAATATTTAACTTCTTGACCTATAGATCTGGGATTGATTCAAAAGTATTTCTTGTGGTGCAAACTGAATTTGCGTTCTTCTCAGTATAGACATCAAACGCTCCTGGTTTTTGCAAATTAGTTGTGAAAAAAAAAAGTTATTTGTTCTTTCTCTGAAATAATAACTATGAATTATAAAAATGGTGTAAAAAATTGACCTAGGAAATCAGAATTTGGGCTCTAGAAAACCTGGAAAAGTTACTGAATTTAAAACTTTTGGAAGTACAACAGTCCCCATTCAAATGTTGAGATACTGTGAGAAGAGTCATGTCATGTTTCATATCACTCCTAGTGATTAACCCCTTACTGCAGACATGAAATCTTCCAAAATAATTATACAAACATTTGAATTCACCAGTTAAATAATAAAGAAAAGTTGTTTAAAAAAAACCTAGCAAACTTGGAGATGTAATAATAACTCAGGGTATCATCAATCAATCAGTAGTAATTTTACAGTTTTAAGAAAACATGACAATCTTTCCCAGAACATATAAATGAAATGGAAATTTAGAGAGATTAAGGTAAGAATGATATGAAATTGATGATATATTCTTTCATTCACATTCACAGAATTCACAGAAAATTAGTTACATATAATAAATTCATCTGAGGTTAAATGACGAAATTGCATTTTTAGATGGAGACCGGTGAAGAAACAGTAAGCTTCTTTTTTGTGATGAAAAATGATATGTATCTTTCTTTTTAGGCCCCTTTATAAATAGAAAAATATTTTTGTAAATCCAATGAAAAAAATAAGCATGAAGAAATATTTTCCTGTTCTTTTTTCTCTCTCCTTTCTGTTCAGAAATAGGTAAAATAAGGAATCCAATTAATGGAAGCAAAATTGCACACTGAGGATTTGGGTTATATTGTGAACTTAACAGCATTATGACTATCAACAGTTGTTCCATTTGTAAAAGTTGATATGTTTGTACTAAATATTTTAAGTAAAATGTTGATCCAGCTGAAGAGCTTACATCAATTTGCTTTTGTGAAAACTACATCTTCATATTTTCTTTATTTCAAAGGATATCGAAAGGGAACATCTTGAGTATTCCTTTCTGAGTAAAAGTATGTAAGTTTTTTCAATAAGTAAGGCAAAGAAAAATTTTTTTTTTTAATTTGGAAGTTACTATTTGGTGGGCACATACTATTACAACTGGCTGAACAAGATGGAAGAACAAGTGTATCCCAGTTTCCAATATTGCTAACAGTGTGCCGATGAGGCAGCTATCAAACTAGCAGGCATTGCTAGAGCACATTTGAAATTAAACTTGCAAAAATCATCAGAGGCAATATGTAATTTAGCTTTGTAACAAAATAATTATATAAGATGAAGAAAATGGGGCTATGTCAAATTGTGCTGCTGTTTAATATTTTTCAGAGGAAATCATAGTTTTGAATTGTGAAAGAATTATAAATACCTATCTCTCCTGAAATCTTTCTTGTTTTGCACCTATTTTAGGTATTTCTATTATAAATCTAAATTATTTAGACCTTACTTAATAATTCTATTTTGTTACAGAACACTATTTAATGTACCACGCATTCGACTTGATCTTCTTCCATTTTATGCAAGATTAGTTGCTACTCTACATCCTGTAATGCCTGATGTTGCATCTGATTTAGCTCAGATGCTTAAGCAAGACTTCAAATATCATATTCGAAAAAAGGTAGGTAATATAATATGCATATTAGGTACTACAGTTATTTATGTAGGCTTAATACCATAATTTTTGTTTTTGAATGCAAAATAATAGTTATATATTTAATTACTTAATAAAGTCTACAACCAATTTCCATTTATTCCTACATCCATACATTTACATAGTGGCATCAGTAGGGAGGGTGGTCCGCCCCAGGTGACACCATTTTAGGGGTGACAACCAAACATCTTACCTTTTTTAGGGGCAAATATTATTTACAAAATTTCCTTTTTCTTTGTGAGTAATCTAATAGTTCAAAAATAACTTTAGTACCACTCATAAGTTTTGGTTCTTGAATTGTCAATTTTCAAAATTCAAGGTACTTAAAATAATTTTGTCTCAAAAGTATAATACACTGAAAATACATTCACTCCCTATCCAACATTTGTTTATCTTAAAATGGTTTTCTATTTCTTTGTTACCTATTTATTTTGAGGGTAGCATTCTTCATTATTTAAAACAAATCTTGTGTAATTTTTAAAGTTCCATTGAATTGAGTATATTACCTACAACAAAGAGTCGACTAGAATTTTCTTCTATTGTTATTCATTTCTAAGCAATTCTAGGAAATATTCCTGGTTTTCTCCAAACCATAGACCTATCTCATAAGGGGTTCATCTATAAATTACATAATGGTGAAGGGGGAGGATATTTGAGGCAGCATTACACTGTTACATAGGGGTAAAGGGATCATAGTTTAGTGTTACACAAGACATGTTGATATTTTTCAATATTTATAGAAATAATTTCTTTTATTCAGCCTTATACTAAAACATTAAAATAATAACAAATTCAATTAAAAATATACATAAATTAAAAAGTTCTGATAGCACCACCTGCAGTTTTTGAATGGTTGAAGTTATTGCAATGCAGTTTTCACGGATGTGCATGAGGAAATGGGGCTAATTAACACATGTATTCATTTCTATTTTATAATGTGTAATTTTCGAGATATTGAGATAACTTTGGTTTTTCAAATGGAACTTATAATATATTTTTTACTCTATCATGACAAGTATAAAAAGATGAATCCAATGAGATACATTTTGTCAAATGTTTGAGAAGCATTTTCTTGAGTAATTTTGATTTTTTGCGCGTTTTTAATGGTTATTGTAATGCCCTGAGCATGTGCTACCTGGGAGAGCACTGCACAACCTTAGTTGGTTGATTGTTACATTTAAAATATACATTAAACACTTGTTGCAAAAAAATCAAAATTACTCAAAAAAAAAAAATTAAATTAAAAAAAAATAAATAAAAAGCTTATCTAACATACGAAAATACGTACATCAACTAAAAACTATGTAGACTAAAAAATATGTATAGTTCCAGGAGGAAAAACAAAGTTACCTCAATATCTCGTAAAATGCAAGTGATGAAATGGAAACTAATACATACATCAATTAATCTCATTCCCTCACGCCGTACCGTGAAAACTGCAATGCAATAACTTCAACCATTCAAAAATTACCGGAGAGGCTAAAGTTATGTGATTCACCCTGTATAAATTATTATAGTAAATGGAATTATTGGGTCATCAATTGTGTATTCATAGATTATGAAGAAAATATTCAAAACTAATCTATAGTATATTCTACACCTTTTGAACTTCAAATTGAGACCAAACACTTTCAACTTGAGAACAAGCACTTTCAAATTGGGAACAATTTATCAGATTGGAAACAAGCTCATTCAAATCGAGATGAATCGCCTTCAAATTGAGAAAAAACACTTGACTTCTTCATTTTCAGATCCAAGGCATTAAAATGAAGGAAAATGGCGTTTAAATAAAAAAAACAAGAAAGGACTGCGAATTAGGAATACATTTTATTGAACTGAATGAAACAGAAAAATAACATAGATTAAATGTATTACACAATTATATCAATTAAATTTAAAGCATTTGGTATGAATCTTGGAATATGAGCAATGAACTTTGCACAGATATTGACATATATTGTATTGATATTGTTTGTTTTTTTCTAAGTCTAGCCAAAATTCTGTTTGAGATATATTTGATTTTCCTCCACCAGTTAATATATTTGGCAACTGCTGTGTAACTGAATGAAGTTCTTTTCTTCCTGTCCGTGCTTCCTCAAAATAAGTTAGTTTCGTCCATGTCCATATAAGAACATCATCTGCTTGATAACTTAATAGCTGCAGAACATTTTCGCGATGTTTTGTTTTTATTTCATTGCTTTTAGTTTTCTTGGGCTCTCTTCAAATTACCTTAAGTGTGAATAATAAAACATCTAAATGTTTTCATGAACATTCTGTGAACACAATAATTTCAGTATTTTTCTTGAAATTAACATTGAAGTTCCTGTAGTGTAAGCCTTCGATTCTTCTCAATATAATCAATAATTAATTCACAGTGTTCGTCCATAATTTTCACCTTTTTCCTTACACTCCATTGTTTGCTTTCATTTTGGTTCTTCTCCGAGTAAGCAGTATTTTTTTTCTCCGAATGTATTCACCAGATCTCTCCAATATTCATTATTGTTAAATAAAGCACACATTTTCTGTTTGATGCTTTCTGCCTCGCATTTTTAATATACAGCATATTAATAATATATAATTGATTAACAAGAAAAATTGTCTTGAACATCTAAATAGAACATGAAGTCATAACCTCTTTTTGTCAACAAAAACAATTCTTCTTGTTTTGAACTCGTTTCCTCTCAATATGAAAATGATACGTCTCAATTTGATTGTGATTTGTTTCAATGAAAACAAGTTTGTTCCCAATTTGAGTGTACTTGTTCTCGATTTGAATGTGATTGGTCTCCTTTTGAAGTTGAAACGGTATAGAATCCAATTAAATTGGCCCAGTGGCCTTGGAGCCCATGTGTCATTCACAACAGTGTGCATGGCTTGTCAGATATTTTCTCGCTTTCGCGTCCTTCGTTCAAAAATTGTCTCCTAATTTGTTTTCAGGTGCAGTTCCATTATAGATGCATTACAAGGAGGAGACGGGGTATTTAGAAAAGTCCAAATTTGCATTTAGTAATGTATGGATATCCCCTAATGTGCAAAATTAGTTTTGCCAGATAACCCCTTTGATTCCTAGGCTAAGTATTTTTGTAGTTTTATTGGCTGGGTACAGTTTGGACCTGCAGTATTTAAAAAAAAAACACCTTTTTTTTAAAATAATATTTTGATTATTGATTGAAGGTAATTTTTTGGGTTGTAATTAAAGAATGTAAATACTATATTCAATATTTTTCATTTATTGTTGTAAATTTGTGTGAATTTTACTTAAAGATAGGTCTCTTCAGATCCTCAATCCTTTAATGGTGTGGGAGGGGGTTTATTAAATATTTTGTTGTATGTTTTGAAAGTAGTGGTAGTTAAGATTGGGTTAAAATAGGAACCAATGTCTTCTGTAAAGCACTACCAGTACATGTTTTCGAGACATATGAAGTATTTAATATATTACATATAAAATGTATAATAGAAATAAAATATGTTATCTAACTACTACTAAAACTTTAATGAACAAATTCACAAACTGCCAGAATTATATTTTAAAACCATTTTACCCACACAGTAAACATAGGGTCTCTCTCTCTCTCTCCCTCTCCCTCTCCCTCTCTCCCTCCCTCTCTCTCTCTCTCGCCCTCTCCCTCTCTCTCGCCCTCTCCCTCTCTCCCTCTCTCTCTCGCCCTCTCTCTCTCTCGCCCTCTCTCTCTCGCCCTCTCTCTCTCCCCTCTCTCTCTCGCCCTCTCTCTCGCCTCTCTCTCTCTCGCACTCTCTCTCCTCTCTCTCGCCCTCTCTCTCTCTCCTCTCTCTGCCTCTCTCTCGCCCTCTCTCTCTCTCGCCCTCTCTCCTCTCTCGCCTCTCTCTCTCTCTCCCTCTCTCTCTCTCCTCTCTCTCTCTTCTCGCTCCTCTCTTCTCGCCTCTCTCTCTGCCCTCTCTCTCTCTGCCCTCTCTCCTCCCTCTCTCTCTCTCGCTCTCTCTCTCTCGCCCTCTCTCTCTCTCCTCTCTTCTGCCTCTCTCTGCTCTCTCTCTCTCTCGCCCCTCTCCCTCTCTCTCTCCTGTCTCGCCCTCCTCTCTCGCCCTCTCTCTCTCTCGCGCGCGCGCCCCCTCTCTCTCTCTCTTGCGCCCCCTCTCACTTTCTTGCTCGCTCACGCACACGCTCTCTCGTTTTTATTAATTTTCTTACTATCATTATTGTAGATTTTGATTTCATTGGACTTTTCTAAAATAAGATGATTCTAAAAAGGATTAATTACCATGAATATAGATTACCTTTTATTAGATGTCCTTTTAACTAACTACAGGTTTTATCAAGGGGGATAACTAAAAGAGAGATGAACCCAGCATTACCACCCTGGGTGACATATGTATAATAGCACCACTGCATTTACACTTCTGTGAAAGATTTCTAAAGCACCCTATAAGTGTATTTTAAATAAAGTTAGGGAGAAGGAAATATCCGTGGATCATTCCTGTTCCATTCAATTCTGTGTTCACATACCAAAGCTATAAGCACAGATTGTGGACTGGAACATGTGGAGAAGCAACATCCTTATTTGGTAATTTGAAATTGTTGATCTTTCTTCAATTATTTTTACATTCTTGCCTACTACATACATAGTCAAGAAAAAGTATTGTAATGCTGCAGAGGAAAGTGGTGATTTTTCAACAGAAAATCTTGTATTATAAGTCCCTGGTATCAAAAAAGGGAATAAATCTTCTTTCTTGTTCTTCCTTTCCTTATTCTTTCTTCTACTTCTCCTTCTTCTTCTTCTTCTTCTTCTTCCTTCTTCTTCTTCCTTCTTCTTCTTCCTTCTCTTCATTTCTTCTTCTTCCTTCTTCTCTTCATTTCTTCTTCTTCCTTCTTCTCTTCATTTCTTCTTCTTCCTTCTCTTCATTTCTTCTTCTTCTCTTCTTTCTTCTTCTACTTTCGTGGTTTAGGCTAGAAGGCGTGTTCCAGCTTCCCTCTCTTCACCCTGCAAAACTACTTGTTCATGTTGTATGGCTGTAGGTTTTTGATAACTTCACACAAAACTAAGAATGGAGTATCTTAAAAATTGTATCTGTTTTATTTTGGTGTTGTGGTCTTTCTAGAGTTGTCATATGACTAAACAAATTGTTATAAAGTATCTCCTCTCTCAGTGAAAGAATATTTCTAATATTTTGTTTTCTGCTTTCAGGACCAAATGAATATTGAATCAAAAATAAAAATTGTTCGTTTTATTGGCGAGTTAGTGAAATTTCGAATGTATTCAAAAATTGAAGGATTGTATTGCGTTAAAGTACTTGTACAGGACTTTACACATCATCACATAGAAATGTGTTGTAACCTTCTGGAGTCCTGTGGTAGATTCTTCTTTAGGCATCCAGACTGTCATCAACGAATGAAAGTGTATTTGGTAAAAACATTATACATTATAGTCTTTGGAATATTTTAAATTTTGAAACATTTATTTGATAAATTTTTTGTTATTTCTGATTTCAAGGATCAAATGATGCGGAAGAAAGCAGTCATGGCATTAGATTCACGATATGTGACCATGATAGAAAATGCATACTATTATGTAAATCCTCCTGAATCAACTCAAAGTGTGGCGAAAGAACGACCTGTAGAACATCAATTTATTCGTAAAATCTTATACCAAATGTTGATGAAGACAAATACTGACAAAGTTCTGCGTTTAATGAGAAAGTTAGATTGGAATAATGCTGACACTCATTCATATGCAGTGAAGTGTTTAACATATGCCTTTAAAGTAAAATACTTCAATATTCGCTGTCTTGCCAGTCTTTTGGCTGGACTAGCTACCCACCAAGTAAGTTTTTGTGTTTGCCTTTTTTTAATGGTTCTTGTAAATTGCACAGCAAACAAGCTTAAGCTATGCAATAAGGTTGGATGTCAAGTTCCAGTAATAAAATCTTAAAATGAATTTCTGTCATGAAGGAAGCAGTTGGTGCGCAAGTTGTAGATGGTGTCCTTGAAGATATTAGGTTGGGAATGGAAATGAATCTTCCAAAATACAATCAAAGAAGAGTTGCCATGATCAAATATTTGGGAGAATTATACAATTACAGAATGTTGGAAAGCAGTAACATATTTCAGGTTAGTTTATATTTTGATAAAATAATGTTTGTGTAATTCAATAAAAATTATACTTCTGGTAATGTATGATGAAAAGTAACTTAGGTAGTAGAATTTAAAACCTCACATATTGTGTCATTTTTTTTCTCTTTGATTTTGAAGGAATTTTTTTGTACTGTGTGCTTTTCAAAATGAATGTAAAATTATTGAAGCAATAATTTTATTATACTAATTAAGTAGTGTATTTAGTGTGTAGTTGTAATTTTTCTTAATTTATTTATACAGTTGAACCTGGATAAGAGGAAAACATTCATACTTAGTGAGACTCATTATGAAGTCCTGAATTTTTTATTAGAAACAACCCCTTTTAGTGAGAATGTAAAACCTACTTACCTAAGACTGGTTTATCTGTGCAGGTTTTTTTTAGTGTTTGATAACTGAGAAATTCACATTCTTGGGTTTCCCATAAACATAGCATTTTCCAAACTTTCTGGACGTTTTGATATGTTCTTCAATTCTTATTAATATGTACTAATCCTTATCGAAAATTCTGTTGAAGACCAGTTGGCAGAACACAACAGAAACACACATCATTCAATCCATTGTACACATCTTGCAAATGCTGAAGTGTAAGTTAAATTTGTTTCTAGCTACAGAAAAATTGAAGGTATTGTGAGAATATGATAGAGACAAGAAACATGAAGTTTGTAAACAATGTGATATGCCAAAATGAACTCTTTTATTTTAATTTTTGACTTGCATTTTACTTGGAGTAAAACAATGTAATGCATAACGCATTTGTGAATAAAGTTGTTTGTAAAAGTGTTGAATTTTTGTTTAACATTCACCTTTGTAACTAGAACAAACGTGGTTCTAATCTGCAAAAGTGAATTCCTCTGCAAGTGAGACAAACTCTTTTTAAACTTGAATAAGTGAGAAACTAGGTATGTAAGACACCTCATTAAGTAGAATGTACGTGTCCTAAAATCCCACTTAACCATGTTTCACTGTAATTTAATTTAATGGCATAATCTACAGATGTGGGAAACTACTATAAAATTTCTTCATTTCAGATTTCAATGCAATTTTTTATATAATGTTTTCTCTTTTACTTACAAAGGTTTATTCTTAAAAATGTAGGAAGTGCCAGCCTCCAGCAAGAGCCTATGCAATGCAACGAACAAGGATCCTTGTGGATATTAATGATTCTTTATGGTATTTCGTTAGTCTTTAAAGTTTGAAATACAGTTCGGTTCATTAATTATTGTGTTTCTATATGTTTTTTATATTTTAATTTAACATTACATACAGGGAAATAAAAATTCAAAATCTAATTTTAATTATTGAGAAGAAATAATTATTTCAATGAAATCAGGTGTTTTATTTCATGTTCCAAATTAATTGTTTACGAACATAGGCTTTTGAGGAAGCTATGGCATATTCCCTTTTCAAGACTGTTCAAATTGGATTTGTGGTTTACTCTGAAATTCATTTTGTGTATTTCTTTGTAGGTTCTTTATTCGTTGATAACATTTGGCGTAACTTGGGAACATGAGCATCCATCTCCTCTAGATCCACCAGATAATTTGTTCCGAATAAGACTAGTTTGTGTATTGTTGGAAACTTGTGGACAGTATTTTATAAGTGGTATGAGCAAGAAGAAACTAGATATATTCTTGGTGTACTTCCAAGTAAGTGAAACTTTCTTAGTATAGTAAATGCATGATTAACCCCGCTATGCTCGTGCACAGATTCTTGAGTCCGCACCAATTTATTTTTCTCTTTTTAATGTTTTCACCTTAGGAATCACGTGTTTTTTCAGTACCCTCCTACAAACAGTTGTTTTAAATCATTCTTTCGTTTCGGTTTTGACTAGTGTAGTTATTTCAGAGTAATCAGCAATTGCAGACTCTAGGTCCAACATTAGCACTAGCATTACTTTCTTGCTTTTAGTTTCAAAAAATGGATTAAAAAATGGATCAAAGTGGAAACTTAGCAATGCAGTATTCAGCTTTTTGTGTAGTTTTTTTAAATTTGTACAATCCAAGTAAAAATATTTTGTTCATTAATTCACAAATGTGATACATATTTGAAACACTTTTAATTGGTTAAAATTTTTTGTGTCGATATTAATTTTTCATTAAATTATTTTAACATTCCCATGCTTTTTCTTTGCAATTTCCTTTTATACCGAGAATAAATTCCTTAAGCTAAGTGTGGATCCAAGTGTGAAAAAATAATTGTTTAAAAATTGCCTATCTTTCACCCAAAAATACGCGAAAACTACTCATATTTTCGAAAAATTATACATGTTCCTGAATTTTCAGAACAGATTTTATTAAGGGAAAAAATCTATATCTTCAGTATTGTAGTCATAGGAAGAAGACAAAAAAAATTGCAATACAGCAGTTTTCGAGAAATGAGGGTTCCTCAAAAAATCCTCAAAAAATCAAAATATCTGTTTCAAACGTGCTGGACCCCGAATTCATTTACACCGATCGGGGAAAATTTTGGAGAAAATTGAACGGTTTAGGCACTAGCATTGACCAAAGACGGTTGTACATACGTTTTGCCGTCAGTCGATTTTTCTGTATCAGGACACACAAAACATGGTTTCTGACTACACAATGTGTTAGAGGAAGTAATTTACCAGGTATAGAAACGATTTATCCACTTTTTCGTTACCAGGGCCCGGCAGTAAGAGTTTTCCTGTCAAAAAATCGCTGATTTCTGACGCACGTTAACAATGCTTTCTCTTGAGAAACAAGGCGAGAAAGTAAAAAGATGTTAACCCCCTTCACACGTAGACACTGCCGCATGCTTCTGAGAAGGGGCAGAGCCCTTCCCATGCAGCCACCGCCTTCCCACATCCACTCTTCAATTAATGCATTGTAATTACATGTTCCAATTCTATATATTGCAGTTTATGTGGAAAGACATTTCCCAAATCAATCTTCTTTGTTTGTATTTCTTGTATACTGCTTAAATGGAGAAAATTGTGTAAAGCTGCTGAAAATGTGTTGATATTTTCACAGAAAAACACATTCTTGATACCAAAAAGTGGATTTTTCTTACTTATATACATGTAACACAGAATTTTCACCAAAATGTCTGCACCGTGATTGATGTGGTTGATGTTACAGCCCCTCAAATTTGAAATGAATTTTTTAATTTTTGGTGGTACTTTTCACAAAGCCTCTAGGATATTCTCAAAAATAACTCCCATGTTTTCTTTGTTTTTTTAAATAGCACAAAGTACACTTGCATCAATGTCACAGGTTAACATTTTCAGTAAAACCTCTGAATTTTTGCGAACTGCACGAGTTTAAAATTTATTGGACACCCCCGGCTCATACAACATGTTTTTGAAAGGTGAAATTTTTTTGTAACCCATTAACGCCCAGTTTCTTCATTTGAGGAGACACGTTTCTAATCAAGTCAAATTTGCTTCATTGAAATAATTTAGAATTTTATTTCTTTAATAGATGTAGACATCCTATACGGAACATATAAGCAAGTTTTAGTAATCCTGAATGCTAGATGTTGTTTTAGATCACTAGAGCATTGTACGCTTCTGACCAGGGTGTATTCATGAGACGCATCAGTGTGAATCTTTGTCTAAAACAGTAGCTACTACGTACCTGTGGTAAAGTTGGTGGGAGAGGCCCGTGTAAAACCAACAGTGGTTGGTCTGCAAAGAAGCTGATAGAGCATATGCAGCTAAGGTCTAACAATCTTAATACTTTTTCTTAAAAGCAAATACAACCAGTTGTTGGCACAATGGATTAGCACTATAATTTGCAAAACCATGCTACCAATGAGCCTCAACAATGACTGTGATTACGGATGCGATGACAATGGTTGAGCTTTAATGGGTTAATGAAATCTGTTTTTCAAAAGTAGAAAAATTAAATAATCATGTTCTATTTTTTTTAAATATCATTTTTCACAAATTCATAAACAAGTTATTCTCAAAATCTGTTCCAATTTTTTCTTTAACTATGCAGTAGTCACACATGGACTCTCAGATTACAGTTCATTTTTATTTTTCCTTTTAATATCTTATACCTTTGGAATTGCATTATTTCAGTTCCTTCTTACAAAAAATAGTTTGTAACGAATTTTTTATGTCGGTTTGACAGTGCAGCGATAATAGAGCTATAAGCAACTGCAGTCTAGCGTGACTACTGGTACTACCTCAGAATGTGTATAAAAGTAAAAGAATAAATATGCAAGTAAAGTGAATGAAAGATGTAAATTTATAAGTGTGGTGCATTGTTAATATAATTTTTGTAATCTTGTTCAATGTGTTAAAAAAATCACTAATATGGTATATGCGTTTTTAAACACTTCAAAATACATATAAGTTACAAAATTAGTCTTCCATTGATTTTAACTTGTCATTAAAACTTTTTAACACTACAGGGCCTTTCTTACACAAGTTCCTTTTATTTTGATTTTTCTACCTTGCCTTTATCCACTTTTGGCTACATGCGGTCTTGCAGTCTGTAGTGACTACTGATATTTAATAATAGGTCACAACTATTGTAGGGTTAAACTTTTTGTAATAATAGAGCAGACTACATAGAATTGTGTTCAACACATGCAATTTTCATTACATTTGAATTGTCAAAAAATTAAACGTACCTATGTATTTTGTTCAAAAATTCTGTGCTTTATAAAAATATTGTATAACTGTTACAAATAATACATGTCGTATTGTAACACCACTAGTTTCTGAACTAGAAACTTTTATTGAATTATTATGTTATTTTATATTATAAAAATATTTGCATTGTTTAATAAAATTAATGGATGAGTTTTCAGTTTGTGAGTGATAAAAGAAATAGTTGAAAAGGTGCTTTTTGTAGGATGCAATTTTGCAAGAAGTATATTACAGGTTATTGTTTTGTATTTTATGTATGAAAAAGGCAAATTTTATCATATAAACATGACATGTGTGTATATGTGAAATGTGTGTATCAGCTTGGTGCGGCTGCCATAAGTAAATAAATGTAATGTAACAAAAATGTATTCTCGTCATAATGTTCACAATAGGCACACTAGAGAAACTAAATTTGACAAGTAGGATGTACTTCCTCAAAGCTTGACCTGTGCAATTAATTTTTGTTCTATTCTCACAAAAATGTATTGAGTTTACTTTGATGCTACTTTCATTCATTTTATAATTTCATTTTGCATTTATTTCCATACTCTTGTTTACAAAATGTACAATGTAGAATTGCATGTAAAAAACCTGTGTGTGTTCATGATTTTATTATTTTGTATCATTTGCAACTTACATTGAGAATATCAAGGATGTACTTGAAATATTTTGTCTTTTTAGCACTATTTCTGGTTCAAATACTCCGATCCTGTATGGACAGCAGAGACGCCATTTCCTGTTGGCATCAACTATATGTTTAAAGACACAATAACTAGTCTTCGACCCAACATTCATTTGATCACTTCATACAGTGAAGCTACAGAAGCTGTGGCAAAACTCAAGTTAGAAGAATCTACGTCTTTGTTTCCTCAATCTGAAACATCAGCTGCTGAAATAAAGGAAGAAACAGAAGAAAATATTGTGAATGCTCCAGAAGAATCAAGCAGTCCTATTCCTGAAGAGACTGGTAATATATGTACATAAGTTAGCTTACCTTACATTACTTCTTTGATCAAGATTATTCTTGATTTTATTTTATGCTTTCAGCTTCTCTAAAAACGAAACAGAGGATGATGATATAAATGAGGATGAAGAAGAAGAAGATGGTATTTGTGGTGACAATGTTGAGAGAGAACCTGATGATGATGAGGATGAGGATTTGACGGAACCGTTGTCTGGCGACATGGATGATGCTGACATGGATTGGGTTGGAAATGGTGATGCAGCTTCACATATGTCAGAAGGAGATAGTCAGGTTAGTTTATGCTTTACTCTTGTAAAAGAAATGCTTTTTATTTGACTAATTGTATATACCGAGTCTCAGGGGTAAGTATATTTGAGTTTGTTTTTATACATCTCAAGTAAATATTCACAATTGAGTTTTACAATAATATAAGGTGGCCTCATTTTTGGAAACTGGGAAAAGTAATGGAATCATTAGAAATCAGGCATTTTTTTTATTTTTATTGTAAAAATTTCCATTTTTCATTATAGAATACAATTTCATTTTTCATTGTAGTTTGCTGTTGTTAGTAATGTGCATCTTGAATTTGTTTATAAGATGCTCTCATGCTCTTCCTCTCCTATCAAGTTTCTCAAAACTCTGTTGAAATTGCTGGAGGCACAGAACTCTAAAAGGCAGCTGTCCTTTTGACAGCTTATTTGCCACCAGTGAGGCGGTACCTTGGCGACCAAGGTGATGAATGACAAAGTTGCTTGAAATTGCACTCTCCAGATGCCACAGCTCAGTATGTGATATAGAACTGAAGAAAAAAAACTGTAGCTGAGATGCATGCTCTCAGCCATCTTACATGGAATATTCATTAGAATTGTTCTGCCCAAATATCGACTTATGCGCATGAGAGAAATTTGGGAGTGTTTATTTATTCAAGACTTTATTGAAACCATTGTTTTGTGTTGCCCATCGGATCTAAACTCAACCTCGCAACCAATTTATCTAATTACTAAGTCACACACTTCATTGAGATACAAGTTTTGGTTGGTCTGCTTGTGTATATCGTCGTGAGAACTGCAATAGGTAGTTTGTCAAATCTACCAAACTTTCCAGGAGGAATGAAAAACATTCTCTACCTCTCCTTCTTGACAGTCGCTTTCACAAATGTAAAACCATGATATTCAGTTGTTCTTTAGTGTGCTGTCTTTCAACACTTATTGCAACTGCTGTGGTTCTTTAGATTGATCACAATGCACAATGGTGTAATGAACAAGAAAGTGAAGTTTTTTGACATGCAACCTAGTGTGGTTACCACGACGGTATGTTAATTTTAAAATTTGGACATGAGAAGATACTCTTCCTTTTTGCAAAATACTTGACTGGAAGGCCAATATTTAGGACAACTGTTAGAAAAAGTTTCAAAATCCTAATAAATTTCTTTCAATTTGACTTTTCCACAGTTTGGAAGAAGACAGAAAAATCACTTGTGCAGCTGCACTTCATGCTTTTTTGCTAATTCAGTGTATTTTTCATTTGTAATTTTTGTTTTTCAATATCAAGTTATACTTAATCATCAACTTGCACTTTCATTGTCTTCTTCTCAAAAATAATTATCACAGTTCTAATAAATCAGCAATTAATTTGAAAAGAACATTCAAGGCCTCTCAGACTGGATGTTGCTAATTAGGAACTATTGACTTATGTTTGGGGTTGTTAAAGGTTAATAATTTTCAACACACCAAAATTTTGAAAATAATTCTATTAATCATGTTCATTGCTCCCGTGTCTTTGTTTGTGACTCATTTTTTTGCCGTAATCCCATTTAGTAATTAGATTAATGTGTGTGTTCATCTGCAACTCATAGTTAGATCTCTTCTAGCCCAGGGGCATATCCAGAGAAAATATCAGGGGAGGGGGAAGCAATTTCTGTTCAGACCCCAATAAATACTTTCTTAAATTTCGAAACTTGAAATGAAAATAAATGCCTATATTCATAAGAGCAATACTGCTTTGGATGTGATGTGAACTATTTGTGATCATTATTTTGAATAAATTGAGTAAAATCCAAAAAAAGAATTGAGGTTGGGGTGACATGGCTGGTGTACACCCCCCACCCCCCCCATCACAAAGATGAAAAACTTTTAAGGCAAAACAATGCCCAGTTATGGCTAACAAAAAAATACATATTAAAACTGTGACTATAGTTATTGCATTCATTCTTAGCCAACTCATTGCTTGTTACACTTATCAGTATTTTTATTAGTGGTCTCTTTGAACAAACATACACTAGTGGATATGAAACAACATCATTCTAACTCTAAAACAATTAAAAAGAAACTAAGACAACTGAAACTTTGAGAAAATATTTCTCTGAATTAATAAAATGTACATATGTGAACTCCGGTTATAGTGAAATCGGTGTATAGTGAACTTAAAGTCACTTGTCCCATTTCACTTGAATTACAAATAAGCATAAGAATGTTCGGTTATAGTGAATCAGCTATAGTGAATTGAGGAAATATATTCTGGAAATTAATTTCCTCCTGGCAAGAATATATCATCTCAGTGACACAAATTCCAACACTAGTCGGCTTGGAAAAAATAGCCAAAGTTCATAATTGAAGACTCCCCTGAGGTGGAGGTAGCGGACCCAGAATGTTTAATTCAGCGATCAGTTTCATTAGCTGCTTGTGCCATGTCACTATCAAAAGGATCTTATGTGTTATTAAGCAAATAAAAGGACCTTCAGAGAAGGGACGATATTCTAACAGTGCAAGCAGCATTGAAGGGTGTCAAGACTGCATAAAGATACTTACAGACAGTGGGCAATGAAGAATTAAGTATGAAGAGAGCAGGAACTTGAGAAGGATCTGGACAAATTACTGATGAAAAATGTGTGAAGCAAACAATAGAAAATAATGATTTTTTTAAGGTCAAATAAAGAGTTTGAAATTTTCAGTTGGTTATGTTAATGTATTTTGCCTTAAATTAATAAAATTAATCATTGTGAAGAAATTCTGTTCAATTTTGTCATCATCAGATGTAGAGAACCTATGATAAAGTGAACTAAAAATGTTCGACCCCAGAAGTTCACTATTACCGGAGTCGATTGTATACACAAAAATAATAAATGCAAATCATGTATATACAATGGAAATGAAAGGATACATCAATAGTGGTCTAAAACATTGATACAACTTAATATACTAATTTGAACATAGAAAATTTTATTTATTTACCATATGGGTTCATGTACACGGGATAGTAACACAATATCATGATGTAATATTACAATGCAATCAGATAAACTTTATTTATTATAGTTAATTACTAAATGAATGTTCACTGTATGTGCTACTACAAAATTATATACTTTATACTTACGATCATTAATTTAAAAAATATAGCATTGTTTTTTAACCTAAAATCCACACATCGACCAATGTCTCCAAGGAAAAAAAAAAAAAATTGAGTATTTGAATACATGAGTTTATAAGACATGATATATAGATATTGTGGAATGCAACTGACATAACAGTGATTACGTAGGCTTCCGCGGCCGGAGTATGTCTCTTGGCTGTCCGGGAGAAGCCGCGTCGGTTTGATCGTCGCTGACGTTTCGGCCAACATCTTGTGGCCTTCCTCAGAGCGACTGCTTGAGCAGTATCGGCCACAAGATGTTGGCCAAAACGTCAGCGACGATCAAACCGACGCGGCTTCTCCCGGACAGCCAAGTGACATAACAGTGATTATGTCCAAATCTAGAAAACTTGGATTCTTAAGTTAAAAATTGTATAAAGTATGAATTTGTACATCGGTAATTACCGATCATGTCTTTAAAATGTGAAGATAGAAATTTTTCCTTAATGAAATCTGTTAATCAAAAACAGATCTTAAAATAAGGTGTTATTCAATTCTTTGAAATTATGAGTAGTTTTCACGTAATTTTGCATTTTTGAAAATTTTTATTTTTCCTCATATGTAGCAAAGACTGGCAAAGAAACTGTGCTGGTTCTGTTTAAAGCAAACTGTATTTTTGAAAATTCCAAGAGAAATTAACATTGCAAAAGTGCAGTATCGATGATAGAAATTTTGTGGTTAATGAAATGTGTATGTATATGATTTGTGTGTGTGTGTGTGTGTGTGTGTGTGTGCGCGCGGTGTGTGTGTGTGCGCGCGCGGTGTGTGTGTGTGTGCGCGCGCGCGCGTGTGCGCGTGTGTGCGCGCGGTGTGTGTGCGTATGTGCGCGCGGTGTGTGTGTGTGTGTGTGTGTGTGTTTTTACACTTACTTAAGCATCATTTTTGCAAATTCAAATTTCCCACGGCCCTCAATTTTTGAAACTAGGCAGTGGACTTTTAAACAATGTCAATAAAATGAAATTTAGACAGGAAAAGGTTCCTTCGTAAGTGGAAGAATGTTAAAAGTTGAAGAGGGGGCATTGGGGTTGTCTCTTCGTAGTTGCAAAATAAAAAAATTAAATTAAATTACCAATGGCGAGACGTGGCATGTTCATGTGATTATCGCTAATTTGCCCAGTACCCAGGACTATCTTTCTGAAGGGGATTGGTGAGGAAGTTGCAAAGCTGAAAAGGGTTTCGTTTTTTAAATGCTCAAAACTATGCTCATTTTTTGGATCTTTATTCCTTTTTTATTAAATCTCCTGGACTCCCTTACAGCAATATTGAAATGCTTTAGAAATTTTGTTATGAAGGCAAAACTGAAATTCAATCAATCTAATAAATGTGAAATTTAATAATTATTTTAAAAACTTGATTAAAATATCGATAAGAAAAGGAGTAATTCTGGGAATTAAAAAAGGGAATTAAATTTAATTTACACAAAAACAATATTGTATGTTTATAACATAGTGTCATGTGTTGCATAATAAATGTTACATTGAAATAATATCTATTTCAGAGTCAAGAAATTCCATTGCCTGTAGATAGTGATGGTATTGCACATGGCCCAAAATTACTGGAATGTCCTGAAGATGAAGACTTTTTAACAGCATTTGATAGAATGGTATCGGACAATATTCAAGATCGTATGCGTGAAACTGTGAAACCTCAGCAAGTTGATATCTCTGTTCCTCTCCATATAAAAGGAAGTGCTAAAAAAACTTATGGTATGCTTTACTTTTTATTTTGTTATCATTTACATTTGAGTTTCCACTGTAGAGAAGTTTGTTATAATTATTAATGTCATCAGGCCAAAAAGCAAATTTTGAGTACTTTTATTATGAGCAACATTCCTAACACCATCTTATTAGAAAAATTATGGCAATAAGTAATACCTCCTCTTGGAATTGGAGTCCTCATATGTCATCTGCTAAAACTCATTTGTTTTGGTTGTTTTTAACAGACTATAGACTGATCAAATCCTTAATGGATGCAGGCTGTTAAGAGAGAGTTTTTGTTCCTCTGGTTGTGTTAAGAGTACAGTATTACAATAAACTTGTTTAGCTGTCTGAATATGTTATAATCTTATTTGATGATTTCTGTACATAAGATCTTGGCGAGTATTAAGACTTTGTCAGTTACTTTGGCTGCGGGTTTACTATTTTCATTTGACTGCACTGAAAATAATTTATTTCTTTTCCCAGTCTGTGCCAGTCTTTCAGTTCTCTATGCTTCGCTTTACATTGTCACTAAGATGAATAGTATTGACCCTAATTCAATTATTAAACAAAATATTACTTTTATATTAAAAGTTATGTTGGGAAGTTAATGGTTTATACTTATTTGTACTATGGATTCAATTTTTCATCTTACAGATCAGTTACGGGAAGAGGAATCTTCGAAGTCAAGTGTCAATTTTATATTAATGTTACGGAAAGGACACAAGCAGCAGTACAAAAGTTTAGAAGTTCCTGTAAACTCAGAAATGGCACTAAATTTGAAGAACCGGGAAGAGGTTAGTATACTGATTCTTATTAGAGTTTTAAAAGTAATTTTATTTCTTAGTTTTTCTAGGCTACTGTATATGCGTGAATGACGAAGTATATAATTTGAATAATTTAGTAAGATGTAGGGTGATTAGGCCTTACGTTCCATGACCTAGTTGGAAGGTGAAAAACGCATGCCTTGGAAGAGACTTAAACTTGCAGTTCTTTGGGATAAATGGATAGTGTTCTGTATATGAACTATAGTTGTAGAAAGATGATTCTAAATAGTCAAGTTTTGTAAGGTAGTGCTTTTATGATAAAAAGTGAAAAAAGGCCCACTTTACAAACAACATATAAAAGGTATGTGTAATTAAATCACATGTTCCAAAGAGAAAATTACAATAAACAATCTGTGTTGATAACATATATTACATTTAAACATTAATAGATGTTGACTTGAGAATATCTTTGTTTCGGCTAAAAGTGTATTAGCTATTAATTCTAATAAACGTTATTATTTTAACAATTAGTTGCATTGATTCGTGGAAAACGAAAATTCAAAATCACTATACGATCCTAACTTCTCTACATAATTTTTACATTAAAACTGAATTGCAAATTTTTATTTTCTCACTACTGCTTACGCAATGTAGAGGAAGTTATGTAATGATGCAGGGAGAAATGGTGAATTTTCTACAGGAAAACTCTTTATTGTTAGGCCCTGGTAGTGAAAAAGTGGATAAATCTTGTCCCTATGTATAGTAAATTACTTCCTCCAACACATTGTGTACCCGTAATCCATGTTATGTGGGTCCATGATACTGAAAAATCGATTGATAGTAATAATTTTGAGGATGCTTAAGAAAATGGTGCATCATTTTCCTGATTTTTCCTGATTTTCCTGATTTTTTCCAAAATTGCAAAAATTCATATTTTTGGCGTCTCCTGCAACTACAACTATGAAGAAATCTTGCAATTATTTTCTCAGAAATGGCTTAACAGAAATTAAAATTTCTGCAGTACTAAAAACTACATATATTTCAATATCACGTAACTATTTCCAATATTGTGAGATATCATAATACTTTTGTTCTTATTTAATCTTTGCTTAATTTTCGTTTCATCCATATGGTATTTATTTAGTTCTTGTTGTTTAAGTAAAATGGTCCCTAAAATCCTTCTGTATGTAAAAAGTCAGCAACAGTCCTGTTTGGTTAAAAATAAAATAATTAATAATATAGTTCATCCAAACTCACAGACTACATCCAAACTCGCTATTCAAAAGGGGGAAAAAATTCACTGAATGATCAATATAACTCAAAAACATCAAAAATGAACTTAGTAATTTTCACATTTGTTTTGCCTCTCCCTTACACTGTATCTTATAAAAACACATACTGTAAACTAATGTAAAGCAATTGAGAATTATAATAAATATGATGGATTCAGTTATCAATTCCTGAAGTACAAATAGTAAACAGTAATGAGTTGCTTGAATCATACATGAGAACATTCAAGAATGACATTTAACATGGAAAGCCATTAAACTAGAACAAAACAGAATAAGAGAAACAATTTTATCTGCATGTAATTTTAACCATTGAAGAGGTAAACATTTTTCTCCAAGCAAAAATTAAGTCAATAATGTTTGCTTAAAGATAAAGATATTATCTGGAAGTGCATAGTTATATGAATTAGTTTTGCTTAATGAGTAGAATAATTTGCCAGCATTGCTAGCCAAATTCATGTTCTGTGCTACTTGATGTCACAGAGGTTAAGAGTATTTGAGACTTTGCAGGTTCCTGGTTGGGTGACCATCTAGGAATCCTGACATCTAAAGGCGCCAAGCCCCTGTTCGAAGGGACTGACTGACTGACTGTGATGCGACGAGACTTGACAAAAATAATAACGGAGGATTACTCCATGCCCAATGAGGGTTCAGAGACACCTTCTTGGGTTTTTTACAAAATTTTTTACAAAAATTGTGCATAGGAGCAACTAAACGTATATGTGGGTACTATTTTCTATTGCATTTTCCTGGATTTTCCAAAGATACCTGGATAGGTTTCCACATGTCATCTCTGACAGTCCAACTGTCAGTCATTGTGTATTATTTTTCAGATAATATGATATGTTAATGAATTTGTGCTTCATATTTATGTTATTGTAATGGCTCTATTAATTCTTGTTATTTGTACCATTTATGTACGTATAGGCTGAAAGAGCTGAGAAAGAAAAGGTGAAACGTCTCACACTTGACATCAATGAAAGATTGGAAGAAGAAGACTACCAAGAAATGCTTGCTCAGGTATAGTAATAAAGCTTTGTATTTTAACATTTATTAGGCTGGAGAAAATTTCCTTTTAGGGGTCACTTTCCCTCTGAGCAGGCCTCATTCTGTGCCTGCTGGTGCCTCTGCTTGTTCTCCACCTGGTATTCAGATCATGAACCCTCCTCTTCCCCTCTTTGCTCTAGGACACTCCCATAACTTTGTCCTTGCATTCACTGTCACCATTCTGTCACTCTTGAACCAAATTGAAGAGTTCACAACTAAATATCATTGATCAGTAAACCGAAAGTCATGGACATTAAATTGTGACACAAAAAGTTTTTTTCTTCGAAAGGGGCTAAAAGTACAGTGTCCAACCGACTTGGTTTTCGTATGAAGAATTTTCATTTATACTGCATTTAAAATTTGTACCTATTTGTTGATTTACAATTATTTATAACATAATCAATTAAATGACCTTCATTACTACAGAAAATTAGTAAAAGCTATTTGCGAATGTGTCACTGGCTTAGGTATGGGGGAGGGAGGAGGCTGAAACCCCATGACCCTCTCACCTTCGGTGCACCACTAACTTAAGAGAACCTTCAACGTTTTCTTCTTGTCTTACGTTGTGTATTAGTTACTCTGTGAGGAAGGAAACAGTAAAATCAAATTGGTCAACAGTTGGTCTTCCATGGCAAATGTTAGTTTAAGGATCCCATAGGGAAGTGTCTTTGGGCCCCTTGTTCAAAAGCTGGGGCATAAATCATGGCCACGTTTCTTTTTTTGGGAAGAATACAAGCATGGGAGGAAAATGTTAAATGTATTCATGAAAAGACAAAGTTAAGAACTATGTGCGTGGATATTTAATGACACACCAAAATTGTGTTCCTTATGTTAATTAAGGTATTTGAAATGACACTACCGGTTTCATCTTCCAAAGCATTTTCAGATACATGAGTTTACAACATTTCAAAAGCATTACCTATTTGTTCTAAAGGCCCAATCAGGCAGATGCTCAATTACCACACATGCCGCATCGGCCCATGTGCTCACAGGTCATCACATGCGTTGCTGACCACTGGTTGCTATGCGTCCTCTCCTGCTCATCTTGCAACTGTCCAGTATGGAATGACATTATTCCCAAGAGCTTCTACCAATTCCCTATGACATTCTCGGGCTTTTCTCCCATGGAGAACGGCTATCTTCATGTTTGAGCACTGCATGAAACAAGTTACATTCATCTGCCATGGCAGCAGTTGGACAATTGATTTCTCATTGTTCTCCATGCTAATAGAGACACTCACAGAACCATCTGTTGTAGTGAACACACATTAGTACTGCATTTCTTTCCCGTGATAAATAAAACTGTCTGATCCAATAACTTTTTTTTTAGGAAAAAAATAGTTGCAATGACTTCTGCCCCAACCCTCATATTTCTAGCATTCATGGATGATTTGCCAGCGTGCCTAATGTACAATGTGCAGTTATTCGCAGTCTGTTACATAACACATTGTGTTGCCAAATCAAAAGATAAGGAAGATTTGTGGATTGGGGAACCTACATTCATAACATTACTAAGGAGTGGCAAATTTCAAATGGCAAATTTTCAAAAGCAGATCATTCATTTTTGGCAGGGCCTGTAATTACATCACAGTGAATCACTGATTAAGTAGGTCTACTGTTCTTTATTTTGAGAGTTGCCTCCTGTAAGTTAAGAATATATCTTGCAAGTAAAGGATGCTGCGAAAGACCTACATTTTGTCCTAAAGAAAGTCTCCTTTTATTTTCGTCCTGTCAAAAAAAACCCAGAATTAAAAACCTTTGGAAAGAATTCTTTGGAAAATATACTTTTACTAAGAATATGATAAGGTGGGAGTCACAAAAAATTGCAAAGGCAGTATTCTGCATTATGTAAAGCAATTTTGACTATCCAGCCAAAAAAAATTAATTGAAAATGAATCGGTTCATAAGCACAAAATCTATTTAAGACACTCACGTGAGAACAAATTGAACAATAATGAAATGGAACAGTTTACCAACAAAAATCTTTTATTTTTGTAGAAATGTTCAGCAGTTCAGGAAACAGCTATTTCGAATATATTATTAATTGTAATGATGTTTCCATTTGCATGAAAATATTAGAATATTTAAATATTACTCTCAAAGTTCAATAAATGAGTGAGATTCTCTCTGAAGATAACACACCTCATCGGTGCTGATACAAAATGAAATAAAAAACTTATAACAAAAATTGAAACTAATTGAAGGTTAACCAAAAATAAACTTCATAAGTTTAAGAAACAATAACGCACGTCTCCAAAACAGTAATTTAACAGGAGACCAAAAATAATTATTTTATTTTCCATGGTGGTAGCTGTTCCACTTAAGGTGGTAGTTTCCACTTAATTTAAATTTGTGTGTTAAAAATTAGTGTAATGAATTAATGCAATTAAAATAAACGTGTTTTAACAAAATACAATTCTTTGACATTCTCATTTACTACTAAGAGAAATGTATCTAATAATACAGGAGAAAGTGCTAATTTTTCAACAGAAAAACTGTTTTGTGGGTCCCTGATACCAAAAAAGAAGAGTTTTCTTGTTCGTAATGTAAGTAGTAACGTACTTTCATGAATATGTAGGGTTTTCAAAATTCATATTTTGCAAGTCCCTGTTATTGAAGTTATTTTTCCCCCAAAGTGTCCCAACATTAAATATTGATTAACTTCATAACAGCAGCTAACTAAAACTTTATTACTAACTGATTACTAGTTTTATTACTAACGTAACTGCAGCTGAAGCAGTTTGTTTCTTCTTTTTACACAATACCTCAGAATAAGTTCCAGTTCCTAGTGAAGTGGAGATAAGAGGTGTATTGGGGTCGAAAATTATAAGGTTTTTCCCATGAACGTGTAGTAGGAAATACAAGTTAATTGCACATGTGACATTTACTCCTTATTGATTATATTTGGCAGGTAAATGGAATTTCTTTGACTGTGTCAGAAAGTAATCGGCTAAACACAAGTGCACAATGAATTGTCTAGCTGTCATGAGCAAATATCACCTGTGGAACTTTGTTACATGAAATTTCTCATATGTTCATTGAAAATAGTGATCAACATTGAACCCCAATACTCTAGAAGTTTGTAAAGTTTATTCCAAGGCACTCTGTATAATATGTCAATACATTTCAAAACCAAGAAACTTCAAAGGTTTCAATTTGCAGGGTGACTTTGGACAGCTTTTCCCAAGATAAATGTCAAAGGACATTAATTTTCGGGAGAAGAATTGCACAGAATCAGAAGAAGAAGTGAAATCTTGTGTCGTACTTTCCCTCCAGTCCCTCTAAAACTGATTTAGTATAGCTGTGCTATTAGAAAAAGCCAAAAAAAGACTTTTTGAGGGATGGCAAATTTTTCCAATTATTAAAATATTTTTAGAAATAAACAAGGTGTATAATTTTTAATGAAGTAGTTTTTTGGCTGTTTTATATCAGTTTAAATTGTTATAGGGAATGCCTTATTTTGAGTGCTTTAGTCTTCAACATATGTAGATTATTTCTGTCATTAGGAAATGAAATTAAGTGAATCTGTTTTAAAACCAAACCTGCCCAAAACAACTTGCGGTTAAAGTACCAGAATTTTTTTAAAAATCATCAATCTGATGCTGAACCTAGTTGAATTTTCCCAGATTTGTACTTGATTGCATTTTTCCGACATTAGCAACTGTTCCTTCACATGGGGATTGCTTCATTGACCCATCACATGCCTCTACAAGTGTTTCCAACTCACAAGATTATTTATTCGTGGTGGGATTTGAACTTGCGTGCAGTTACCGAGTTCAATGTTCTTATCCATTGGACCATTGCACTACTGCAGTGGTTTAACATTCCAGATTTCGTGACTCGTAAAAATGTAAATTTCATAAAATATCTTCAACTTTTAAAAATTCAAAAGTTGTAATGGAATTGACTCTTCTACTGTGTACTATGCTCCAATGTTTCAAAACATATGCAAAGAAAACTAGGAGCCTTTTTGAGAAAATTTTGCTTATGCATTTGCGAGAAATTGTGATGATTTGATTTCGAATTACGCAAAAACTACCAACATTTCAAAATGTATATATGAAATAATTAAAAGATCTAGTTTTGTGGAACAGTATATTTCAGTGTACAGCAGAACAGTGTATTTCCATTAAGGAAGTAATCTATATATTTTACAGTAAAGATTCGAAATCAGTGATGCTTCGGCATCACATACTTTCTCTCACTTAGAAGGGAACATCCCCAGGTGTTCAGCTCATATTTACATAAAATATGAGAGTTGAGGCAGAAGTCACGGCAACTTTTCCTCCTAAAAGAAATGTTATTGGATTACACAATTTTGTTGCATGAAAGAATTGCTGTACTAATGTGTGTGCATAACAACAGATGGGTTTTTGAGTGTCTATTAGCACAGAGAGGAATGTGAAATCAATTATCTGCACATGACAACCTGTGAGTGTGCAGATGGGTGTGGCACATACGGTAATCAAGCATCTTCCTAATAAGGCTTTTAGATTAGTACAAGTATGTAATGCTTTTGAAATGTGATTTCGTATATGTTAAAATGCTTTGGAACCTGAAACCAGCCCTATCAATTCAAATATCTTAATAAATATGAAAAACAATTTTGGCATGTAGTTAAATGTACATGCACTAGTTCATACCTTGTCTTTTCATGTGTATGTTTCACACTTTCCACTAGTGCTCGTATTTTCACCAAAAAAAGAAGAATAGTTGCCATGACTTATGCCCCAACCCTCGTATATTTTAGTGACTTGTTTGAAGCCTAAAGGTGCCTAAAATGTAGGGGCATGCGGTGATTACATTGTATCCCCAGCTGCTAGCGATCAATCAGCTTCCCCCTCCCCTTCCTCTTACAAATCTCCGTGCAACAGGAGATTCTTAACTGCAACTGTGAAACACAATTTTTCAAAATAAACAATTCCTACATGCAATTTATCACTCCCACACAAGATGTATTTTCATGAAAGAAAAAGTAAATAGTAACGTACAGAACAGGAAAATGAAATCTCTTCTGCAAATTTGCGTAATCAATGGAAACTACACTCCATTCTTCTTTCATGACTAGCAAAATACTGCATAGTTGTTGTTTGTTTCTTTTCGAAAAATGAATGTGTGTGTCATATATCCTCAAGCAGTGATGATTCAATAGGCTAAAGTGGATAATCTTTTTTCACTAGTTCCATTTCGACCAAGGGTTTTTATTGTTTTTACATTACGCACGGTCCTGCCAGGTACACTCTCTTTGGGGTAGGGAATCCTATCGAAAATTTGGGAATTCTATTGTCACATGTGTTAGAATAACCTTCCTCATAATAATTAATAAAATTAATAATAATTAATAAGTTAATAGAAAATTGAAATTCTATATTATTCCATGAATTGTGTACTATTGATAAAACAATTTTGGAACAATTTTAAACATCCCATCACAAACCATCATTCTGCTTCTACATAAATGGTTCAACACTTCCAATCAACAAAATATATAAGTAGTGTGGTATCGTTATCTTTACTGTCAAACTGTAAAAACTGTACTATGGTTAGAGTAACAAATAGTACCTTGTTGTAACATTTCCTACATTTTTGCTCTAATAATTTTCTTTCTGGTAAATTCAGTATGTCTTGATTTTCTATGGCCTGAATTTCTTCCCTCATTACGAATGCAGGATGTTCATTTCGTTGTTTTTCAGCCCTTCTTTTCATTCCTACCAAAACTGTCTTTGTACAAACTTCTGATACTCTCTTTGTTGTCCTAATACTTTCTCGTTCTAACTTCCTGTATCTCATACGTTTCTAGAGACTCGAAGCTGCATTTGCCTAGCTGTACAGAGAAAATGTTAAAATGTGAACAAATGGTGGGTGATAGATATTTTTAATGTTATATTTGGAATCAGCATACTTCAAATGATAAGAATTAGGTGAACATGCACAAAACATTTTTTTGGTTGTTGGCCTGTGGTATCAAGAGAATTCTGGTAACACAAAAAATGTTTCAAACACAACCTCACAGAAGAAAAAAATGTTTCAAACACAACCAAACAATTGTTTACATATCACAGAACTTTTGTTATGATCATGTTACTGTTTTTTCAATTTTAAGTATTTTCTTAGAAAAATAGTTTATTAATTTTGATTTTAACTCACGGAAAGATGTTAAAACTGAAGTTAAACGTAACCTTTTTTATCCGAGAATCATAAGACACTAAAAACACTATTTTGAATTGGAAAAAGTTTGATTTAGATCCCAAATCCTTGTCTCGGGAAAATTCATAACTTCAATATGGCAGTTTTTCTTTAAAAAATCGCTAAAAAGAATTTTCCCTGTAGTTTTTCATTATTTAGGATTGTTTTCACCTGTTTGTAAAAAAATTGATTTTAATTTTTAGAAGAGGAACGGAAAAAATTGTTTTTTTAAGTAAAATGATTAATGTGCAAGTCTGAAATCATTATTTATTTTCCATCTCCTTTCCCTATAGACGAAACTGTTTTTAGACTTGCTCTCTAACAAATAAGAGTATTGTTTACAAATGTCTCTCTGAAAGTAATAAAATCTTTGAATAAACAATAAATATTCGATTTTCCTTTGAAGGTTTGTTTTATTTTCTTTGCAATTCAATGTTAAATGAATTTTGCTTATTATATGCATTGAAAGGATGCTATCTTAAAATCATGAATTTATTAGAATGTGTCCTGAAATTATTTTGTTTTTCATTTGCAGGCACAACGACCTGTTGTAATGAATTTAAATAGGGAGCGAAGACATAAATATCAACATCCTAAAGGTGCTCCAGATGCAGATCTCATTTTTGGACCAAAGAAAGTCAGGTGAAAAAACATGAAGAATAACTTTAGGTTACTTGCTGGCCATAACGGTGAAATATTGGAGTATAGTTGACGCCACTGGCCGATATCGCCAATTGTTTGGTGACAGAGGTTGTACCTACTGGACATTGGCCAAGGAAGGATGCACAGTCTGGCAAGGTTTGCTGTGGCGCATTAATTGTTCATAGTGTTGATTGGTGTGTACAAATGATATGAGGCTAGTGAACTGCCGAAATTGTAAAAATAAATGACTTGTTTTATTGCAGTATGTTTCACTTCTTGAAAACCCTACTTTATACTTTGATGTTGTTTCAAAAAGGTTTGTAACTTCCCTTTCTTCCTTTTTTTGTGCTTCACTTTAATGCATATTCCATACAGTATTTTATGTTCACAGGTATTTCATTTAATTTGCTTACAATTTAAAAGTAGCTTGGCTTGTTAGTTGTTCACTCTTTACACCTGTACTGGATACTTTCTGGCTTGGGAAACCCATCCTTGGGAATACAACTGGTCAAAAATCCCTTAATGGTGAAGATAATTTTGTAGTATCACACAGTTACGTATCACAGTGCAGCCTGTGATATACTGAACCAATACGTAGTCCATTTGTTGTTTCTTTCAATTTCTATGACCTATGTTAGTTTCCATGTAAGTAGGTAATTTCATCAATTGCAATTCTTTTCCATCAAGTTGTTTTGGGGAGTAAGACTGAACCCCTGTGATTATTTCCACTTGATCCAGAAGTTACGAAAAAGGTTATACATAATTTCACATTAACCCACATGCAAGCATGCATTTACAAGTCCACTCCTGTCCTTAAGTAAAGTGGAAGAAGAAACTCCTCAGACGACTAATCGGTTGCAACCTCAACCCCTCTTCCAAAAATTGCCTCTTGGAAGCAGTCTCCCAAGTCACCATGTTGAAGATCCCATTCACTGATATTCTGGAGTCAAGAAGTACAATCCAGGATATCGACCTTCTCTGAAAGTAAACTGGACAGCTCAAAAGAAGGTAAGCAGAATGACTTGAAAATAGTTTCACAAGCCCGACACAAAAAGAAAAACACAAAACCCAACCCCCAGGGCTCTTCTCTCCTGGAGCCCCAATTGCTTTCGGCCCACTTTTACGAACTAAAATAAAAAAAAAAAAAAATTCTCGTCTCACGTCGACAATCATACATCTGTAGCTCAACCATCTACTGCCACATTACCCGTAACCGGCAACAGAAACGAGAAATTATGTATTTTGTTATTGTTCCTTGTGCACATAAACTAAAATCGTAACGAAATTAAATTCTGAAATGCACCATAAGAATTCTGTTGACTCTAAACAAAACTGCATTTGGAACGAAACTTCACTACGGTTGGCATTTCAGTTATGTTCCAAGAACAACTGTTATCATGGGAATTTAGTTTTATTCAACATTCAGTTTCCTTATTTGTTGTTCACGAGTCAAAAATATTTTACTTTCGCTCCCACTGACGGATGTGAATTTAGAATTTTATTTGCGCGGTTTACATTAGTACATTGTGCGAGCTGGAACAGAGGCAAGTGTACTCCAATGAGTGAACAGCATGCTAACCATTAGTATACTCTCTGATGCTAACGCACCACCAGCCGGGTGAATCTTCGTGGATGTCGCAGGATAAGCGCTTCCGGGCCCTTGAGAGAAGACCCGCGCCTGAAAAAAATTTTCCACCAAAGAGCGGTGGTAAATCGAGCGATGAACTCCATGGATGCGGAGTGTTAAACACGACAAAAATTGCTTAACATTCGGTCTTGCTCAAAATCTTGGTAACCTTTCCCGTCCAGAGATGCGTGAGCGCACCATTCGGTTACGACTTCCGGGAAAAATTATACCGGGTGATCAGTTTAAAATGCAGCCCACAGCAGAGAGAGCGAATTGCACTGGCGGTTTCAAGCAAGTAAACTTCGGGAAGTACGCTCAGTGGACGGACACAGCCGTGTTAACGGAACGTCGTGTAACGAACTTCTTCCAAGTAGTTGCAGTGACGTTCGTATGTGTCGCGGTCGAGTACGCTTAATCCCCCCTCCCCTAATGCCAGTGAAGAGCAGATGACCGTCGTGGCCACGTTCTAAGAGAGAGGCACGCGTCTGCTTGTTTGGCGCCGAAAGAATATTGTATTGACGAGAACAATGATTTGTTCCGTAATCGTTTAAAAGTGAAATAACTTGCCTGTAAAATATATTCAGATAAATTAAATAATAAACTTAGCTTGTTTTAGTTTCGTAACAAATATGCTCCAGAAATGTACATGTTTTATACTTTTCTGTTTAAAATAAATATTATGAATTATAAATTCCAGATTAGCAGAATAATAATATTTCTTTAAAAATAAAAGATCTCGAAAGAGCGGATCAGAAGTAAGTGCATAATAATCACTTATTAAATTGTCAGTGAAAGATGGCCATCGATCACAGCATTGCTTTCATCCCATTTATCTCCACCTTAGGAAAAAAATGTTTTGGAAATTCCCCGTAAACGAAAATAAAGCTAGTTTAGCAATCAGTAAAGAAGAAAACTAAAATATTTATTACGAAGAATTGGTGTCAGAAACAAGCGAATCTCACAAAAAATCTTCAAAATGCTCTCCAGTTACTAACATACAAGCATTAACTCCCATGAGAACATTGCCATAATCCGATGTAAAGTTTATTTTTTATTTATTTTACGTCAAAAAACAGTTAAAAAAACTGCGTATGACGTGCTATGGGGAAAAGTGAATTGTGTGCACATTTTCAAAATTCTGTGATCTCTACACTAAGTCATATACTACTTAAATTTTGAATTTTTTGAAAGGGAGAAAAAAAAAACAAAAACTCCCATGTAATAAAATCTATTTTCAAGGATAAACAAGCAATAAATTTTGAAAGGGAGAAAAAAACTCCCATGTAATAAAATCTATTTTCAAGGATAAATAAGCAATAAATGTTGGCTCTTATTACTTCCTGCCGCGACAACATGGAAACGATAATTTGAATAATTGTATTTCCCACTGAATTCTAGAAGACGTGCACAGAAAATGAAGTTACATTTATGTCCAGAAGCAAAACAAGGGGCCATCTCAGCATTTGCTCAATGGATCAGGGAAACTGGACGAAAAACCTGATCGAGATGGGGATCAAGTTTCTTCGTCAATCACGCGAATCGCTTCCTTGGTGTTTCTTTGCAGCTCTTTGAGATTAGCATCCTTGTTCACATAAACTTTACATTTGAGACATCCCCATAGATAAAAATCCGGTAGGGTAAAATCAGGTGAACGAGGGGCCACAAACCCCGTGAAATTATTGTTCCAAAAAAATGTGTTCTAGAAATTGCATTGTCGACTTGGCAGTATTTGATGTCGCTCCATCCTGCTAAAACCAAAAATTTCTCTCATCCTTTTAAAGACGGGAAACAAAATTTCTCAATATATTCTGATACGCATCAGCCGTTACTGTTTCTTTAAAAAAAAACGGACTAATTAATCTGAGATGATAAATGGCTCATCATACTCCAATCTTCTTTTATTACTTTAGTCTCTCGGTACCTCAGAGTCTGTTTTGCTGGTTAACATATCCATCCAGATGTAGTCAAGCCTCATCACTAAAAACACTTTATCAATTGCCTCAAGACCTTCGTTAACAATTCACAGTAGCCAAGTACAGTAATTCATGCGAGCAGCCCGATCGGGAACCTTAAGCTCTTGAGATGTCCGCTGTTTGAATGCGCGCATTTTCAATTTTTTTAAATTCTTTTTTATTTATTTATTCATTTTTGTGGTACAAAGCGCACGTCCATACGAAAGACTACAATGCTGCTGAAGCTTCCTCAATAATTTTTTTCGGGGAAGTTGAAAGAACATCTAGTGTTTGCTCCCGATCAAACACGCTCCCTGACTTGCGATAGCATTTCAATATTGAGATTAATCACAGTTAGTCCCTGGTTTGTATTTTTTGTTCATGTTCGTCTGCCAACTGTGCAGTTTTTGGCAACGTCAGTTCAGCAGTATGAGTGGTTGCGTATATGTAAGTGTACTGCCATGTGAATGATTAACTAATACTTAATTAAAACTTCTGATTAATTGTCATCGGCCTCTGAAGTCGTTTTTCGTTTTATCTTAACATTTACTAACGGTAATGTGATACAGATTGTTTTGTTCGGAATACACTCAGATTAACATTTTTCTTTGAAAGTTGCCTGGCACTATTTGAAAGATTGCGTTCGGAAATACTCCTCCACCACAAATGTACGTTGGTCTATGCTGAGGCGCATCGTATGTTAGCTTCAAAACAGTGAATGAAGACTGTTTTGCTTTGAGTATGTATGACCCAGACCACAGGAAGGGGGTGGTGAGTGAAGGGACTGTCGGAGAATTGCAGTAAAAGGAGCTGGCCGAGAAACAGTGTTGCAATTCTTTCACTTTTCTCTCGGGGCCTCGAACAGCAGGGTTGGATTTTAAACTGATCACTGGTATATACTTTTCAGTGATGGTTCAAAAATTACTTTCCAAGAAAACCAGCAATTTATATCCATTGGCAGGTCTATTTACGAGTAGTAAATGAATCAAATTTTTGTTAGAGCCCACTAGAGATAACTCTAAAACAATTTCGGATAATTTTGATTTTCAGATATACTGTATGTAGTGAACCCTTCGTGAAAAATTCAAGAAAGAAAAAGGAGAGAAGGCTCTTTTTTGTAGTATTTCCTCAATCACAAATTTACAATGCATTTTAGGCGATACTCTATTTTTACCCATTTCAAAGAGTATTGCATTTCCTACAAGTTTTGTTTAACATCTTGGAAACTTCTAACCAGGTACCGAGATTCAGCGCCGTGAAAATCTGAAATTATAATAATGATAATAATAATAATAATAATAATAATAATAACAAGAAATATGTCATTGCTTTTACTTGAATGCATTTTCTGTGCAGTTGAGTGCTAAATGCTAAATAACAAATCTTATAGAGGATTAAATGTCCTCCAAGATTTATACCAGATTATATTCACCACCTGATGTGATTGGCGACGAAAAATGTGCTGAAGGGTTAGAATAGAAGATAATATTTATTTTGCTACTTAGGAATACATAGAATATTTCCGGTGGTAGCGTTTTCTAAGAAATTTCTAAAAATACACAAAACAAACATCAAACAACATTACAATATTAACATGTTACCAAATACAATTTTACAAAATTAATCTATTAACCATATTTACTTAGTCTAATTTTAAAATTTTTGACATTCTGAGGGAAAGTCTCCAGCAGTGCTGCAGGTAATTTGTTCCAATTTTGTATCGTTCTGTTTACAAATGAGAATTTACCTTCATCTGTTCTCTGTTTTCTTTGCCGAATTTTGAAACGATGATCCTTCCGCGCGACGTAAGTTGGTTTAGATAGTCTTTCCCGTACTTCACCCCACGGACGATCCCCTCTTATTGATTTGAATAATGCAGAAAGACGCGATTTCTCTCTGCGTTTTTCCAAAGGTTCCCACGATATAAATTCAGAATTTGAACGTCCTCTCCTAACAAATTTTGCAGCATATTTTTGTACTTCCTCGAGAGATTTTATTTGCCCTAAACGATAAGGGTCCCAATATATGGAGCCAAATTCTAATATCGGACGTACTAGAGACGTGTACCCTAATTCCCTTGATTTTCCACTTCCTTTTCTAAGTATTCTAATTACAAAGTGTAATGCCTTCCACGCTTTTTTCACTACATAATTTATGTGTTCTGTCCAACTCAGATCCTCATTTAGTACAATTCCCAAATATTTACAGCATTTAGCCCTCGGAATATCCTGATTTCCTAATTTATATATGATATCGTCTGTCTTTCTAGAACGCGCGAATCTAATAAACTTGCACTTGCTGGGATTTAATTTAATTTCATTTGTGATAGCCCATGATTCTAGCTTATCTAAATCAACCTGCAATATTTCTGTATCACTTGTGTTCTTAATTTCCCGATAAATTATACAATCATCTGCAAAAGACGTATTTTTGATTGAATTCCCTGCCAAATATCATTAATATACGCTATAAATAACAACGGACCTAGGACACTTCCCTGTGGCACTCCGGATGTTACTTCCGCCCTCGAAGAGAAATTTGACCCGATTCGCACCCGTTGAGTACGCGAGCTGAGAAATTCTCGAATCCAGAGAGCAATTCTTCTGTCTACGTTAAGCTTACTAATTTTGTGTATTAATTTATCATGGGGAACGAGGTCGAACGCTTTTGTGAAATTTATAATAATTGTATGAACAGTGGAACCTTCATCGAGAAAATCAGCAATGTCCTGACTGACAGTGACTACCTGACTCTCGCATGAATATCCTTTTCTAAAACCGTGTTGCCCTTCGTAAATGATGTTATTCTTATCCCAAATCTCGCGTAAGTATTCTGCCACTAAATGTTCCATTTGCTTACACACTACAGACGTTAGACTTACTGGGCGATAATTTTCAACATTTTGACGCGAGCCTCCTTTGAAAATTGGGACCACTATGGCATCTTTCCAATCCCGAGGAATACATGAATTGTTCAGTGATATCTCGAAAAGCCGTAATAGGTACGATAACATAGCTTCTCCCCCTAATTTGAGAATTTCCCCCAAATTCCGTCCGGATTTATTATTACCTATTTTGGCAATTCTTTTCCTAAGTGCTCTGGGATTTAGTACAAAAATGTCTCCTTCCCATTCGTTTACGGTGATCTTCCTTTTATCTGCAAAAACTGACGCGAAAAATTGGTTAAATATATTTACTTTTTGTTTATTGTCTACCACTAAGTTATTACTACCGTTTCTTAACGACGGGATTTCTTCGCGATTCCCCTTGCGCCTCCGTACGTATTTAAAAAAATTGCTCCAACTTTTATTTTCATCAGTAAGGATCGTTTTCAAATACCCTTCCTGTGCTAATACTTTCGCCTCCAATAGTTCTCTCGTTAGATTCTTAAATTTCTTATAATGTTGATCACTGATTTTTCTTTTCCCATATGCCCGCCTTGCTTTGCTTTTTAACTTTCGTATCCTATTATTATAATATTCTGGATCGGGATTTCCTGTTATGATTTTATACGGTACGTAGAGATCCATACACTTTTTAATCATTTTCTTAAAATTATTCCAAACTTCCTCTACAGAACTACCAATTCCCGCCCATGTGGAATAATTATAGACTAAATACTTTTGTAAATTGGCCACGTTAGCCTCTGAGTTCAGGAGTCAACCCGCCTAGGGTAAAACTCAAGATCATCCAAGTTTAGCGAGAACAGGAAAAAAGGAAATGTACCTAAACAAAGGCCAAGGTTTGAATATAGAATGAAAATACTGCAGTACATCATTTGACAGGCATGTAGTAGAAACTTTTCCTGCTCTTGTTTCACCTAGTAAAATAATGTACACGTCCAAGATCTCGAACAATAAATAACATTTAGTATATAAAAGTATAATGTGCTTACTGAAGTTGAGAAGTATTAAGAAGAATATCAAATGCAAAAAGTTTGGTAGTCATCATTACTGCTGTATATCTGTTCAGTAGGAAGAAGGCTGTAGAAAGGGCAGGATGTACTTTGAGACCCCGTAAGAGACGAATTCCCGATGCTCCCAGGAGCCAGGTGGACAAAGCAGCCCACGCCTATTGCGATATTTCATGTCAATCCGAGTATCCAGTACGGCAGGTATTGCGCGTTTGAAACTCAGTCTCCATTTCGAAGCATAGCTTTTTCAACGGAAATTCCACGAGTGGTTTGAAAATTTACTAAGACGCACGAAATTTACTACACGAATGAAATTTCATAAATATTATGTACTATTAATAGTTAACATTGTTTTATTCAAATATTTTTACATCGAACAGAAATATATACATAAGGGCAATTATAAACAACAAAATAAACATAAGACAAACTAAGAGCGAAATTACTTGAAAACACAGTTACTGAATACACAATCTTTAAAGTTTAAATTCGAAGGTAACGTGTTTTGTTCGCTTATTTTTAAGGAAGAAGTTGAATTTGGAGCGCTACTATGTCTTAATTTATTAATAATTGAAGAATGGTTCCTCATTCATTTGGAGATAAGTCTTGAGTGACGGTGTGTTGGAGTGTCCTGTAATTTTTATTATTTCTTGCTCTTGTTTGCCAACTTGGAGCATTTCAGAAACTGCAGATGAACAAGAAATATTAGTTGTTTTCTGTTGTTGTTTTTTTGTGTCAAATCCAACGTTAGCTGCGTACGTTTTCGTCCACGTACAGAACTAATTTTCCCCAACAGGGCAGTTCTTGTACCAAATACCTGACTTTTGGTAGGAAGGGTTATGCCTCATTCACAATGCAAACTTAAACGTAACGTAAGCCGTAAACGTATCCAGTAAACTTTTCACGGAAATCGAGCATTCACAATGGCAAACGTAAGCTGGAACGTAGGTTTTGCCTGAACCAATCACAATTCAACATATTGATCGATGCGTTTCTAGCTTTTTTTTTTTCGACTCTCCTATCGATTTCACCTTTTGCATTTGCAAGCAGCTGTTGCGCCCAGAGAGTATACTAATAGAGACGGCACTCAATGTTAATCCCAAGGCTCTTATTCAAATTTCTAATTTTCATGGAGGGGGGAAGCCGCCATCTGGGCCCCCGATTGAGCCAATAGCGTCGAAGGGCGTTCTACCAATGGAGGTGGCGCGTATTGACGACCGGGACATTTAAAATGAAGTTGTTTTCAAAATGGCGTCAAATGAATACATTATTTTTATGTAAAATACGCTAGGCAATTAAGAAGACTAAAATATTAGGATTTGGAATCCTTAATCACTGAATGGAATTATTGTCCAGGTAGTGCAAAATAAAAAGTTATTTTATAAACACAATATTTATTTCTAAATTATGTAAATAGTCATACAATATAAACAATAATACAATTTTACAAAATAAATGTGAGCAAGTAATCAGACATAAAGATTATTTTACTTTGCCATTGACTAAATATTGAAACCATGAATTTTGACAATTGTCCAAATATAACTAGTGACCATTACTTCTTTAATATTGCATCATTATTAAAATGACATTCCAGCTATCAACACCTGTCAAATTTCAGGCTATTATCAAAATTGCTACTAAGTACAATACAAATGAATATTATTGATAAGTTTCATAAATAAACAGGAAACTTGCATCTGCACAAACAGTCCACAAAATCTGTCTTTTTGCTTTCTTTCTTCAAAAAAGCAATATTAACATTAAACTGCATTACAAGAAACATGTTTTACCTCCTACCTAGTACAAGTGATGAACAAGTAAAAAAAATTACATGATTCTACTTCAACTTCATTAATCTCAAAGCAGAGTTTTAGGACTTGGTAGGTTTCACTAATATTCCGATATCACAGGCTACATATTTGTCCAAAAGCATGGCTAGTTGCTCAATGGATCGTGGATGAAAATCCAAAGGTCGATAATATATCCAGAATTACTCAACATTTGATACAGGTATTAAACAGTTTTTCAATTACTAAAAAAATATTTTCATGTCTTTCCCAATCATGTTATGTGACTAACGCACACAATTTCTGCAAAACAATATAACTAAATAAAGCACTTATCATACTCGGGAGATTATACCAACAGACATCTCAAGAACCATCAGAAATATGTTTAGAAAATAGCTAATGCTTCCTGGTAAAATGCCAAACTGTTACACAAAGACTTATACATAGTTCACAAGACAGATAGTGGGCCAAAAACCTGAGATTAAAATTTACTGCAACAGAAACACAAATGATTATCACTCAAAATACAATTTGTTATTTATTAAATTGAATCCCAAAAAACTTCAATTTGGTACATGTCTACAAGCAAGTGGTCCTGCAGTTTGGATTTACTAAATTACATATAGTAACAGGAAGTGCTACAGAATAGCACAGCCTTTCTCGAAGTTAAGTTTTCTAATTTCCTGGAGTGGACCGCTCTATGGTCTTCCCTCATCCTCTTGCCAGCTGGCATCTATCACCGCTCAAAATACATTTTTTTGCCATTTTCTCAACTCTTCGATTACCAAATAGTAGAACCGAAATATTATTTTAAGAGTATTAAAGAAGGCTAAAACCTTGTCTTAAATAGCAATTTCATTGAAAATTTGAAGCCATTTAAAAAAAGGCGTTAAGCGTACTGTAAATGCAAAATTGAAGCTCTTTTTCTCTGGAATCTATTTGAGTTTTCGAAAACTTCATTTGAAGTAATTTGAAGAACTTCCATCACAAATTCAATAATATATCCATTGAAATGTGCATATTACTGGCATGAGATATTGAAAGAAATAAAACATTTGTGCAATTTTGGGAAAACAAAAGAATACGCAAAAATGAACATTACATTATATTATACTAAACAGTACCATTACCACTATTCGTCGAAATAGTTTAAAGAAAGAAATTGAAGCCACCTTTGAGAAAATGGTGTTTAAGCTTATTCTGAGAACGAGTAATTTTGAGCTCATTTGAATAAAAAGTGTTGAGTTTTCGAGAAAATTTACTTGACATTATTTAAAGCGCATGTACTCATAAATATAATACTGTTCAGAAAAAAAGGAGCCATTTTCGAGAAAATCATCTTTTGTCATTTTTAAAATTCCAAATAGTTCACCCACAATTGCACAAAACTACTAATATTTACAAAAAAATCTTCACACCTTAAATGAAGAACTATTTATGCACATCAAATTTAATTTGAAGGAAAAGTCTCTAACTTCAATATTGTAATTGTAAGAGTTGATGATAAAAACGCACACTTTAAAATTTCTGAAAATTCAGAGTTAATCTTGAAAATTGACCTTTGCCACCTTATAAGTATTTTACTCTGTTCTTACAAGAAATTAAAACAAAAATTTGTGCCATTTTTTGAGAAAATTCTGAATCATTTCTTACGGCTTCATATTAGGTTCCCAAAAACTAAGGAAGGTTTTAAAATTTCTAACCTTCTACTAGATACATATTGACAGGGTTTCTTCAATTTGAAAAAATTCTACGCATGGTTTAGGCGCTATGTTTGTTCACATACTACAGACGTTTCGCTTCCAGTTGGTTTTTCGCATCAAGATCCCACAAAACCGAGATTCTGACTACACCACGTGTTGCAGGATTTTTCTTTATTTCGCAACCGAGAACTCGGGAGAAATGTTGTCCACTACATGCCGAGCAGATCCTGCAAATGAAATAAGGATGTTTAATTAAATTAAAACGAAAAAATTTTCTTATTACACCTTCTAGTTGCTAATAATAATAATAATAATAATATAATAATAATAATAATAATAATAATAGAAACGTACACCTTTGTTGTGGTAAGCCTTCTATAAATGACCTGAGTGCGCCTCTGGAAACTCAGGACGCACATCAGCAAAAATTATGGGCTCGCATTATGTGCTAGTCTGCCTGCTGCAGTGAACATTTCCAGCATGAAGTGCTCCATACATACATATCTCAACCTATGAGAATTTCCAAGGGCTAGATGCCAAAGTCAGGTCCCCAATTGCCTTTAACCATTTCATACACCTGTAATAAAATTAGTAATGTATTATTGAGCTATTATAGTTATATCAAAATCACCTTAATGTTAATATAGCTATTATAACTTATCAATTACATGATTATTAAATCAACCAGTGCTTTCATGACTTCAATACAATGGATGTTCATAATAATTGTGTTTACAATATCCTCGCAAATAATTACATTATGTAAATTAATTTCATGTATTATTTAGTGACATAGTTAATTTACTACGTCACTAAATAGTACATGAAAAAATTGTTATAGAACCATGCTAAGCATTTCATATCGCTTACCTTCAGGATCTCTTGAAACTTAAAGAATTGCTGTTCACCCCTTCTATTTTGGTTGTATCGGCAATTGGGTACCCAACAACGCCTAAATTGGGGCATTTCGATAAACACAAACGCAGAAACACACAAACGCTAAAACACACAAACGCTAAAACACACAAAAGCTCTGGCAAAAACGTTCAGATGAAACCGTTTCGTTTACACACAAAGCATGTTAATGATTGCCGGTTCTGTCCTGTAGATTTCGCGCGCGCGCCTTGCGCCCTTCGACGCTATTGGCCCACGGAGGGCCCCACATGGCGGAATTCGAATTCAAAATTTTGAATTCAATTTGAAATTCAAATATAATTCAAATAAGAACAGGCCCCGGCCTATCTACTGGCAGAGGACTGGTTGCGCCACTACCTATTGAGGTTATATGCGAGCAGTGAGCTTTAAATTGTGTACCGCAAATATATTTAACGCCACGTTCAGATTTTGTCATGGAGAGAGATTTGGGTGTGCAGCTTGTGCTGTTGCAAGCTTCTGCAGCATTAATTTTAGGGGCGCTTTATTTTAAAAGAAGAAGGAGGCGCTTTATTTGCCATTTCGAATCAACACTTCGCAACTCGTACCAAAACTCCACAAACTTCTCTGCTCTACCTTTCAACTATACACACCAACGCACACTAAGGCCTCATTCACAATGCAAACTTAAACGTAACCGTAACGTAGCCGCAAAACCTAGAAATGGGTTATAAAGCGAGATCATTCACAATGCCTTGACGTAAACGTAGACGTGAGACGTAAACTTAAGGAGCTGCAAGCTCCAAGCTTCTACGTTTAAGTTTACGTCGAAATTCTACCGAAGACCAATCAGAGAGCAGCATGAAAACAAATGCACAACAAAATCCGCGAGAAGGAAGGTCGACTCAGATCTATTCTTGTTTATGCTGTGTATTGGTGTATAGTTAAAAGGTAGAGCAAGAAATTTGGAGAGTTTTGGTACGAGTTGCGAAGTGTTGATTCAAAATGTCAGCAAGCGCCTCCTTTTTTTTTTTTAAATAAAGCGCCCCTAAAATTAATGCTGCAGAAGCTTGCAACAACACAAGCTGCATGCCTAAATCTCTCCATGACAAAATCTGAACGTGGCGTTAAATATATTAGCGGTACACAATTTAAAGCTCACTGCTCGCATATAACCTCAATAGGTAGGGGCGCAACAGCTGCTCGCAAATGCAAAAGGTGAAATCGATAGGAGAGTCGAAAAAAATGCAAGAGACGCATCGATCAATATGTTGAATTCTGATTGGTTCAGGCAAAACCTACGTTCCAGCTTACGTTTGCCATTGTGAATGCTCGTTTTTACGTGAAAAGTTTACTGCATACGTTTACGGCTTACGTTACGTTTAAGTTTGCATTGTGAATGAGGCATAATACACACGCATAAACAAGATTCGATCTGGAGTCGACCTTCCTTCTCGCGGATTTTGTTGTGCATTTGTTTTTTGTTTTTTGTTTTTTTCATGCTGCTCTCTGATTGGTCTTCGGTAGAATTTCGACGTAAACTTAAACGTAGAAGCTTGGAGCTTGCGAGATCTTTAAGTTTACGTCTCACGTCTACGTTTACGTCAAGGCATTGTGAATGATCTCGCTTTATAACCCATTTCAAGGTTTTGCGTCTACGTTACGGTTACGTTTAAGTTTGCCTTGTGAATGAGGCCTTAGTTGTGACAAAAAATCGATCAGTTTTAATGTTACCTGTGCGTTTATCTGCCAAAAGTTTGTAAAATCTTACCGGACATCTAGAAGGCAACTCTTCATTTGGTGTCAACCATTTCGTCTCTGTAAGCTTTCCATCACTTCCTTGACAAGTCTTGGAAAATACTGGATTATAGGCTATTCTACCGGTTTCTTTACTATCATGACCTAATTCCGTTTGGAAATAATAGACTAAACATTTTGCCGCTTGTCCACCACGCCACGCTAATTCTAGTGAAGCGGCAAGAAAGAACTATTTGCACCCCTTCTGGCGTGTTTTCTTCACACGTATCAATCATTAATTGGTACTCTTGAGATTTAAGAGCTACTGCACTAACCTTTCCTTTCTCCGGAATGTTTGGTAGCGACTTTCTCTTTGCATTTCTAGCCTCTCTAGCGACTTGAAATTCCATATCTGTAAAGGGGTTAATATTTCTATTAATTCTTTGAAAAATTTCTCTTGTATATTTTCGCAGTCACGTTCCATATCGTTTTCACGGAATATTCTTTATATTCTTCAACATTCACTTTTCTCATATTCATGCTCCTATCTTTTAAGCTATTTGATATTTCCTGATTTGTATTACTCGCGGTTAATTTATATTTCCTTTCCTCAACAAATTTCCCAAACTGATTGCAAATATATTTCCTGTTGTTGAGTGTGTTGTTTGGTTTGGATTTACAAATAATTTCCTCTATTTCGTCATTCGACGTCGAACCAAACCTTTGCTGCAACATTTTGCGCTCAAACAATTTCAAGCAAAAGATACACACCCGACCATGGAATAAAAATAATAGCAAAATTACATAACCTCTATCTGTAGACTTTTTTTTTCAATTTTCCCCCCGCCAGTATCCCTGGCGAGGCGGGAATTTATTCATAATATGGGATACATTTATTTATTTATTTATTTATTTATTTATTTATTTTACGTCAAAAAAACAGTTGAAAACTGCGTATGACGTGCTATGGGAAGGATAAATAAGCAATAAATTTTTGAATTTTGAAAGGGAGCAAAAAAAAAACAGAAAAACTCCCATGTAATAAAATCTATTTTCAAAGATAAATAAGCAATAAATTTTGAATTTTGAAAGGGAGCAAAAAAAAAACAGAAAAACTCCCATGTAATAAAATCTATTTTCAAAGATAAATAAGCAATAAATTTTGGCTCTTATTACTTCCTGCCGCGACAACATGGAAACGATAATTTGAATAATTGTATTTCCCACTGAATTCTAGAAGACGTGCACAGAAAACGAAGTTACATTTATGTCCAGAAGAAACAAGGGCCATCTCAGCATTTGCTCAATGGATCAGGAAACTGGACGAAAACCTGATCGAGATGGGGGTCATTGACCCGGAAGTTGTAGTACAATAGTTGTTACAGGTTGTTTATACTCATTTATACAGTCCAAATGGTAAATAATGCATTATGTATCATTGTTAAAATTAATGTTACTTTTCTTGTGATGCTCAGTATAGTCCAGTATAGTCCATGCTCAGTATAGTCCAGGACTCAGTATAGTCCAGTCCATAAACTCCAGTATTTAATGCTTTTGGAGCAGCAGTGAGAGCAATATCTTAAGTAAACTAACTAAAACTAACTTAAAACTATAAACAGAGCCTCTTTGGGCTAATGAGTTTTCATAAAAATAATTGCAAAAGAAATGTATTTAAAAAGTTCTTTAAATTGTTCTTCCTGTTTCTTGTTTTGTCTCATTCACACTCTTTCATACTTAATCTATATATACAAACACATTCACTCATTCATACCACACGGCACAAAACTTCACTGTTTACACTCTGTACACTATTAATTTACGCAACGGCGCCGACTTTACTCAGGCGTCCGTGGCGCCGCGACGTTTTCAGGGCCTGGCGGTTCAAACCTGGTGGAGCGCGATTCCGCGCCTCCCACGCGGATTCCGGCATCTGTGAGCGGCGGCCGCCTCCCACGCACTATCTGCTCCCCCGCGTCGCACAGCTCAGAGAGCTTGTGCGGGGGAAGTGCGCGGAAGATGAAGGCGACGTGCTTTGGGCCCTTTCTTCTATGGAAGGCCCTGTGTACGCCGCTGTTCGCCGCTGCGCCGGTCTCGCGCAGGATGCGCGGAGCGGACGGCCTCAGCGCCCTTGCGAGCGCCGTCTCCGCCTGCTTCTGCAGCTACGGCGAGAACTAATTTCGCACGACCAGAACTCAGAACACGTCAGCGTTGCGAGGAGTAGACAAAACAACGCGCAAAATGTATCACCTCCTAGGACGTGATAATCAATACCTGATAAATATGCATGGTAAAGTCGTCTCTAATTGGCTAGTAGGGTCCCAGTTCTTGCACGCTATTGGCTGAAAATTCATGAGTGTCTTGAGTGTGTGAGTCATTATAATATACTTGATCGTAACAACACTTACTACACGCATTAGTAGGGCCCGGCTGTTTATGACATGTATTTTTTTCGTGTTATTTCCATGGAAAATATAAAGCATGAATTATCATCACTAAAATTATGCAATTTCATGTGTCATATACAGTCATATTTTTGGCATGTTTTAAATTGATTGATTTTTTCGCGTTCCCGGGCGCGTCAACTGAGTTGATCATTAATCCCGTAAGTGTAGTGCATGTTTTTCTCTGGAGATTGAGGTGATCTTCCCCTGCTGGATGGTGAGATCCGGCGCCGACCTACCGTCGTCTAGTGGGGTTTCCCTCTAACCATGACTCTCCCACCCCGTCCCAGCCGGGACAAACTCTAAGCTCCCGACCGGTCTCCCGGAATATGTGGTAGTGTAGTGCATGTTAGTGTAAGTGTGTGTGTAAGCAGAGAGGATAGGACAGGGGAGAGAAAGGACAGATCGCGCGCTGTCTGTGGCCCGTTTGGTAGGGTACTGCTACGGCATTCGCATGGTGTTGATCGGAGAAACCACGGAAAATTACCGATCAGAGCAGCCGGTCGCTAGCATTCTCCTCCAGACAGCGACTGAATTCGACCTAGCTGACAAGCTAGAGTCGAAAGTCCTGCCGCCGTTAGGACTCGAACCTAGAACCTCCCGGTCAGAGGCGCTGCAGTGGCATCAGTTGATGCACTGAGCTACCGCTCCCGGTCTTTTTTAAAACCCTTTTGTCATTTTCCATTAATTTTTCATATTATGTTCATATTTTTCCATGAATTTTCGTATTTTTGTCATATTTGTATTGTTACGATTCTAGGTGGTGAATTAAAAGTCTGGTATTATTTTAACAAAAACGTTTATTTTTGTTTCTTAACACAATCACTGAAAAAACTTGATTATTTATTTACACTACACTTTTCTTGATTATTTATTTACACTACACTTCTCTTGATTATTTATTTATTCTGTTCACTTCTCTAACACACTCGCACAGTCCTAAGTTAAGTCGCACAGTCCTACTCGCACTGGCCACAGTTCACTGCACTGATCACAGTTCGATGCACTGGTCACAGTCCACTGCACTAACCACAGTTCGATGCGCTGATCACGGTTCACGTCACTGACCACAATACGATGCACTGACCCTGGTCCACGTCACTGAGCACAATCACTGCACTGCTATCCACCGCGATACACACAATTCACAGTTCAGCTTCCACTGCGGACTTGAGACTGACTCGCGGTCGCCGACCGCCGCGTATTTATACTCGGCGAGTACCGTCGAGAACTTTGACCCCGCGAACGTTCTGGAATAATCTACTGCAGGAACCGCCGGCGGATGACGCAACCCGCGCTCACAGGCAGCTCGTAGTGGCGCCGGCAGAAGACGCAATCCGCGCGTACAGGTAGTTCGTGGTGGTGCCGGCCGGTGACGCAATATTCGCTACATTATCTTTTTAATTCAATTTTTGCATATTTGCTTGCATTCCTTTCAAAGAGATTTTTCAGTCTCCTAATTGTTATATAATTTCTAACATTTGTCGGGTGTCGTTCCTATAAATACGTGTAATACTATAAATACGTATGTGAGTTAGGTGGGTAAGGTATATAGGAGAAAAAGAAAACATCAGATGCGAAGAAAAATTTGTTTTAGTTTTGTCTGGTTTTGTGCAAAGGTCGACCGCTTCTATAATTAACTTTAGCAAGTAGAATTATCTTCATGGGCGCCAAAGGAGAATTCTAAATGTATTGCATTTTGTATTGTATTGTATTTGTATATATTGTATTTTGTTGAATTGTAAATGTACTAGATTTTAAAAGTATATTTTCAATGTAATGGTTATTTAAACAATGGGAAGATTTTGGAGATTTCGAAAATGCAGCCAAACAATTTTAGTCACATTTATGGTCATATTTTCGTATTTTTTAGATCATAAATGATTGCATATTTCTATCATTTTTAGGTCATGCACATCCGGGTCCTCTCACTAGGTACATGCAAGAAGCTCTCTGTGCATTTTGCATTAATTTGTTTAGTCTTTGGAAAAATATTAATAATGAAACTTAGGCAAATTATTACCTTCCCCAATACACGGAAATGCAGTTTCGTTTCGGAAAAGGAAGAAAACGAAACTTCACTCCAACGTTCCTATTCATCGGTAACGAAATAAAATTCGCCCAAACCGTTTGTTTCGTTACTTATAACGAAACGAAACTTGGGAAGAAATAATTGTGTTTCAGCGGCACAGAAACGAACGATTCCGTTTCTGTTTCCACCCATGCCCCTTACAGGTATAATGTTGACGACGGTCTATCAGCTTGACTATGTCATTCATTCATTCTTGTCATGTCATTCATTTTTCATCCGCAAACATCTTTTCGAAGATAAGTACGTCCGAAGCAACCTCCGAAACGTTCACGCGAGAATAATGCAAAATTTCATTACCCGCCTACTCCTCCCTTCCTGGAAGTTGAGTATTTTAACGCTCACACCCTTTTGGGGTGATTGAAAACTATTAAGGGATAAGATTAATCCATAATCTCATGGATACAAACATCTTAGTTTTGGAGTACTCTGAGGGCCGTTTTTACAGAGTATAAACCGTGGGCTCCGTATCTGTGGAGTAAAGATTCCTTCTGGTATAAGTTTTCGTACATTCTACAATGGGCAGTATAGACGTTCCGTGGATACGATTTCAACATAGCATGCCACGTGGGTAGGAAGCTAACAGTAAACAAAGTGTGAGCCAAACGTCCGTACATCGTGTGGGCATTTGCGACAGAAAAAAAGACTAACATGGAATCAGAGGGTAGAAGATTAATGTATTTTTATTTTATTTTTTTAGAAATAATAGTGCATTTGCCATATCCTTTAGATATTTATTAATTACAAATTGCATTACTGCAAGGTTACGAGAGCTTTTAACTGGACATCGAAATACGAAGTCTGTTAGAAGAAATTAGAGCTAATAAAAAGAAGGTAGAGAATAAAAAATCCGATGCTGTGACAAAGCAAATGAAACAGAATTATTCAAAAATGTCATAATATATTGTGACATACCAAAAACGACGGACATTTTATTTAGGAAAATAAAGGTCAAAATGTTGTAGATATTGCAAAAGACTTGGGTTTCTATGGTGCAGATACGCAAGGGTACACCATAGCAACGCGAAAAAAAAGAGAGAAAAACACAGCGAGCTTTGAAGGGTGGACCAGATTGGGAATTAGGGCATTCCGACTTGTGTCGGGGTGATGAACGGATCGCTTGTGCGGTTTTTCTTGAGGTTAATTATCAAATCGGGACTTGTGATATTTCGTGAGGGTGAACATTGAACTTGAACTTAGAATATTTTTGCATTAGGTGTGCAACGGGAACTTCGTGTTATACCATTGCAAACTCGGACTTATAATATTTTCATGAGTGAACTGGAAAGTGAACTTAGAATATTTTCGCGATGGAGTTCCAAGATTTGACTTAGAAATTGTATCAGTGAATTGTGATTTGTCATGTTATTCCGACCTGGGAAAGTAATCAGTTTGAAATATGTGCCCATCTGAGGCGCAAGATAAAGAGTAGAGGCAGTGTTTGTGAAGTGGCTGGAGGAAGTTTCGACTTGGTCGCTGATCATCGTGGACTTCGATAAGAAGGAAGATTGGATTATTCTACGCGGCGACATCGAGCGACGTACGCACGAAGAGGCAAGAAAGGATAGAAGGTTCTATAACGGTCTTATTGCAATAACGAGAAAAATGGTCATGACTAGACATCGGATGTTTAGGGAATTACCTATTTTTTCTAGAGAACTTATTGAAAGGCTGATAATATATGTCCACGAATCATGACAAATGATTACATATGACGAAGTTTTATAATGCTTGGTTTTGCTTATTTTAGCATAATGCCTATTTTTTGCATAAATACCTTTTTCAGGACTTTTTTGCCTTTTATTTATTATATTATATACAATGCTAAGATATCGGAAAATCGGCGATGGTCCAACGTGACCATTCATTACGAAATCTTCAATTCACGTGTTGAAATTTAAAATTACGAGTGAATTCCCGAAAGTATACCAACTGATTTTTCTCCATTTCCCTATTTCATAAATACTAGCCATGATCTGAGAACACGGACGATTCACCGAGGGAACCGAAATTGTAAGTGGAAATAATTATAAATGCCCAGAAGGTTTCAGTGGTGCTAGTGTTGGATTTCTAAAATATATGCCAATCACATCGTTCAGATATCCTCCTCCGCATTCAAACTGATTTTGTCTCCCAGTCGTCGCAAATTTGAAATTGTGATCCTTGAAAAGTTACAGGTAATATGTAAATATTACTGTTTAATGGAAACTATTAAGAATAAAATGAAGAGATGTAAATGTGTAAATCTAGTTTTACATTAAAATATACGAACTGGTTTTGTGCATTTAAGTTTACAAAATAATATAGACAAAAATACAATTTTCCATTTTATTATGTATGACTCTTATGACTGTGCCTCCCAGTTTTTCTCCTTATTCTTGACTTTTTCAGCGCCTTTTTAGGGGCCTAAAAGACGATTTTTTAGTGCCTAAACATCCGATGTCTAGTCATGACCTAACAAACACTCGTAATAATTAATGATAGTCTGATAACTTTTGTCATTCATAATAAATTATAATTCATAGTTTGAAAGAAAGCTGATTCTTATTTGCCATAACATGCAATCCTTGGTTTGAGTCCTGATGGCGGCAGGATTTTCGACACTAGCTTTTCAGCTAGGTCGAATTCAGTCGCTGTCTCGAGGAGAATTCTAGCGACCGGCTGCTCTGATCGGTGGTCTTCCGTGGTTTCTCCGATCAACACCAGGTGAATGCCGGAGCTGTACCCTACCAAACGGGCCACGGACCGCGCGTGATCTGTCCTTCCTCTTCCTTGTCCTATCCTCTCCTCTTACACACACACTTACACTAACATGCACCACACTATCACATATTCCGGGAGACACCGGTCGGGAGTTTAGAGCTTGTCCCGGCTGGGCCGGTGCCCCGCTGGTGGGAGAGTCCTGGTTAGGGGGAAACCCCACTACCCGACGGTAGGTCGGTGCCGGATCTCGCCATCCGGCGGGGAAGATCACCGCCATCTCCCGAGGAAAAAGAACATGCACTACACTAACGGGAATAATGACCGAAGCAGTTGACGCGCCCAGAAACACGAAAAAATCAATCAAGTGTAACCTTTTCCTGGCGCCCAAATTGTTTATAAATTCGGAAATTGGTTACGACTGACATTTATGTAGTAATTAATACAAGACGTATAATATCTCAATATAATACTTAAATTTCGGCAGTGCTTTGATTACAACGTAATACGTACCGATCACTCCGCAAATCGCAGGTACAAATAAAAATAACTCAAATGTTAACGCCTCGAGCAACCTCGCCAATTACGCCTGTGTCGATAAATCACCTGTTAAACACTGCCGCCATTTGCAAACTTCGACCCAGAATATGAACCTGGGCCGGTATAACCCACGGTCGGTTGGTGGGTTAGGATTAACTCGGAGTTATACCACCGGGAGGAAATATACCGTGATTGTAGAAAGCACGAAGGAACGTTATTCTGTGTTCTATACCATGATTGTAAAAACGGTCTTGAGCAGGCGAACCTTTTTCCGTGGCTGAATCCACCTAGCGCTCAGCAGCCCAACCCTCACGACCGTCCTAGAATGGTCAAGCGCAGGCATGTCAAGGTCGCAGGTAAGGTAACAAGCGTCCTAGAGTTCGCGAGCAATGCGTCCAGAGAAATTGGCGCGAGATTTAAAACTAAAGGTTGTTCACTCCTCCAGAGTGGCAGTACGCCACAGGATACCTGGCCCATGTTTCGGAGAAGTTATTTGACAGATTTTTGTCACAAATTTAGCTATATTAATTCCCATTTTCTCTTGAAGGCAAAGTAATTATCCATTAAAATGAAATAATACATCAGCCCGAATTCACATTCTCAATTGAGAGTAAAATTTAAAAAAAAAAAAAACTGAATCAAAAGAATCTTGATTTTGTAAACGGGTTTACTTAAGAGTGATATAAAAGCATGAACTTTGTACGTTTGGGTTAGAAGCGTAGGAATATTACATACTACATGTACATGCAAAACTGTTTTCCAATAGCTGAAAACACAGAATTTCCGCACCGATTTGAAATTTTTTTGAAATTTTAACTTTTTGCAATTTTCCAAACTTCGGAATGTTTGCTAAAATGGGTCTAACACCATTTTTTCCCCTTTAATTCGAGGAGAAAATTTAAAGAAAAAAATTGGAGCGTTTTTGGTGAAAATGTTTTTTATTTGCATACTTTTAAAGAAAAAAATTCGCTAAACTACTGGGTTTTAAAAAAATTGTCAATGATCTTTTCTAAAGAGCTGTTTTTTAAAAACAGGTTTTGAGGCAAAAATCTCTATCTTCAATTCTGTAGTATTGAAAAGTTAATTTTTGCAATTTTTGAAAATACGTTGTTCGCGAAAATGGATCTAGCATAATTTTTACTGTCTTTTGATAATAAGAGGAGAAAATTTAAAAAACAAAAACGTTGAAGCCCTTGTGAGAAAAAACTTATTTAAAACATTTAAAAAGTGCCTATATTTCACGCAAAAGTACGCGAAAATTACGCATTATTTTTGAAAAATTGTATGTGACCTTATTTCAAAATGTCTTTAAAGAAAAGATTTCATAGAGAAAAATTTTGATCTTCAATGTGGTAGTTATAGAAAGACACCGAAAAGGAATTTTCTTTATCAAGGACCGACAAAATATGGACTGGTTATACCATGTATTAGAGGACATTCATGACATTCATTTTTTCGTTACCAGGGTCCGACAACAATAGTTTTTCTGTCGAATATTTGCGGTTTTCCGGCATACAATTACAAAACTTTCTCTTTTTACAAATTAAGATCGAGAAACTAAAAATATGAAAACGTGAAAAAAACTTTAATATGACGTACAATTTCTCCCAATGTCGACCGGGCGAGATTTGTCACATTTCAGAAAATATTGTTGTGTTTTTTGTGGTTTAAGTACACCAAAATGTGGAAATTATGTGAATATTTGAGCTTTCTGCGGATGAAAACATTTATATTTTTTATACAAAGTAACAAGAAGCAACAACTTTTGTACAATTTGTACTTATTTTTGTAAAATGTTCAAATAAAAAAAGTGCCACAGTCATATGCAACAGACCACAAAAGTAACCAATTAGTTTATTAGATTTGAATGACATGGTATTTATTAACAGGTTTTTTATTAGCTTTTAACGATTTCGTCCTCACACTGTAATTGAACATCACAGTTAATTAAACTAGTGGTAAGATTTGAAAGTTTACGAATTGTCACAAGGAATACCACCAATGGGTCCTTTCGTGTTCTCATACATAAAGTATGTTCAAAAGCTGTATAACACATTCATTATCTTGATAAATCACTCAAAAATTATACTAGAAAGGAGATAATTATTAAGTTCTATATACAATCAGCGTCATATTACCCCAAATTTCTGATGATTTAACTTAGTGAATACGTACATGAATCAATCTCTAAATACAGAGTATTTTGTCTCGCAATCCAAGTCTAGGACCACTTGCTCTTGTTTTGGAAATTTGGCAACCACGTGAAATACCTTTGGCATCCTTTTCACTTTCAGCGATCCTTCAGCAGATATGTGCCCTCGAAGTTCGAGATGGGGAAAGCGGCTATTTTAGTTGGAGGAAGGAGAAAGCATTTTATTCTGTACTTGGACAATCATTCTTCCTCGTTTCATTCATCTTCGTAAGAATTTACATTTAGATGAAGAAGTTTATTATTTTTACCAATTATTTTCAATAATTATTAATTTACTACGTATTAATATTTTGTAAATATTGGTATTAATTTTATTATTTCATTTTCTTATTTGTTTAAATTGCAGGTTACAAGCTTTCGAGCAATATGTGCTACAGTTTTGTGTAAATAATAATAATAATCTGTAAAACTCTTTTAAACGCAAAAAACTCATATCAGCCATCAGCACTTGGGCAATACCTGTGGCTATCAATACATTTGATGTTCTTTACTGGACAACAGCTGCACTGCAAGAGCTTAATCGAAAAGTTAGAACCACTCTTAGCAAGTATCGTATGAATCATTCTAACAACTCAATGGCTAGACTTTACTTAGCTCGGAACGAAGGAGGTAGAGATCTTCTGGGTTTTGAGTCCTTGTGCGCGGAGAAAATAAACAATCTTCGCAAATACTTCCTTCAGAATACGACGGTTGTGCATAAAGCAATTTGTGTCACGGGCAAGAATTTTACCTTATTGAACCTGAATCAAGTGGACTCTGAGAGACCATGTATCATCAAAAAAGATAGGCTGAGTGAGTGGACACAGACGCGATTGCACGGCAGGTTTCCTGCCGAGCTCAAAGGGAACGCTGTGAACATGGGATCATCAGTCTCCTGGCTAACAAAATATGGCTTCTTTGCTGAGACAAAAGGCTTCGTCATTTCTATTCAGAACGAAGTAACCCCCACTCGCAATTACCAAAGGTATGAGATTGGGGATATCTGTGTAGAGGACCGCTGTCGCCTTTGCAGTCAACCCGGCGAAACCCTTCAAGTCATAATGGGCGGTTGTTCTGCTTTGGCACAATCAGACAGAGTCGGCCCAACGACGTTGCTGCGGTAGTCCACCAAGCCCTGGCTGCTAAGTCAGAGACGGTACAGAAAGAGGTTCCATAGTACAAGTTCAAGCTGGATTCAAGTTTTGGAGACGCAACGGTGGAAGCTCTTGTGGAATGTTGCAGTCACCGCTGATCGCAGGGTCGAAGCCGACAGACCTGATATAATGTGGGTCGACAAGTTTGCATGGAAAGGGATTATAGTTGGCATATCTATCCCATTTATACCGAAATATAGCTGCCGCCATTGCCGAGAAAAGCGAAAATATCAGGCCTTGGCTGTTGATCTGAGTGACATGTGACGGTTGGTATCTGTTGATATAGTCGAGCGAATCTGCAAATGGACTGGTCTCTGCAGAACTGACTGCAACGTCTGCAAAGCTTGGTCTTAAGAACTGGCACATTCAGACAATGTACAAGGCTGGTCTCCTGAGTATTGTACGCATAGTGAGGAAGTTTTCATTTATATAACTTCACGTCGTATCATGACCGCCCAAGTTTGCAAGCGAAGCAGGTACCTTGGTTCCTCGAAGGTCCCGGTGTCTGTTGTAGGAGACCTCGCTAGGCGAGAGACTTGAATGGCATAATAATAATAATAATAATAATAATAATAATAATAATAATAATAATAATAATAATAATAATAATAATAATAATAATAAAATTAGATAATATATAATAATTATATTATAATATATTATTATAATTATATTATTATTAACGGAGACCTTGGCGATAATGTTTCATGAGACATTTCTGATATTTCTATGAGCCATTTTTCATTAAATAATAATTATGGTTACGTCTCGCTTAATAAATCGATGAATTGGTCATAACTTCCCTCCACATCTTCAATTTTACAGTTTTGTTTCTAGAGCATTCTAGACAGAATCGTGAGAACGTCCGATAGAACGAACGCGAGAACGAACGATTGCGAGAACGTCCAATAAACTGGCATAGCGATTTCCAAACCCCACATTTTCTCTCTAACCAACATTTCTCGTGATAATTTTTACTTTTCAAATATTCAAAAAATATTTTTTTATTCCAACGGTTATTCCAAAAATTGGTGACGTTACTGTCCTAGTTTGGTCCTAAGTTGGTCAAGTAAATTTAACAAAAAATAATAATTTTTTCTTCATATACAGAGTATGGTCCCAGTTTTCTGCTTTTCAAATATACAGGATGTCCGCGGAGTAAACGTCCAAAATTGAAAGATAAGCTCTTCAGGCAGTTTTAAGCATATTTTATCTAATAAACTTCAGGGATATTCTGAATGGCGAAGCCGCAATAAGCACTCAAAAGTTGGCTTGAAAAAATTCTTTCTAGGGAAAATTTGCATTGCAGAAGCATGTAAATACTCCAGAAATATGTAAATTGTTTACATTTACAAAAAATGATGGTATTTGTTGAGAAATAAAAATTAACCCAGAAATAAATAATGCACCCAATTTACACAATTCGACTGCTTTTTTATTTCTCGATTAATTTTGTCTTTCTAAACAAATATATTTTTTCTTTTGTAAATAATCAGCAATTTACATGTTTCTGGAGGGTTTATGTGCTTCTGAAATGCAAATTTTTGCATAGAAAGCATCTTTCAAGCCAACTGTGCTTATTGCGGCTCAGACATTCAGAATATTCAAATAGTGTATTAGACAAAATATGCTTAAAATGGTCGCAAGAGCTTATTTTCCACGTTTCCTCTTCGGACATTCTGTATAAAAGTTTTTTTATTTTACTCTTGCCGTTTTCGAAAAAAGAAAAACAACGAATTCCCAAAGGCGCATGGCGCAACATTCGAAGTCGCAGGCGCAATACCAGTGTGTAAGAAGACAACCTGTCGAATAAAGACTATCCCCAAAATTGGAATTTATTGACAATGACCACAATACATTACAATATAAGACTATATTTTAATGGATTTTCAAATTCCGATATTACCCATAAAAATTATAATTCCACAGTTTTGAAAAACAACACGCTTCCGGGTATATAATTCTCATAAAACTAAACTACTGAACAACATACATTGTCCTTTACCGACAATAACAGTAAAACAGTAATTTAATAACCTACATTGACTTCAGTTTTTTTGCTTTTACGTTTGGTTGTAGTTGTGTTTCTTTTTCGAAAAATGAACAGAACCACTTTAAGAGCGACCAGGCTGCCGCATATCTGGCTCACAAGAAAATGCATTTTGGAAGCAAAATGATCAAGAACAATTTATTGTTCTTGACACAACAAAACCTCAATAATTTACACTATACAACTACATTATTTTTCTCACTTCTAACATTACTCATAAAGAATTGTAGTTCATTTCATTACACTACGTATCTCAGTGGTGGATTTAGGCATGGGCATTGTGAGCGCTGGGCCTTGGGCGGCAAATTTCGTTTAAGGCTAAATGTACCGAAAATACTTATAGGAAAAATCAATAGATCGCAGCACTATCACAGGGAATTTACTAGACCGATAACGTCTGAAAAAATGGTCCGATTTTCGAGCTGTAAACGGCATTGGACTCCTTTTTAAAATAGAATTTACGCTACGAAGCCGTTTTTTCACAAATGATTTCCAATTTTTTTATTTCTAAGAGTTCCGGGAAGAAATTAAAAAATGTGGGCTTATAACGCGATGACGACGTGCTTCCTGAATCCAGCGCTGTGTCAATCATGCAAATCGGATGAATAGGAGCGGCGTAAAGTGAAATTTGAAAAACACCTTCCCCAACCCCTTCCCGCTCTACACCGGTGCGTCACCCGACCCTTGCGGGCCCTCCCACCACGCAGCCGAACGGCCAAACCCGGCGGCCTGCGGCGCGAAAGGAGGCCGAACTTTTAGGCAGGCAAGTCAGGCAGTCGGTTAATGCTTTCGTCCCTTTCAATCTCAATATATTTTTCTCCACATATCAACCTAGTGATGCTGTAACACAACCAAACGGTCTCGTATCATCTGTAATAGTCGTATTTTGTAGGTATACGTGGTTGAAGTTCCTTCTGCTTCAGATACTATCGTACACCCGCTCATCCTTGATCCCGACTACGCGGTTTTCAAGAAGCAGATGGTGGCGGGGGGGGAGGTAAGTTTGACAATTAATAGCAATGGTCCGACATTAAAACATGCATATTGCGTTTTTTTTAAAAGTATTTCAGTAACAAAGTTAGTTTTCAAGTAGCATGTATTTCGAACATTGCATGTGAAATGTTCATTTTCGACCTATAAATATATTAAAATGTAACGAAATATGTAGCAATTGAAAAAATATGTAATTATACCAAAAAATGTAAAATAAAAATTATTCCAATTCGTTCAGAATGTCGTGTTAAGTCTAAAAAAAATAGTGAATGCAGGTATCTTGTCTCTGTAAAAATATGTATTTACATGAAAATCCGTTCCCTATTAATAACCTTATCAGGGTAATAGAATAATTACTTAATAAATCTATAGTAATGAATAGGGAACAGAATTTTTTGTAATAAAAAATTCAAAATATGTACATACATGTGTACTTATTTTTGCCGAAATATGAAAGAAAAAATAGGAAATATATAAAATAAAAATTCATTATTGTGATTAAAATTGTTTTTTACTAGCATTTTCGGAGCATTCTACGTCGCCAATCAGTTCTTAAGAAGCATTCGGAGTGGCTGAAAGTAGTCCTGCCTCTACAGAAGTAATTCTACATTAGATTTCACCACACAAGAATTTTATTCGAAATACAAAATACGTTCATAATATATATTACAATGTTTACGAGAAAGAGTTCCAATGGATGGCGGGCCACAATTGAACAACGCGTAGGACAATTTTCTGTAAAAAATATTTGTTAGTTTTCGATCGAGTAACAAATGTGCTGTTTGAAACATGAGCAAAATCGTGGTTGAAATTACTTTTGTTCACAGAAATCCTCTCATTCGCAGAAAGTGGTGGGAGAGACAATTATGGCGAAGATATGGTGGTCATAGAAGCCTAGCAGCATTACATTTGGTTTTTAAGAAAGATGATTCCGTAACATACAATTCAAACGCGCATCTAAAATGTTCCGTTTCGACGTACAAATATATTAAAATACAACGAAATATGTAGTAGTAGGTAAAATATGCAAAAATATGTAATTATACCAAAAGATGTACAGTAAAAATAGTTTCAATTCATTCAGAATGTCTTGAAAACTCAAAACAATATTATTGAAAGCAGGTATCTAGTTCCTGTAAAAACATGTAATTATATGGAAATCTGTTCCCTAATTATAAATACAAAAATATTATATTTAATTATTATATTTTTCTATCCATTTTCATTTTCTTGCTAGCGGTATCAACAATGCTCATTGGCGAATTCAGATGGGATACCGCATCTGAATTAGCGGTCATTGATGCTTGAACTCCGCACTCATAACAGAAAGCGATAATGACGGCTGCCTTTCATGTTCGTTAATATAAACTAATAATTTTATATATTTGGAGAATATTACAATATTATTATGTATATAGTAATTATATGTATTAATATATAATTTGTAATTACATATTATTTAATAATTACTAATATATATATATATATATATATATATATATATATATATATATATATATATATATATATATATATATGTGGGAGAAATGGTAGTCGGAATAGAAATAAACTCGTCGTTGAAATATAAAAAGATAATTATATTCTTGAAATACTTGAAGAACAATACAAATAAACTATATCCCGACAATTCACAACGTGTTCTTCTCGGTGTTACTTGCGTTCGAGTGTCTTGTTTACGCTCGTTGTCAACCGACTTGGTCCTGCCGCCACGCTATCTTGCGCCTCTACCGGGAACCCCAAAAAATCCGCCTGATTTGAATCGGTCTCCCACATTCGGCCGTCCTGACTATCATCCGGCTCGGATGATGAGTATCCGTCTGGCCAAGCTTGCATATACTCGGCACACGTAGTGGTGGTTCGTGGCCCCTCGTTATCTCCGACCTTGCTGACATCGTATGTATCATTTGGTTTGACCATTGTAATTCGGTAGGGCCCCAGATTCTTGGCTTTGAGTTTTAAACCCGGCCCGAATTGCATCCGCTTGATAGCCACTAAATTTTAATACGTTTTCATCGGATTGCGCTTTTCGCAGTTTTTAATTAGCTCTTCTTCCAATAACTCCTTGATACGAATATCAGTCGGATTGCGCATCCTTGCGCCAGTCATAAGTTCGAATGGCGTCCTTCCAATGCTCCGGTTATAGGTAGAATTCATGGCCCGTTGAACAGCTGGTACCACTTTGTACCATTTCTCCGGGTCGTCAATGGAAAGTTTCGCGATGATAGAAGCAATCGTTGAATTGAGACGCTCAACTTGCCCATTGGCTCTGGGCAAGCCCGTCGTTACCATTATGTGTTTAATTCTTTCCGTCGTGCAGTAGTCCTGGAACTCTTGTGAACTAAAAGACGTGCCTCTATCAGTGATCACTTGAAGAGGATTACCGAACGTAGTCTTTTGAAGTTCCATCTTTGAAATTGTGTCCCTCGTCTTCGTTGTCTTTACCGGGTGGAGCCAAACAAATTTCGTGAATGAATCGACGATCACTAGAATATGGTTGTAGCCCTTGTTGGTAGACTTCAGTGGGCCGATGTGATCCATATGATAGGTATACAACGGTTGACTCTCCTTGAACAGCGGGTGTAAAAGTCCTTCTTTCTTTCCAGATTTGCGATTCACTATCAAACATGTTACACAGTTGGATATGACTCGACGCGTTTTCTCAACTAGTCCTGGAATGTGGAATTCCTGTTTCACTTCCTCTTCAGTCCTCTTGCTTCCGTAATGACCCTTTTCGTGTGCAGTTTTATTATTTCCTGTTGCATGGCGCGTGGAACAACCAGTAACTCTTTTCCGTCTTCAAATTTGAATAAGAGTCCACTTCTCATCACAAAGTTGTCGTACTTGCCCCCCCTCAGGATGCTCATTATAGCGAGCAACCCTTCGTCTTCGGCTTGTGCCCTTTGATCCGCGCAGTCAAGCTATCAGCAAAGTTGAAATTTATAGTCATGTAGCGACTCAAAGCATCTACATGCTTCATCCTGTGTCCTGGTCGATGTTCTATCGTGTATGAGTATTCCTCCAGAGCTAAGGCCCATCTAGCGACTCTCGGTGATAAGTCCTTTTTGCTCATAGTCTTCTGGAAGGCTGCACAATCAGTAACGATTTTAAAATCTATTCCCAGTAAATAGACTCTAAATTTCCTCAATGCTTTTATAACGGCCAAAACTTCGAGCTCATAGCTACTGTACTTTTCTTCTTGCGTCGTTGTTTTCTTACTCATATAAGAGATTGGATGTAGCTTTTCGTCGTCCGGAAATTTCTGTAATAATACAGCTCCATAGCCATACTTACTTGCATCTGTATGCAATTCGGTTTCGTACTTCTGATTGTAAATCTTCAACACAGGGTCAGATGATAGACTATCCTTCAGTTTTTGAAAAGCCTCTCTTTGCTCAGCACCAAATCGGAATTCTGTATCATCTCTGAGTAGATCGCTTATTGGTTTCCGATTGTACTGTAATCTGGGATAAACTTTCTAAAATACCCGTTAGACCTAAAAACTCTGCACTCCAGTTATATTCTTTGGTTCTCAGAAATTTTGAACAGCCAATGTCTTGCTTGGAGAAGGTTGAATTTGTCCCTCCTGGACTACATATCCCAGGTATTCAACTTTTCTCTTTAGAAATTGACATTTCTCAAAGTTCAATTGTAAACCGTATTCCCTGGCGACGTCTAATACCAACGTAAGTTTGCGTAGAGCCTCTTCATCATCTTTAGCGGGAACAATGATGTCGTCCATATATACAAAGCAAACACCGTCCTCACTAGTTGCCAAAATACACTATTTATATACCGTTGGAATACTGCAGGAGAATTTGTAAATCCAAACGGTACCTTTAAGAACTGGAACTGTCCTGAATGAGTCACGAATGACGTGTATTTTCTGCTGCTGTCTTCGACGTCCACGTGAAAAAATCCGTTTCTGAGGTCCAACGTACTGAAAACTCGGGCGTCCTGCAATTTATCAAGCAAATCGTCGATAAGGGGTAAAGGATAGCGGTCCTTCACCACGATCTTATTCAGCCTGCGGTAATCAATGCAAACTCTTGATGATCCGTTCTTCTTTTTCACCACGATTACTGCACTGGCATACTCTGATGAACTCGGTTCTATTATTTTGTCATGAATCCAAATTAGCACTTGATTGTCCACCACTTCTTTTCTCGAGGCGAAAGTCGTCGCGGTCCGCAGTGAACTGGCTCTTCATTCTTCACTAAGATCTTCATCTTGACATCAACAGATTTGGTCTTCTCCGGAACATAGTTTGCTATTAAACCTTGAACTTCCTTTTTTATTTCGCTTTTGACCGAATCTCCTATATCAATTCTTCTTTATTTACGGCCTGGATGCACATGATGTGAGCTTCTAATTTTGGTTTCCGTAGGGTGACACCATTTCTGTTTATGAGCACTTCCGCTTGGTCAAGAAGCTCGTTTCCAATGACCATTTCAAGTTTCATGGTATCTGCTGTAACCACGTATACGTCTGTTGTAAACTGCTCATCATCAACGACGACAGTTGTTGAAAAGTATCCTTGAGGACACACGAAGTTCTTCCCAAATCCGCTCAGGACCATATCCGTTTTGACTAGTTTCGGAGCACTCAGTGAATCGTAAATGTCTTGTCGCACCAAGCTAACTTGACTTCCACAATCGATGAGCGCCTTTACCTTCCGATTAGCCAATTGTACTTCTTTAAATTTGCAATTATTCGCGTTCCTTACAATGGCACTCATGCTTTTCGACTGTCGCGGTTTCCTTTCCTTTGGGCAATCAGCTGAAATGTGACCAAAAGCGTCGCAATTGAAACACCTCTTACCCTTTTCTTTGTGTTTACAGTTGCTCGAAGTATGTCCGGTACCACAGCAATTGTAGCATCGCTTGTCCGCGTCCTGAGAAGTGCCCTTCGATTTATTACCATCGTCGTTCTTATTGTCTTCTTAGTTTGGACCTTCATCACTGCCATCTCGTAATGTCCAATTTTTGACCTTGAATTCTTTTATGTTGTCTACTCCATATAGCAGAAGTTTCGTTCCTGAATCGTCTTCAATTCCGTCGATTATATATTGTATCAATGATTCGTCATCTATATCACCTCGGCTAGCGATCTCCCTCATGACGAGAAAGTATTCCTGTAAAGATTCTTCTTTTTTCTTCCTTCGTCGATTCAACAACCGATGAATTTCTGCCGTGCTTGTCTTAACATCAAACTCTTCCTTCAAAGCTTTTTTCAGGACGGTCCACGATGTGATTCCTTTCTCGCCCTGGATAAAAAGTTTGGCTAGGCCTTCGAGTGATTTCTTAGCAAAAACAAACTTTTGTAGACTGTCCCAGCCCATCAAAACAGCTGTCTCTTCGAAATCAGTGATCCATTTTTTTACTGGATATCCATCACTACCGTTGAAGGTCTTGAGTGAACCTTCAATATCACGAAAAGTCAATGAAAACTTTGGCTGCGTACGTACAGAAGCGACAGAGCGCGCATCATCACTATTATCCGAATCGTTTTCTTCCTCGTTGTTAATAGCACGCAGCTTCTGCTCAAACTCGAACGTCAACTTCTTCAGTTGGGCTGCCCTTTTGTCATCTTGTTTTTTCGGGTTGCTTAATACTCCTATCTTATATTCGTCTTCTTCATTTCTTCTTGCTTGTTCTCGGTCTCGATTTTCGACGCCAACTGTTGCAGATCTCCAGCATTTCACATATATCGTCGATCATTTCGTCTCAAAATCAAGTTATGCAACGTTTTAATTGCTTTTACCGCACTGTTGATACAAAGAATACTGCATATAGCTCCCAGATCCGCTTCCGAAAATGTATCGTGAATGAACGACTTTTTCATCTCTTCATCTTTAGATCCGGACTCGAACGTAAAACCGGAAAACTCTCTAAGCCTCTTTCTGTTTTTTCGATCCTCTGGGATCGTTTCAAAAATCAAGTTATGCAACGTTTTAATGCTTTTACCGGCGCAGAGGTTATGTTCTTTTCTATTTGTTCGATTTCTCCCAATGTCGCCATCTTCCAAAAATTTTGCGAACTTCCTGTCGAACAGTCGGTAACGTCGATTACAATCGGTATTTTATAAAAACAGCCTCGTGGTTCAAACCTTCAATTGTGCGAACAAATGTATGGAAACAGCAAAAATATTCATACAATTTGTCTTATTTGCATCTACTCACGTATCTTCGAAACAACATCAATTCTCGTCAAGCTTTCGTCGGTGAATTACGTCGTTTTTGAGGTTATAATGACCTTCACTCGTCGTCTTATTCCAGCCTATCGTCGTCGCAACTTTGAAAACTGGCCTTCAATTGGAATTCCTCGTCATTTATTCCAAATTGATCGTCGTCGGCTGGCACGTCATAATGTTCTCAATGTTGCGAAATGGCGACCGTGAAAGTTCTAGTCGTTTCTCGAAATCCAGTTCAATCCCGGCTGAGCCCCAAATTGTGGAGAAATGGTAGTCGGAATAGAAATAAACTCGTCGTTGAAATATAAAAAGATAATTATATTCTTGAAATACTTGAAGAACAATACAAATAAACTATATCCCGACAATTCACAACGTGTTCTTCTCGGTGTTACTTGCGTTCGAGTGTCTTGTTTACGCTCGTTGTCAACCGACTTGGTCCTGCCGCCACGCTATCTTGCGCCTCTACCGGGAACCCCAAAAAATCCGCCTGATTTGAATCGGTCTCCCACATATATTTTTTTTTTCGATCTATTTGCAATAGTTTGCCAACGTCATCAGTATCGTATTATTTATTAACTTTGAATTATTTGACTTTCTCGCATACTGCTTTCGCAGAATATTGTAAGTCCAAAAAACCCATCGAATATGTTCATTAATACACTGCATACCTTATACAATGAATAATGCAAGAAATATATTTTCATTTAAAGTTTTGAATAAAAGAATATTGCTGAAACTATGTAATTTTGCACCAAATGTTCTCGATTTCAAATGGTTTACAAAATAATGACTGAGATGTGTTAATTCCGAGAGAAATTGTGCTGTAAATAGCATTACATAACCATATCTGAAGGTGAGAAAGTACGTGGTGTTTTAGCATTACGAGTTGATTTTTTCAATCCCGAAATTACCGGTACAAAAATTATAATTCATTACAATGGGTATCAGAAACACAGATCGAGGTACATCAATCCCCATAAAACTAAACTACTTAATAATACGCATTGCCCTTAGCCAACAATACAATACCAACACCTGACTTTTTGCTCTTACCGTTTTTTCAGAAAATTGAACAAAACCATTTTACGGGTGACTGGGCTGGTGCATCACCAGCGCATAATAATAACCCTTGTGGAAGCAATTACCCAACACAATTTGATTTTCTTGAACCAACAACGTTGTCAAAAGCAACAATGATCACAATACATTACTGTAAATAAGTAACTTTTTTTTAACATTTACTTTCTTGCTGACTACTTGTACCATAATGCTGAATAAAAAAGGCGACTACTTGAGAGGTTTAGTGAGTTCGCATACCGAGAAATTTGATATTACTGGTTCTTTTGTTGTAAATTACTTCTTTTAAAGCAATATACTTAACACATGGGGAATTTCAAAATAGTTATATGTGAAAAAATAAACATTCATTACACAAGAGCAAAATTGTTTATTTTTTCACATACGAGTATAACTATTTTGAAATTGCTCATGTGTTAAGTATTTTGCTAATTTTCTTTATAACATCTTGTTTTTTAGCCTGATGATGAAGAAAAAAGTGTCCTCGAAACTGTTGCAATAGTAGACTATTAAATTAATACAAATTCTACATGTTTCGTTTATGGAAATAGTATACCTCCTACAGAAAAACAATGGTCTGTTCTAAATATGTTGGTCAAAAATGAACATGTATATTTTACAATGTTCTCTATACTTCAATAAACAAAATTCTCACTGAAAGTTTTCTGTATCTCAGACTTCATAACACACTGTGAATTGAAAAAAATACACAGATATGGACACGGGTCAATTGTTTATTTTTTTATTAAAATTTAAATTAATTAATTGAAATTTATTAATTATTAATTTTATTAACACTTTTAGTTCGAGTTGAATCATGGTCATGTATAGTTGAAATATTTGTGGGCACATAAAAATTCAGGTGATTTTTTTAATTATTAACCGAGATATGACGAATTGAAGTAAAATAGCTATGCAAATTATTCAATAAATTGTTTACGTTTATTATTTACTTCAATTACGGTAATTTAATAAATATGCTTATAAAACAAACTAGTGGTCCTAACACAGCACGAACTTTCTCGCCCGTATTTTCATGCAAAGATACGCTAAAAGTACTCGAATTTTCGAAAAATTGTACGTGACCTTATTTTAAAATCTATCTTTAAGAAACAGATTTCATTGATGGAAAATATCTCAATCTTTAATATTTTAGTTGTAGGAAGACACAAAAAAAATTAATTTTTGCACTTTCCGAAAAATCAGGGTTTCAACGAACATGTGACCTGCATCATACTCTTAAACGTTCTTTACACTATCCAACAACAAAATTTAATCGAAATCGATGCCGAAATTTTTTTGAAAATTTTGAAAATGTCCTAGGGGCTTTAAGTAAAGTACCCCCCAAAATTAAAACATCGATTTCAAATTAAAGGGGCTGCGACATCAGTCAGATCGATTGGGGAACATTAATTTTGGAGAAAATCGGCTGAACGGTTTAGCCGCTATGGTTGTTCACAGACGGATAGACAGACAGGCTTTTGCCGTCATTCGATTTTTCGGTATCTAGAACCCAATTGGTTTCTGGCTACACTACGTGTTAGGGGGTTTCCCCCCTACATTTAGCAACTGAATTTATCCACTTTTTCGTTCCTAGTGCCCTGTAATAGGAGTTTTTCTGTCGAAAATTCGCCATTTTTTCGCGCAGAATTATATAACATTCTCTCTACCGTGGAAGCGGTAGCGAGAAAGTAAAAAACAATGTTGTTGTATAGTTGTATTGCGGTCAGTGTTGATCCATGAAAGTCAAATTTTTCTAAATCATTTTAATTCCTAAAGGTTTTTTCTTATGGGTCGGTGATGTGCCATGCCGATCGTTCATAAACTGGTTTTGTTCAATTTTGGAAAAACAAAAACAAAAAATTGTGATAGCAATAATATCAGTGTTAGTATAATTTATTAGAATAATTTTTAATTCTAATTTTTCTAAAAAGTAATGAGTACTGTTGAGTAGTTTGGTTTTTATGGGTGTATATGTACCTCGATCAGTGTTGTTTTCGATTCGCAGTGTAATGAATAACATTTTTTAGAGATAATATCCGAAATGAAAAAAATCAAAGATCATACAATTGCATGGTGCAATGTATTGTGGTCATTGTTGTGTCAAGAAAATCAAATTTTGCTGTATCGTTTTACTTTCAAAAGAATTTTTTCTGTGCGCCGGTGATGCGCCCGGCCGTTTCCCCCTAAAGTGGTATTTTGCAATTTTCGAAAAAATTGTAAGAGTAACAAAAGCAATTTTTTAGGGGGAAAATATAGAAGTTTCTTCTCTTCTGTATGTTTTTGGGGTCCTGAATCGGAATTTCAATGTTGTCACCTCATAAATGTTCATTCTCTGAAAATTACAAAAATCATTAGCTTCTTTAGCACTGAACTGCTTATAACATAAAAACTACGTTCTTTATGGAAAAAATGTTTCACAAATATATAACATTCAATTTGCTAAGCATAACTCGTAAGTATTTTTCGTCAGAGGAGTGTTTAGGTTAGCTTTAGAAAAGCTAGAGTATCTACGTTAAATTGTCAAACATTTCGCAATGTTTGAAGTAAGTTAATTTAGTAAAACTTGAAAAATAGGCACTCTATGAAGAGAAGAAAGAATGACGAATGATTTTTAGCCCATACATCTGACGGGAAAAGTTCGTTACGAAGAAGACTTCTCAAATAGTACGTAGTGTAATTCGAGTATGATAATTTTTAAAAAATTGTTTCCACATAGCGCCATTTTCGCCACAATTAAGCGTGTTCTAGCGTCTAAACCGCATGAGACTTACTTTTAGGGAATTTAATGCAATATATTTGTGATAGAAACATCGAAAACAGCGTAGTTTTCGCGTAATATGCGTAAAATTGCATACAGTTCCAGTTGCACTTCTTGTGCATTTTATATTATTAACGTAACTTTACGATACGTACGACATAATAATATAAAATGCAATGCAAAACTTTACGATACAAAACAAAGAAAGATCCGCTTGTTTGAACGTATTGTTACTGCTGTTCACACAACCATAGCAATTGTCTTTCGAAGGAGCCATATATTTACAAAATAATTGCTAAGAAATCCGTTTAAAACTAAATAAAGATATCTAAAAAATTAAATCCATGCGATGTGCAAGTGGCACGAACTACTCGCGTGCTTCCGTAGTACTTCCAGCAGCTTGTTGGCAACTTGGAGTCGCTAGTGGCGCGCCAGGCCCAAAAAATTTACTTCAAGTGCGGGATTGTGTTAATAAACTGCGACCACAGTTGGAGCACGTACTCACTTATTATACGTGTGACACTGATGCTAGGAAGACATGGAGTCGCCGATAACTTGTGCGTTGTGTGGAGTGCGTGGAAGGCTTTTACGCTGTGCTCGTTGTAAAGTAGTTTATTATTGTTTGAAAGAGCACCAAAGGCTACACTGGAAATCTCATAAGATGTCATGCAATAAAAGTAGGACTGATAATGTTGGACAACGCGCAGAAAAGTCTTCTGCCGGTTTTTCTCGAATCGCTGTTGATTTGCCTGATAATGTCCCGAAACGTGATGAAGCTGAAGCTGAGAGATCGAATGTGAATCCTATAACTCGTGAAGGAAGCTCGGAGACTATTATTCTAAATACTCAGGCAGAAATTCTGAATCCAGCTTTTGAGTTCGGTGCTGAAGCGTCGTACACGCGTTCTAGGGACCACATACTGCGTCATAATGCTAATTGGGAAACTCGGTCACCGTCAATTTTGAAGGAAACAAGCTGTTTCCCCCCTTATCTTCACAGCTTTAAAGGTCATCAGAGTTTTATGAGCAATATTGAGGGTGTTTGTAGAATATTAGTCGAGGACTTAGATCAATTTGGCATGTGTGTTGTAGACGCTTTCTTAGGCCCAGAGAAAGGTAGCGCCATATTAGAAGAAGTTAAAACAATGCACGAGTCGGGAGTGTTTTCGGATGGTCAACTTGTTAGTGGCAAAGGAAAGAATGATGTGAAAAGTGTTCGTGGAGATTTGATTTCGTGGATTGAAGAAAAGGGTAGTGCGTGCACAAATATTGGATATCTTATTTCCAAACTGGATGCTGTTGTAATGCATGCTAATAAACTGAGTAATGGGAAACTAGCACACTACACCATTCAAAATAGAACTAAGGTAAGTTATATGTTTGTGCGCCTTTTTTAATGTGCAAAAATGTCTGCAAGTGAAACTAATTCTTTTAAATTGCATTTATTAATTTATTACTCAGAAGGATCAGTAGACTCTTCTTGCAAGTTTGCTAATGTTTGAGTAGTATTTATAGCAAACACATGAATAGTCAACCTAATACCAGCTGAGTTAACTCTGAGCCAACGTTGTTGCTATCTCTGAAGCGACTCTGATCGGGAGGTTCTAGAATTAGAGCTCTGACTGTTAGACCGGGAGCCAGCAAGAAATACCGCGTATGGTAAGCTCAAAGCTAAAAGTTTTTGAGAAGTTACCCAGTGTTATGAAGAATAGGGAAACGCAAGTATGGCGGCCTATTAGTGTCGGCGTTATGCTGCACAATGTTTTGAATGTGACGAAAGAAACTATGCCATTGGGGAATGATTCCACAGCTAATTGTTGTTGAATATTATTCGTTAGATAGCCAAAGTGTGAAGGAGTTGTATGCAATACCGATGTGGCGTCTCAAACTTTACGCCATGTATTGAATTCAAAGAGTCAATTTTTTTAATGCCCTCTAGTATTACGAGCTTAAAGGTAAATAAAAAAATTGAAGTGAATTGTTGATTTGGAACGTGATATACCAAATTAGGAATAATGTAATTTATTAAAAGAAATAATAGAGCTTGTCCAAGCTGTGGCGGTGCACTGCTGGTGAAAATAACTGGGCGGGGGGGGGGATTCCCCGCAAGCCGACGTTAAGGTCAGCGACGAATCTTACCGTTCGTCAGGAGAGAAACACTGTAACCTAAACGTTAACCGCTATAAAAAATGGTTTTATGATGTGGTGTCAACAAACCTGAACACTACATTTTTTGAAAAAGACCTCAAGTAGGGTTGAAACGTCATTATTGCATAATAAGAAATAAATTGTTATATAATAAAACACCGAGTCTATTGAGGTCAAGAAACCATTACAATAAAATAAACAATATAACAGACGCTAACATTTTAATAATAATATAATAATAATAATAAAATAATAAATAATATTATTATTATTATTATTATTATAATAATAATAATAATAATAATAATAATAATAATAATAATAATAATAATAATAATAATAATAATAAAATGGACCAGGTCAAGTCTCCCTTAAGTGAATATACGGCATTACGGATGTATCTCACAAAATAATAACCACTAACAATGGTGGGAAGTGGAAGTTTCAACAATTAATGCATTATAATTCATTGGCTATTTATGATATTTGCAAAAGTTGCCCTATAGATAACAGAAACGAAATATATAATTTATGTTGTAATTGTAATCAAACATGTTTGAAAATCACCAGTATTTAATTTTTGCTCATATTGTAACAATTTATTAAAGTATTAATAATTGAATAACAAGTTAATATTAAGATTAATATGATTGTGTATGATAACATTCCACCTTATGAATAGATTCAACCAGAGGCGGATCCAGACGATCTTCATAGATTTTTTTAATCAATAAACATTTGTTATTACTGTGATACCTATTTAAGTAGAAACCTGGATAAGGCGGAAACATGCCCTGCCTTTTTCCTTCCGGAAAAAATGTCTTAGAACTGTATATTTTCCGATGCAAAGTACACTGGATAAGCGGTAAACCTACCTAACGCGGAAACGGAAAGCAATTTTTAGTGAGACAATATTAAAAATTCTGGATAAGTCGGAAAATTATTGTTCAAGTCAACGTTTCACGTTATTACAAGTCAATGTTTAAAAATTAAACATCCAATCGTGCATTTCTCATTTATCCTCGTCTGAACATCGTGTTTCCCGCTGCTCCTGTGAAAGCCACTGTTTCTATGTACTGACCTTCACAAGCCCGTGTGAAGGGAGGAGAAACCTGAAGAGTGATCCTTCCACACTTCTTGTAAGTCGTGCTCTGGGTTTAGTGTTTCTGAACGTTAACTATTGTTCAGTTCGAGTGTTTCTGACGTCAGCAGCCAAATTGAAAACCTTAACTTTTAAGAAGAAAATTAGACTATATGCATAACTACAGTTCTGTCAAGGTTTTAATAAAGAAATTTTGAGTTGGGAAAACTCAAATGTATGACACCTTAAACTAGAGGTGCTAAAAGAACACGTACTTTCACGTAAAATTACGCGAAACGTACTCAAATTTTCGAAAATTTGTACATGACCTTATTTCAAAATCTATCTTTCAGGAACAGATTTCATTAAGGGTATCTTAATAATTGTAGTTGTAGGAAGCCGCGGAAAAAAATTGCAATTTCTGAATTTTCTAGAAGTGAATTTGAGTTTTCAACGAAAATGAGACTTGCATCATTCTCTTACACGTCCTTCAGACTATCCAACAATAAAAATTTAATCAAAAGCGATGGAGCCATGTTTTTGAAAATTTTGAAAAAATTCCCAGGGACTTCATGTAAAGTACACCCCAAAATTAAAATATCGGTTTCAAATTCAAGGGGTCGCGATTCAACCAAATCGATCAGCCAGATCGATTGGGAAATATCAAATTTGGAGAAAATCGGCAGAACAGTTTAGCTGTTGACGTTGGTCACAGACGGACGAACAGACAGACGGATAAACAGACGTTTTGCCGTCAATCGATTTTTCGATATCAAGGACCCATAAAACATGCATTCCGACTACACCATGTGTTGGAGAATTTTTTCTAAAGTTAGCAACTGGATTTATCCACTTTTTCGTTACTAGGACCCTGTAATAAGAGTTTTCTGGGGAACATTTGCCGCTTTATCGCGCAGCATTACACAACTTTCTCTCTACTACGAAAGCGATAGCGAGAAAGTAAAATATAGCAAAATCAAGAATGAGTGGTTAAGAGAAATATTTTAAAGGCGACCGCCGCAATATTCACCAGTAAATAGACAAAGCCTCAGTCATCAGATGAATTCATTTGCTCCTACAAATATTGAAGAAAGCAATTCTTTTTTACTTTTTATGGAGTTCCTTGTTTCTTGAAACTTCGTGTAGCATTTTCGTGTGTCATTTTCTTTGTCTTTCCCGGAATCTCTTCATTTCTTAGAAATATAGATTTTGGGTGAGATTAATTACTCATACAACCTATTCCATTTTTGAACTATTGCGTTTTCTGGTTTGACAATTGTTATTTGAAATCCGTAGAAGTCGGAACATGAAACCTGTACAAGCCGGAAGAAAATTTAAATCCCAACCGATTCCGTGTTAGACAGGTTTTATTGTATATTGTATATTATTTTTTTAGTGTATGTTATACTATACAACATTGTTTTTTAAATAATTACATAAATTTAACATAAATATTTATGTGTCACATAGAAAGTTCTCTCAAAAATCCATTAAAGTACACACGGCGTCATGCTGGGGCTGATCGATCAGAGAATATTCTTAATCGGAAGGAAAACAAACGGTGTTCGATTCAGTTGTCAGCGTAAGTGATGGATGATTTTGAAAAAAAAAACAACACTTTTTTGGTAACAGGAGCTCCCAAATATGGGTGTTTCCGTCGAAATCTTGTTTACGATTTTTATAAGCATTTCGTAAGTTTCTGTGTATCCTATGAGTACAAGAATGTACAAATTTTTAGCAAATGCATGAAAAATATTTCCAAAATATTGATTTTGAAAACAGCAACCAACAAATGGATCAGCAGTACTTGAAAAGTATTGCATTTTATGACTTAATGGGTTTTTATTATTAAATTCGGCATAAATGTAGTAATATGTAACCTATATGAAATTAGCATTTGAATCATTTATTCTCCCATATAATCCTTTCATTTAATTTATTTGCACTTTTAAAACTATAAGTAATAAATTTTAAGGTGCAGAAGTTTCATCACCAAAAGATTTTTCAGAAACACATGAGGGAATTGAATAAGCAATAATTGACAATATTAACTTCACAGTAATGTGTTAACAATCCCTATGGGTATAAAAAGAGGTTTTACTATATGAATTCATATACATATTGTTTCCAAACTGCAGATGAAATGAAACAAGTTATTAAGTGGCATAATTAGCCTTCAAATGTTGTGGCTTCACAAACATAAGCTTTGTAAAAGCAAAACAATCTAGTGCAGTGGGAGTATTGTAATTTTTATATATATTGCATCTGTTTTGTCAACCATTTTTTATTAGATAACAAATGTAAGAAAAAGAGCATTTCCCATTCGTCCTAATTTCATGAAATTGTTGTCAAGTCATCATATGACCCATTACAGTAAATTAATTCTTAAAGTCGTGGCTTCTTCTTCATCTGAAGTCCTAACATTTTCCCCCTATTCAATATTATGAAATATCTTGTTGAATGTCTTGTCTTTGCAGTTTTCTCCTCCATTGTTCCAAGTATTGCACAGTAATTTCTTGAAAGATCTAACAAAATCAACTGTTGCCAAGAGATTTTGGCCTTTTACCAAATTAACTGTATTGTACCGACAAATCTCTTATGTCTTTGCCAGTTAAAGGGAGAGATGAAGGTGATTACCATAGCATATGCTAGTGGTGTTCTTCTGGAAACCTCTGAAAGTGACGTTTTCTAAAAAAAACAATAAAAAAAAAATTATCATCTAAACCTAACAACTAACCTAATGTACAACATAAGAATTTCAATTCACTATTTCTACAGTAAATATGAAATGTCAATTAATGTGTGGGCACATATTCAAACGATTTTAAAAAGAACTTGACATCACCTCATTACTCAGAGCAATTGTCTTGAATAATCGACATTGTTGTATTGTCCTTGATACTTTGTCGTATTAAATCCACCCCATTAATTCTATATAAAACCATCTCCCTTTCGAATGCTGCTACAATATGTATCCACAATGTGGTTCGTATACATACACACTCTCTGGTATGACCAGAGCTCTTGATCTCTGATGTGCAAAGTAAGGGAGTGACTTTCTCAATAATTGTTAAATTTTCCCTGTCAAACAGTACATTTGACGCCATGAAAATTGCACATTTTATGATTTCATGCACTTTCTTCATAATTTCACATGTTTCATTAAATAAATTTCTTCCTTTAATTATCATACTTTATGATCTGTCATATATCTTGGTTTAGCTTTTCCCCCCCTTCTTTTCTTTGTTTTGTTTTGTTTTTTAGTTAACTTCTTTGTCAGTACAATTAACTACAATTTTTTAAATAAATGAGGAAATTGTTATTTTTGAACAAGTTAAAAATTCTCTTTGATCAGAGACATTATGCTCACCTTCATCGTTTACTTTTAAGTGATCAAATAATACATAACTTTCATTGTGGAATTCCATTTGATACAGCTCACCCTCAAAAATTCTGGCATAAGTCTTTTGTCCCTTGCATTCTTCTGTTAAATACAATAACAACAAACAATTTAATTGTTTTGTCAATTAATTCTACTTTTTCAATTGCATCAGAAGCAAATCTATTACACTATTTTGTCCCTGTACTTCTGTAGCAGGTAGTCATTGCACCTACTACTCAAATACTACATAATTGAGCTGCAAACTAAGTTTTCATTGTCACAGATGCATTTGAATTTATATGACTATATGGCGCTAGTCCCATTTTCGGGTATCGCTTGTTCTTTTCGAAATTGACAAAACAATTTAAAACAAAATTGAAGATAGAATTTTTGCCTCACACAAAGTCTGTTGTAAAAATTGCTCTTTAAAAAAGATCATGTAAATTTTTTGAAAAAAGAGTGGTTTTTGCGTAAAATGCGCTAGAATTTTACGGAATTTTTTTCCTCAAAAAACAGCTCCAATTTTTTTCTTTAAATTTTCTCCACATACGTAATAAGAAACGGTAAAAAAATATGGTAATAAATAAAAACTAGTGGTGCTGTAGAATGGCGCAGACTTTCTCGCGCTAGTTAGTTTTCGAATCTCATTAGTCTTGAGTAGCTTCTGAATGGTCTTCATATCTTCCCAGCTGACATCTGTTGCCGTCGAAATGACATTCATTCACATTTTCTCAATTTTCCCGGGTGCCTCATGCCTGAACTGAAACAACTATATTATTATGACAGAAATGCCAATTACCTGTATGTCCCTGGTGGCCGAACTGGTTCGAAGTCGGGTACTGACTTAGCGTTTCGGAGGGAAAAGCCGCTGGTTAGAGTTTCTCTCAAGTCAAAGTCAAGGAAGAGGGGAAAGCAATGAGAAAGAAGGAATTAAATTTGATTTTGATTGTTAAAAAATAAGGGCGAGATGTCGTAAATTCCAGTGAAGGTATAGAGATCTTATTTACTTGCATTTTCAATAAACATTGAGCATGATTTGAATTATTATTACTATTATTATAATTATTATTATTATTATTATTATTATTATTATTATTATTATTATTATTATTATTATTTTCTTTTGTCAGTAAGCACTGAGAACCATTCATCTACTCATACGACAGATCTGAGGAAAGACGGAAAGAAATTCATTTTTGTCCGTCGTTCAATTTAAGAATTTTAGCACAATATGGCAAGTCTGTAGGATTAAAGCTGTTTTGATAGTAATACAGATTCCTTTTGATAATCCTATTTTTGTAAGACCTGAAGCAAATCGGTCCGTCACCACTCTTGTGGCTGAGAGGATTATTGGCACTATTTTTACCTTACTCAGTTGCCAAACATGTTGAATTTCTGCTGCCAAATTCTGGTATTTAGAAATCATCTCCGATTCTGTCTTATTGAGATTGTTTGTCAGTGGACGGCCTACATGATTGTTGTATTCTTTTGTATTTTATTGATAACTACTATGTCCGCTCTCTGAATCTGAATCAGTTGAAATTGTCGCTGATTCAATCAGTGAAGCCAAGTCCTGATTTCTTCAGTCGAAACGTGTAGTTTCGCTGACAATCAGTGAATATTGAACCTTTCTAATGCCCGCCAGCATTTACTGGTTGTCAGTGGCGCCGCCGCTGATCATCCAAGTGCTCTGTTCAACAGTCTGTTGTGTATGGATATGAAGCAAATCCACAGTGAAATAGAAGTTTCCTGTGAGAACTGACCTGTGTCTGAAGATTGTTTTAATTGCGTTAGTAAGTATTTTCGCTTTCTGTGACTCGTATTGTTGATAACTGTGAGACGTTTTATTTTATAGTGAACATTTAGCCAAACTAAGATATAGGTTATGAACACGAGGTAAATACCACGTAATTGTTTTTGTTATTAACTTGAAAACTTCTTATGTAACTTAAAGAGTTTTAGTGTAACTGATTGGTGATACCGTGTGAAATCTGACGTGCAATGTATAATTTCGTTTATGAAAGTTGTAAAAGTCCAAAATGCTCTCGATTACACCACAGCAGAGCCAGCAAACTATTAACTCTTTCTTTGGTTTTCCAATTTAGTTTAATGACACCAGTCCAGGAATGGAGTTTTGAAGAAGTGTAGAGAAAGTGCGAGCTAACTTGGGGACTATAACACTGTGAATATTTTGAAAGGTATTTTAATTTGCAAAGACTGCTGTAATGATTATTTTGATCAGTGTTCTTGCTTTTCTTAGTCACTAAACACTTATATTTACTCATTTACATGGCGAGGCTAGTTTGGCAAAGTAGAGGAGTGCAGATGGTACATCAAAGCCATTTGCCACTCCTGAGGTTCTATCAGACCTCATAATTCTGCCAGTTAGTATGATTTTTGTATGTAATCTGAAAATAAAGTAACCATTTTTCCTCACATAACTTCTTGACTTATCTATGTTTCTGTTTTAGGAGGCTGTAATTTGCATCTGGAGGATGGAAAGGAGAAAAACCTTCAAGAAAAATGTCAGCAATATTTGATATGGGTGAAAGGATAGAAAAGATATTCTTGCTTTGTTCAGGGTGATGGTTGGTTTTAACATCTGCCCTTTTTAATAATAAATTATTCCTTCACCATGCAGCATTTGACTTACTTTTAAATTAATATTTAAAATTTGGCATACTCAACATTAATTTTTTCATTTTAGCAGTATATAATGATTATATCCTTTGAGTATTTAATTTGAAATAAAAACTCGGTTGGGTTTCTGTAATAAACCCTCCTCCTGGAAATAGACAATGCTTCTGCAATTGTTCAATTATCAAAACCTTCTACTATTGGAGTTAAGTTTTGTTATATCATAGAAATTTGATTCTTTTGTTCTGTCTGGTATTGACTTCATAGATTGACAAGATTGTCCCAATATACGTGTATGGCCCAATTCTCAATTCATCTAATTTCTTCATATTCAGGCACTTTCATGTTCTTTTAAAGATCTTTTTTAATTCAATTTGTCTCTGTGTAGAGTCGAATATTTTTTGTTGTCATTATGAGGTTTTTTATTTTATATTTAATTCATGTGGTAGGTTATTTATGGTTTTACCCTCTAGAAAGTATTTTGTTGAGACTTATGTCACTGTATGTTCTGTCTCATATTTCTCCATAGCTTTTTTCACAATAGTTGTCCATAGGAATAGCAGCCTTTTTGTCAGTTTCATTCATAATACATCTTATTTTATTCACAAGTCTGGTTTAATCTTCATTGAGACCATTGCCGCATCTATAGCAGTAAAAAATCTTTTTTTTTTTTTTTATTTGGAATTGTTTTAATTCTTCTGAATTTATTCCTGGATATTGATCTGTTAGTACCATCTGGATATCATGGTTTTTTGTTACTTCCTCAGTTAGTTTCACAAAATCATCAGCGTTTTGATTTTTTGATGTTAAAATATAAGCATATCTTGTGAAATGGTCGACCAGTAGGTGTGGGTATTTTTTTGTTGACCGGATCCTCCGTAACTCTGATGGTATCTATAGAAACTCTCTTAAAGTCAGTTGTTGACCTAGTGTGACATTAATCCAAATTTTATTTTCATGATTTATTCTTTAGCCGATGTCACAAGTTTCACAAATCTTCTCTATGTTTATGTTTATATTTTGCTGTAAAGAATGGTGTTACTTTATTTATCATCCAGCTCTTCCCAGAGTAACAATAAGTATTGTGTACATATTTTAGTAATATTTTACTAAATTCTTCTGATAATGAAGTTTTCTCTTCTTTTCAATTTTATAATAAATTTCATTTAGAATATTAGTTTTTTCTTATTGTTTTGTAGTTCTGTGCATCTTCTTTGATCCTTTTTATGTCTTCTAATTTCACTGGGTTTACAATTTTTAATATGTCATCTAGATTTTCATCAGGCTCTAGAACTGGATGCCTGTTTAAACAGTCTGCCTCTTGGTTTAATTTTCCAGCATTATATTTAACTTTAAATTGTATAGGGACAGATAGTATGTCAAATCACAGTTCTTAATGTTTCTTGCTTTTATATTTAAATTTTTAAAGTTTATAATTAGAGTGTACCAAAAATTCTCTTCCAAGTAGCCATGTTGCCAATATATCACAACTCTTTTATTGTCAAGCACTCAAAGTAAATTGTTTTTTTTCCTTGTAGCTTCACTCAATTTTTGAAAAATATGGCTTATTATCCCCATTTTATCGTTGTTTTAGAACAGCTCCGATTTCTTTTATCGTGTGTTCTTTTCCATGTGTTCCATTCTGATTCTACTGTATTTTCAAAATCAGTAGAATCAGTATGTATGTATTTTCAAATCAGTAGTACTTGAGTACCAATCTGTCAAGGAAAATTTTAGAATTTCTCTTCACAAAACAGCGTTCACACTCATTTATCCATTGGCATGCGTTTGAGTTTATCCATTGAAATATATTGATAATAAAATCATTGGAATTTTTCTCAAATCTTTTACTTCAGATATTTGTTGCTTATCTTCTAAAACTTTCTTTAAAGTTTCTCAATTATTTCATCCGAAGTACTAGGTAGATTTTCAACTTTTCCTCTGTAGTCTCTTCTATGTAGTAGTTGTAAAATTCAAATTTCCTCTTTATCCAAATATACTTTTGATAGATTTTCTGATAAAGAAATCCAGACTCGAAATTGATGTCTTTTTTTTTTTTTTTATTTTCTTACCCTACAAATATTTGTGTTGTAATGGCTCCTTGTGAAGGTTTGTGTTTTGGAGTTCATCTGGTAAGCCATTTAAAATTTTTACCTCAAGTGAATTAATAGCTTAGAACTTGCGCTTCTGATCATCATTCATCAATTGTATTCCTGTCTTTGAAATCAGTAGCCAGGTGCCTCCATTGCGGTGTCAGGTATCAGTCATTTGTTGTTCCATGGCAGATTCGAAATTTTAGGAAACAATACACAATAGTCTTTATTTTCTTTATACACATATGTGTATATATACATGTGTATACATATATATGTATTTGTACATAGAAACAAAGGCATGCAGTGCTGTTAGCATTTCAATTTTAAGCTTGGCAATGCTGCTGATTTTAATTATGAAAATTATAATTAGCAGGGAAGCTGATTAAGTTGCCTTAAAACTTCACATACTTGTAATAATACTAAATGTTTATTTGTATTTTTACTTTAAAAATTTTGACAGATTTAATGTTTATTTTATTATTTATTTATTTTATTGTAAATTCACATAAAATCCATTGAAATGTATTATATATATTTAAATTATAAGAGTCCTTTCTTTCCTACTTTCTTCCATCTTTCTTTTCAGAATTTGTTGATGTACAGAAATTGTCAATAATATGTACATAAAATGAGAGTGTTAACTGCAGGCCAATTTTTTCTCTGTAGTGAGTTTGAAAAGTTCCTGAACATCAGTTTCTTCTTCTCTGTTATATGTTTTCATTGGTTTAAATAAGACTTGTATTCTCCTATCTCATAAAAGGCAGTATCTCCCTTTAAAATTACCTTAATTCCAACATATCTCTTTACCAGTATTCCTTTCATTGAAAAGCCAATTGTTTGTAAAGTAAATGATGTAACAAAACTCTTCTACCCCAAGGATAATGTGACTAGGAACTAAACCATAACATTGGACAATTTTTTCTATGTGATGTTTGAAGACAATAAATGAACAGATATATGGATTGCTCATATGAAATAGAATACAGGTCTAGTTATTACCTCAATTTCAATTTTTCTGAGTTAAGATATTGACTCAATATCTTTGCCATAATATTATATTTCAATTGTATTTGTTTTGTAGTTAATAGTACAGTGCTGTTCAAGAAGATCATTTTCCATAAAATCTTTCAATAAATTTGTCCTAATTAACTTTGACTTTCTTTACACTATATGTACTACCCTGTACTATACTACTAAACCCAAAATCCTACTATTGAGATATCAAGGGAAAAATACTTCAAATACAGATTAAATTATTATTATATTTATTGTATTTATTAAATTTTTATGTTTTTGAAGCATTTGTTTAAAGCGATACAGTGATTCTCAGTAGTAGATTTTGGGTTTGTGCATTACAGTACTGGAAACGATGAGATACTCACTGATTGCCGGTGGCAGATTTATAACTACCACAATCAGTGAATAGTCACTGTCAATCAGTGGTTTTTCACTGATTCAGGCTGAGAGAGCGGGCGATTATAATCCACAGCTTTATCAGTGACAAAAGGTCTTTCTCGGTAGAGTACTATTTCACTATTTTCTATAACCGGTGAAGGTGAGTGTTTGTAAAATGGCGGAGGGTTCTCAAATTTTAATAATTAGTCTATAATTTGATGCCAATTGTCTATGGATTATTTTACTTGATTGTGCCATCCTAAATATGTAGTGTTGGCAAGAGCTGGGCATCCTGCAATCAGATGGTTGATGGTCTCATTTGGTTGATTACACATTCTACAGACGTCTTTTATACCGCTCTTCAGTATGTGTTTATCATAATTGCGTGTTTTGTTTCATCTTGAATTGCTATTATAAATCTTTCAATTTCAGGAAATAAAAATCCCATTTTCAACTACAGGAGAGTAGACTTTATCAACTGATGGGTTATTTAAGAGATTAGGATATTTTCCATGAATGGTCTTGTTCTTAATCTGTCTCATGTTACTTATCTGAAATAATTTCAGTGTTGGTTTCAGTCTTCTGGAGATTTAGAGCTGAATTTTGCATCTACAACCATTCTTCATATTACATATTCGAAGCATGGAAGTTCATTCACATTCATTTCTTGTGACCTGCAAGATTGAAGATATAAGCATCTTTACCTCTTAGTTTCTGGGAGTAAGCCTTCCAACAGGCTCTTGGGATGATGTATTCTAATTTTGTGAGTGGTTCGAGTAATCATCCAGTTCTCGAAGATCTGTGTCTAAAATATTTCAAATATCAAAGGAATATGTCAATACGGGGGCACATAGCATTAAGATTCCTTGAGTACAATTGTTTGTTCATCAACTTTGTGATTCTTGATTTGTACCTTTCCTTGAATGTCGACTTCATATTTGTTAGTTCACTCATTATTTTGTTGAATACCAAGGTTATTTATAAGTGTCGTGATACAAAAGCTGCCAAAAATCCAAGTTTCATCAGGTACTTCGACAGTTTTCATTTTAGGTGTATTTCGCATTACAATCAAAGGTCAAAATGTCTTACTAAATACCCTGACATACTTCAGCGCTTCAGGTTGTATTGGCTCTGACAAACAGTTTAAGATCACCCATAAAATGCTGATTGGAAGCTGGGATCTCTCAGTCAGGTCTGTCCCAGACTTTCCCCTTGTTTAGATGCTTGATAGGGGTTTATAGCTAAAAAAAACATAGAGACTCAATAAACCCCCTGAAATTTTCCCAAGTGAAATCAATCTTAAATGTACAATTCTCTAATAAATCTCCTACCCCAGTTTTCCATTAAGGCGCGAGCAGGTTTAAAACGTTTTTTATTTTCAAATTTTATCAGCCATTCATGGGTTTCCGATCAAACGCCATTCTATAGTCGTCTAACTGCTCAATTTCGCGTTTTACCTCAAAAAATTTTTTTGATTACGTTGTCCACAGTCAACTGTTCTTTGCATCAAAGTACTTCTGATGCATCCTTCTATTCCATGCTGATGATATTGTTCTGATCCATATGCATGTATATCTTTCGTTAAAACTGTGTTAATAACTATATAGAAAAAAGAGTCATGTTACAGCCTGTAATTTTGTGATATGATTTAGAAACACTTTTGGGGAGTAAACCTTGCGTTAAGAATTTTGGGCATGATCAAGCTCAAGTATCTCATTAAAACTATTTGAAATCAAGTAGTGTAGGGAGACAAAACCTTCAACCCAAAAATTTTGAATTTTGTCGAATCCTGATTTCAATTTTTGGGATTTCTTGAGACTTCTTCAATATCTTATTTATTTATTTATATATTTTACGTCAAAAACAGTTAAAACCGTATGACGTGCTATGAGGAAAAGTTGTGTGCACATTTTCAAAATTCATGATCCTAAATAAGTCATATACTACTAAATTTTAATTTTGAAAGGAAAAAAAAAACCAAAACTCCCATGTAGTAAATCTATTTTCAAGGATAAATAACAATAAATTTTAATTTTGAAAGGGAAAAAACAAAAAATCCCATGATAAATCTATTTTCAAGGATAAATAAAATAAATTTTGAATTTGAAGGGAAAAAACAAAAACTCCATTTAAATCTATTTTCAAGGATAAATAAGCAATAAATGTTGGCTCTTTTTTCCTGCCGCAAACATGGAAAAAATAATTTGAATAATTGTATTTTCCCCCTGAATTCTAGAAAACGTGCACAGAAAATGAATTATTTATGTCCCGAAGAAAACAAGTCCCTCCAGCATTTGCTCAATGGATCAGAAACTGGACGAAAACCTATCGGATGGGGTCATTACCGAAGCGTAATTCAATAGTTGTTACAGGTTGTTTATACTCATTTATACAGTCCCAAAAGGTAAATAACTATGTATCATTGTTAAATTAATGTTACTTTCTTGTGATCTTAAATATAGTCTCTAATTGTATAGAAACAGTTATGAAGCAGAAACAGATTTCCTTGGATTTAATTTCTTTGAAGTTAATTGTTTAATGTCATTGGAAAATTTGTAAAATAATGTACATGTATTGTATGATTCGTATAATTTTTAAATAATTATTTTCTGAGAAACGGTTCTAATTATTTTCTTTAAACTTTTTCACGTATGCAGCAAAGAACAGTAAAGAAAGTGGTGCTCGTTCCATTTTCTAGCCACTATTTTTGGAAAATTGAACAAGAGCGAAATGGTAAAATCGAATTTCACGCGCTTCTATTGAGGCGGTGTCACTTCAATGGCAATGTATTTTGAATGGTGCTTGAACGCTGTCATTCGTATCTTGAAAAAAACATTAATATTAATCATTGAATGTATTTTAAATTGCTCCATTAATTAAATTATTAAAGTTAAAACAATTGATTATTTCAGTTTTGCACAATGAGGGCAGAATGACGAGTAATTCGTGTAAAGAGTAGTTTTGATGAATATTATATTTTTCATTTGTATTTTGTTTCTAGCGGTTCAAAATCGCTGATTTGCCAAATGCGTATGCCGTACAAAATCAGCAGCCATTGTTGCTTCTTGTTACCCATTGCTGCAACGCCGCTCTGATAACAGAAGGCGAGAGTGATAGCCGCCGTTGGTTCACGTTAATATAAACTAATAATTTTATTTACGGCTAAAATAGGCATCGCGCATCATTGGTGCATTTATGTTCGACGTGAATACACAGAATTCATTGGCAGAGCGCTGTTTTCGTTTAAAAATTTGACATATTGTTAAATTGGAACTTCATAACCAAAGTAGCCAGATAGCTTTAATTTCAAATTATTGTCAATTAAATAAAAGTTTCTATAAAATTATTTTCAATACTAAATTATAATTAAAACGATAATGATAATTAAATTAAGTAAATTATAATTAAAATAAAAAACGGCAACACCCCGTGCGTACCAATTAGGATCAATCTTAGAAATTAGAACTGTGTCTATGCCTGAATGAGCAGCAGAAGCAGCAAATATTCCAAATTACCTCGATATTACTTTGTTCTTCCATGCAAAGATTACCAAGAAATCATGCTGTTCCTCACAATATTTGTAGCAACACATGTATCCATTTGTACTGCAACAATATAAGATACAAGTTTTCTTTTAATGTTCTGTGATTTGTAATATTAAATTAATAAGGGATTGTACGAATATCCAACTGCCTCCACCTCAAATTACTTTTACAGACTGACTCCGCCTCAAACGAACACGAGACCTGCACCTGTCTCTTAGGCGTCCTTTATGTAATCTTCGGTATCAAGGACCCACAAAACTTGGATTCTGGCTACACCACGTATTAGAGAATATTTTTTCTAAATTTAACAACTGTTTCATTACCAGGAGCCAGCAATAACAGTTTCTGCCGAAAATTCGTCGCTGTTTCCCGCAACATTACATAAGTTAATACTGTGTAAGCAGTAATGAGAGAAATAAAAATATATGTATTTTCGCGCTTCAATTCTGTAAGAAATTTTCAAATTGTAGTTGGAAATGTAAGACAGAAATTGTCATAAAATATTACATACTAATCATTAACAGATTCGCAAGAAAGTATGTGATGTAGGAGCACCAGTTTAAAAAGGCAACCTTTCTGATTTCACACACTCTCTCACACACACACACTCTCTCTCTCTCTCACACACTCACACTCTCTCACACTCACACTCTCTCACACACTCTCTCACAAACTCACTCAGACACTCACAAACTCACTCAGACACTCACACACTCACTCAGACACTCACACACTCACTCACGCTCTCTCACACACTCACGCTCTCTCTCACACACTCACGCTCTCTCTCACTCACACTCTCTCTCACACACTCCACTCTCTCTCACCACTCACACTCTCTCTCACCACTCCACTCTCTCTCACCACTCCACACCTCTCTCTCACACTCCTCTCTCTCCACACACACACTCTCTCCTCTTTCTCACCTCTCTCTCCTCTTTCCACTCCTCTCCTCCTCCTCACCTCTCTCACACACACAGATATATAATTGTGTACATGTGCTCTGCAAATACAAGAAAGTAAAAATCTTTAAAGACACCCACCCCTTCCCCAGGATGTTTAGTATAATGTGCAGTAGATATTGCCAACAATAATGCTAGGTTTTAAATCTTCAGGATTTTTTTCACTTGATTTGTCTCATTTGACTGGACTACATGCCATGATTCTTGGAACACGTTGTCTACAATTTTATTTTATTTTTAGTTAAACAGTTTAGTTATTAACAATCTGTACATGTATAATTTAATGATTAGTAGAAAATTGCGAAGTAATAAATAAATAAGCAGTGCATGGAAATGTGGAGTACTACAACACTAGTGTTCTAATAATATTTTTTGCAAAACTGATCTAATTTTTGTAAAGTTTCATAATAGATACTCGAAGTGAGTCAAAGAATCTACAGTCTGCAGAAATATAATTATCACTTAATCAAATTCACGAATCTCATACTTTTATGTTCGCTGGAGAAATATGTACATCTTGTTTGAAAAATACAGGTAATTCACAACAGACAGCTTGTTTGCCATGTAAAACACAAGCAGATAAATAATATGGATACATAAAGCAGTATTACAGCACTAGTGTCAAGTCTTTATTCGTACTTCTTTTCCAAGATGTAGAAAAGCACTGAATGAAATAAATTTGTAACATTACTATCCTACCTGAAATATTTCTGGATACTAATCATACAAATAAAATAAAAAGTGGCTCTATAGTTGTTGTAAAGTTTGCATGATAATGTTCAATGCAATTATTGAAGAAGGAAGGTTTACCTGAAAGGGCATTTATTGTTGTTTAGACTCCACTATGCAGTAATTGATTTTCCATTATTTGCACACTTTCCTAGATAGTATCAATCATACTTTTCATTACGCAGCTGTTGCATCTTTCATTAGGTTCATGTAATTTTTTTTAATTTACACTCTTTTTGGTGGAACCCATGTTTCGAATAGCATGTCACAACATGTCTTTGGTCTTGATTACTCTTTAGAAGAAAGAAAAGGATGGAAATAGAATTCTACAACATGTTTGATTTAATGTCACAATGATCAACACAACCAGTATTGATTTTGCATCACCCAGGTAACACCATGTGGTTCAAAAGCCATAACCCATTTTATTATCATGTCTCTATCAATTATTTCATTAATAACTATATAACATAAATATATCTATATTGTTTAATAGGGAAAAAAGTTGATGAAATAATTATACTGGTACTTCAAATATTAAAGGAAATGATACATGAAGGCTTGTATGATGTGGTTGACAATTATTTTAGTTTTACCTTTTTACAATTTTAACTTTGAAATTCTCTAAATCTTTATTATTTTGCAGTATTTAACTGTTATTTAAATAGAGAAACACGGATTTTGAGATCTCCCCTCTCATCTACTACTTTGTGGGTAAACTGCTGTAAGTTTTCCTTTATTCACAAGATCATGAAAATTACAAGGGACTTTGAAAGAGATATCACTCTCTGTCGATAAATTCTGAAGTGCTTTCCAAGTACAGATTCCAAATGTATGTCCCACAATCTAAAATTGAATAAATCAATCTGGCAGTCTATCTGGCACAAAATTAATTCTGACCACCTAGGTGGGGTTAGAGGTAATCACATCTTCACAATTTCCCATTGACATCAGCATTTGTCTTGACAACAAAAACCCCTCAAAATTCTACCCTACATAAGTAAGAAGTATAGTGAAATCAAAGTCAAAAACCACAAATCAAAGAATCTTCTGGCCTAAGGATATTGCTTTAATGTGACATTCTTATGAATCGTTATTTTAAATAGACAATGTAATTCCATCTGAACTGCCACCTAGCACTTTGAATCACACTGTTCTTAGCAGACACATGTTCTCAGGAAGAAAACAAATATTGAATGCCTCTGAACTACTATAACTATGGAACATGTTATAACATCAATGGAAGTTTCAGCATCACCTGAAACACTATATTGGATTAACGAATTCAAATAAAGAAATTATTTGAAATTCACAACAAAATATGTTTTCAAAATAAAATAAAATAATGTAACTTACCTCGTAAGCCTATCAAACCACCACTAATGCCACCAGCATAGGTACCGTTACGCCAATCTGATTTTCCTCGATACTGGAAACACATGATGCTCCATAAGTCTGAGTAATTGCTTCCATTCTTCTAAACTTCATAGAATTTTACTAAACCCAACTAACAACTTTTACATCATCTTTTCTATAAAGTTGTCATCCTATGATTGTATAGGTGAACACGAACCATAATAAATTTTTAAAAGCTTGCCACTAATATGTTTTAGAAAAAACAACAACATAGAAACACACTAACATCAGCTACAGAGATAAGTTTCTCTCACAGAACACAACAACCACCCAAGTATTTTCCCTATCCAAAGCAAACTGCAGTAAACCCATACACTGAACACTAAAAACAACTTACTGATTCAATAGTGCACTCAATAGATGAAAACAGAGCACCAATCAAAGCAAAATTTTTTGCATAACTTAATGTTGTTCCTTTCATTTCCATGAAAACTTCTCTGGCTGTCTGGGGTTTAGCATCTGGTAACGGCACGGTGGGATTCACACTGGATGAAAATAATCCCAAAACGCCACCAGAAGATAACTAATAAAAATGCATTTACGTTATTACATCCATAACACAATTGTGTTACACATAAACACAATGAGATAAGCCGATCTTTACTCACTAACCTGCAACACAACTCATACCAGTCTTAAAAGTGCAACTTTCAAAAAAATTTTCTATAATTTTTTCTTCGTTCGACTTTATTTTAACAGGACCCATCATTCTCGGGATTATAATATTTTCGCGATATCGGGTATTATTTCCAACCAAATACAAAGCAATTTTATCCCATTCTTCGTTTGTAAAAATTACTCTGCCGTTTTTACTTCCCCGAGCACAAGAGGCGATGACGCTGACCCAATCGCAGCTGAATCAAAGCTGACAGAAAAATTGTAAATGGGATTGCTTAGCAAAGTGACTGACCTGACACTAGTCTCGCCGTAACAGGCAATTGGGCGCACACGGCCGTGATGACGGACCGTCGTGTAACGAACTTCTTCAAGAAGTTGCAGTGCCGTTGTATTGGTTTGTATGTGTCATGACAGTCGCATACGGAAAGCGTGTTGCCCTTTGCTATTGACTTAGAAGGTTCCATACATATGCTTCGTAGGAAATAAATAATTATTATTTATATATTGCTTTTGGAAAGGGTAAGGGTAACTAGTAAATTAAAAGACATTTTTAAAAACGAAAAAAAAATCCTTTTTTCTTTTCCAGTAAAAAATGAAATATGGAAGTTATAGTTTAAATCATACAGTAAAAAATGATTCTAAAACAAAAAATAAACTGACAACTTTACACTCTGGAAATTAAAAACTTGAAAATATGATATAAAATAAATATCACAGAACCAAACAACATACAAATTTTACATTACAAATTTAACAAAATTAGTTCAAAATCTAACAAAATCAAAGCATTGACAAACTTGAAATCTTAAAAAACAATTAAACAAGACTCTACTCAAAATTGCAGGGAAATAAGTTACAACAAAATGTTTTTATAAAGAATGCACACAATATAAAAATCACCAATAAACGGAGACTAAAATTAATATCAATAATTAACCACACTCATTAAATGCTATGGGAACCCTAATTGGTAACATTTGAAAGTTGTCAGGCATTATGTCATTAAAATAAGTCTGTCAGTTTTCTAGATATTTGCTTGGAGCTTTATATATCTCATAAATTTATCAAAAGAATACAAAGTTACAAGAAACAATCAGAAATAAATATTATGTAGACCAATAGTGTCAAGCTTTTCAACATGTTTCAGCTAAATATAACATTGTCTTGATGGCCCACTACTGTTATTAACTGGATAAGTTCTTGCATTGTTGGTATAAGAATCCAAGAGGGGCCACAGATTAGGACACAAACCACATATTTTCCAGCAAGCGAGCAGAAAAATCTAAATGAAAACTAAAATACATGTTTTACAAAATAAGAAAACCAATATACAAATACAAACAATGGTGTGAGATCTTTCTGCAATCAAACCGAATACTTATTAAGGCTAAATGTACCAACACTAGTTCAATTTGTCGCCACCACGTGGCAGCACCAAAATAAGCAAAATTTACTAGACCGATAACGTCTGTACAAATTGTCCGATTTTCGATCTGTAAACGGCATTGAACTCCTTTTTAAAATAGAATTCACGCTACGATGCCGTTTTTTCAAAAAATATTTTTTAAAAAGTTAAAATTATTTCTCATAGTTCCGGGAAGAAATTAAAAAATGTGGGCTTATAGCGCGATGACGACGTGCTTCCTGCTTCACGCCCCCCCTTCCCGTTTTACGCAGGTGCGTCACTCGACCCTTTTGGGGGCTCTCTCGACACGGCCGAACGGCCAAACCCGGCAGCCTGCGGCACGGGCAGGGCACGGGAGGAGGTCGTGCTCTCAGGCAGGCACGGTTTCGTCCCTTTCAATCTCAATATATTTTTCTCCACTTACCAAACTAGTGATGCTGTAACAACCAAACGGTTGTTACAGCATCAGCTATATATCTTGTTCACATATTTCCGTCTTCCTTCGAATACCATCAAAAAGTTATTTTTGAGGCACTACTCAAAATATCAATTCCGATTTGGAAACTGATTTCAAAAAGAAAATTGAACTAATTGTGTATATAGCACCAATATTCCATGTCCTAAACTCTTATTTTATACACATTTTACTTCTAAGATCTTCCGTTATCATTCCACTACCAGAAAGAATGAGCCGAAATTACGCACGAGCTCTTTTTATCCTGCGACTCGATTTTGATCTCAAAACGGCATTTGTCTCTTGATGGAGCTTCACCTGATGAATCTGTTTCCCCAAGTAAAGTTTTAAAACTGTTTTCGTACTTTCGGACAAAATTGAAGAAGTGATAAAATAAGCGCGCAGGCGGTCATCTTGAATCAACACTGTAACAAACATTAAAATATAATATTAGAATCGTGACATATCAGCTTACTTAGTTCATTATATTGATATAAAATCGTTCTATTATATTTTGTATAAACTTGAAGATTGGAATAAGTAATTCCCGGCGCGTCTGATACAAACTACGTAAATGATAATGTGAAGGATGTGAGTGTAAATCATTGTATTGTGACATATATATATTTTGAATGCATTAAATTGTCATAGAAAGCAATACAACTTTAATCCTTAGACAGGAACACCCACACTGAAGAAATATCCGTCTATGAGGATGGTATGTTTGTTATACAGTTATTAATTCGGCAACTTTATATTTCTACATTAAGATACCGTTTTCTAAACATCGTACCGCTTATCAGTAACATTAATCCAGGTAGCAATTAAATTTATAAGATTTATACTAGTAAAACGTTGCGTACCAGTCACTGATATTTATTTATTTATTTTACGTCAAAACAGTTAAAAACTGCGTATGACGTGCTGTAGAGGAAAAATGAATTGTGTGCACATTTCCAAAATTCTGTGATCCCTACACCTAAGCCATATACTACTTAAATTTTGAATTTTGAAAGGGAGAAAAAAAACTCCGTATAATTAAATCTATTTTCAAGAAGATAAACAAGCAAAATAAATTTTGAATTTTGAAAGGGAGAAAAAACCAAAAAAAAACTCCCATGTAATAAAATCTATTTTCAAAGATAAATAAGCAATAAATTTTGGCTCTTATTACTTCCTGCCACGACAACATGGAAACGATATTTTGAATAAATGTATTTCCCACTGAATTCTAGAAGACGTGCACAGGAAATGAAGTTACATTTATGTCCAGAAGCAAAACAAGGGGCCATCTCAGCATTTGCTCAATGGATCAGGAAACTGGACGAAAAACCCTGATGATCGAGAGGGGTCATTGACCCGGAAGCTGTAGTACAATAGTTATTGCAGGTTGTTATACTCATTTATATACAGTCCAAATGGTAAAGCCATGCATTATGTATCATTGTTAAAATTAATGTTACTTTTCTTGTGATGCTCAGATATAGTCTCTAATTGTATAGAAACAGTTATGCAGCAGAAACGATTTCACTTGGGATTTGAACTTTTCTATTGAATTTAATCGTTTAATGTCATCTGGCAAAGTGTTGTAAAATAATGTATATCCCCTTGCACAGAATATGGGTGATGCCCTATGCGGCCAAATCTGGCTTTTCCACAGCAGACAACCATCGCTGGACACTTGACCAATCCTGGCGTCTAGGCCTAGCCGCTCTCATCATTGGCTTTTGCTCCAAGTTTCAGACACTTCCCCCTTCACTCCCTCGAAGATTTTCCTCTAGTTATCTCAAAGGGGCGGAGCAAATTCTGAGGTCAGTGACGCTGCTCTTTCGCAGTGAGCAGGGTAGCAGGGAACGGAGGGTGAGAGGAAGTAGAGGAGAGTAACAGGAGAGGGCACGGAAACGAAACGGATTGGTGCGCGTGGAGCGCGGGGATCACCGCCAATTGCACTGGACGTTGGCCCTGAACCCGTGGACGCTGACGAATTTAAGGGCAGCGGGTCACGGGAAGGGGCTGTGACATTTTTATCGAGTTCTTTACCACGAAAGTGCTTAATTTATGGTGTAATATTGTAGAGAAAATTGTCAGATTAAATTTATTGTATTGAAAGTTTTGTTTTTCTTACAAACTATTTTAAAATGCTAATGGTTCTAAAGCAAGAAACACTAGTATTACATAATCATTTTCGGGAAACACACAATATAATACATTTACATAATATAGACATTTTTCTATCAAACAAATTAAAATTCATACTCACGTTTTTAAAAATTTGGTACGACATTATCACTCCTTGATTAAGGAAATGCAAGCAATATACACATTTTATTACGCATTATGAAAATGTAATCACTTTATTTTTCTATATGAGCAGGTGCATGCAAACAGTGATTTCGTTAATCAATTAAAGCTCACTGCCGGATGTTCCAAGCGATTATCAATGCAAAATTACTATTGTTGTATTATTTAGACTATTTGTAAAATTGATGCAATTTTATAGTGATAATCGGTGAAAAGGAACTAGGGATTCTCATTAGAAATATTGCGGCTTATAATTGTCTTATTCTTCATATATTTTTCAAAGTTGTTATTTTCTGTTACACTGCTGAAGATTATATCTATCCCTTCCCGGTGATATTAATAGCAAAGTGTAAACTTGATATCGTTAATAAACAGCTAATAATATAAACAGCAAAATTTTAATTCTTTTAATTTGTAAAATCTACACACAAGTTCAATATTTTCTTAAATATGTTTGAATGATACATAGTAAAAAGAATAAATTTGAAAACCTTAAAATGTTACGAATCAATGTAATTTTTTCTTAAAACGAGCTGTTGAGAAAGAAACAAAACATGTTTTAATAAACTTTAAAAGAGAGATTGAGTATTTAGTTAAAAAATTTCAATGCCGGACAATTTTTCTTATCAAAGCTTTTAAGCGGAACACAGTGTCTTCCAATCGTATTATCTTTCCAATTTATGTTTAGGTTTTGTATGACCCCCAGAGCAGATTCTGGAGTGTTTAGTTCGATTCAAGAAGCTCTCTCGCAATTCAAACATCCGGAAACTTTGACACGGTTATCGCTATTGAAGTAAGAAACAGGAAACACACCATTCTTGTTTTCTAATAATTAATTATTAAATAATTTTAGCCATTGTAAGATAAACGCACGACAAATATTTGTGCTTATAGGAATCCCAATACTTGAATGCATATCAGACACAAATACATTTGGTTTTAGATCAACACGGAAAACACAAGAGTTTCAATGAGATCACAAGTCCTCCAAATCCTGAAAACTAAATCACTGTCTTTATTTACACGAAATAAAACTACATACCTTCTTTAAAAATCTAAAGAAATGTGCATTGTGCTCAAATATCTTGACAATTACACTTAGTGCAATATTATTCGCAAAATTTTCTGAAAATTAGTATAGCAGTTAAAATAATTTTATTAATTACAGATTAAAATATTAAATTACCTAATTTTAAATGAAATAAATGACCAAGGCAGTGTCACATCAACAACGCAAAATTAGTGTATAAAAGGCGTGTTAAAAATCATCCCCTTCATGCATATTAGATTTATAAATCTATATTCTCTAAGAAAGTTTAAAGAGCTTGCGGAGGACAGTAGCTAGCATCACCTCTATAGTCGACAAACTATGCCTTCTTCGGCTCTTTCATTAGAGCAGTGCAGGAGCATGCTTTACAGTAAGGTCAGTTCTTCATTGAGGGTGATAACTGCGCGAGATGTCCGTGCGAAGTAGTCTGATCCGAAGGTGAATAACAATTCTCGCCTGAGCTTTAGAGCCACGGGATGACCACGACAAGGGTCTGCCAGTGTGTGAGTTTGAAAATAGTTCCGCCACTCTGTTTCACTCAAAAATGCAACGTTGGATAAAATCTTGGTAGTAAGAGCAGATATTACCATAAAGGTGTGTTTCTGGCTTCCTCGAGGCCAACTTTACTACCTAGTCAGCGGTTTCATTTCCACTTATCCCCACGTGGCACAGTGGGCTAACTCGGTCCGAAACCTGGACATAGACGGAAAATGTATACAGACCTCAACAAAACTAAGGCCCTAATAGGTTTCCTGGGGTCTTGATTACTGGTACATGTCAAATTTTAAAAATTCAAAATGGCGGATCCAGTATGGCCGGTCTAAAAATATAAATTCAACGGATTCCTTTGAGTTTTTGGATATAAGGTATTTTCATGTCACTAATCACGAATTAGACGTCAGAATTGAAAAATTTAAAATGGCATATCCAATATGGCGGGGCTAAAAATATAAATTCAGCGGATTCCCATGAATTTTTGGATATAAGGTATTTTGGTTTGATTGATGAAGCATAAAGTCGTTTGTTGACGGATTCTGATTTTTATTAAACGCTGTTCATAAACATGATGGCGCAGAACATTATTACGATCTTTAGTCAAAATCGTAATCATGTTCTTCGCTTACATCTGCGTCGCTTTCGTCCGCGTTATCGTGTTGTAAATCGACGGAAGGGATTTGCGCTTCATAGAGCAACTCTTGTACCTCGGCAGGTACCTCTTTCTTCTCTGATATTTCCATATGCTGGAAGCTGGATATCAGAGGGTCTGAAGATGCCGGGAAACGATGGAACACGTCGTGCATGGTTTTCTCCCGGGAGTACTTCCGCGTGAAATCTTCCCGGTAACGACGAATGTCTTTGTTCCGAGCCTCCTGCGCATCTTCAGACAACCTCCCGATTGGAAGTGGAGCCGCTTCGACGATCGCGCATCCGTGCAATAGTACGATGTGCGCAGATGTGGGCATCGGGTACCATCCGTACAATTTGACGTACTGACTGGCCACAAAGAGTTTGAACTTTTGGACGTTGATAGCATACCCACTCGACATCGTTTTAAGATTACTTTGCCTTTGCCATCAATTCTTCCGTGTTTGTTTTTTTTCGTCGCGTTTGACGCAACGCGTCAAACCTTAAGGCACGTTGAGCGCTTGCGGCACAGGGTAATCCCCCCATTGCAACAGTGCTGGAGTAATCCTCCGTTAATATTGTTGCGTCTCGTCGCAGTCGGTTGTCAAAGGACCGACAGGTAGCATCTCCGCGTACGCGCCTCCTACCAGCGCTCCTGCGTCACTACCCAGCGGCCAGAATTGGGAAGGAATGAGGATAGGGGTAGGGTTTAGGACACTTCACAGGGGTTGGACTAGCCCTTGTGAAGCAGCAGAACTCGTTTTGTTGGAACAAATTTCTCATGAGATTCGACGGGAATCGAACCCGGATCTCAGTGGTGAAAGGCTTGCGACTTTGCAATGAGCCACGAGTGCAGATACGTGCAATGAGCCACGAGTGCAGTCGTCGATCCCCAAAATCTTTGCCGTCACGGATACGTCCTCAGAAAAGAAGCGCCTGCCGTTGCCGTCATTAGTAGTACGATCCTGTTGCAGGCATGTCAATGAGCACACCGAATTTATCGCCATCTCGAACTGAATTTTCGCTTTGCGCACCTCGACATGCTTTTTCTGCTCAGCAGACCGGGCCTGCTGATTTTCAGTAAAAACAAACTACTTTTTCTAATTAATGATTACTTACTTCATTACTAATTAATTAACTATTGCTGCCATGTATTATAAATTAATTAGCATTATTTGTTAGTAGGTAAAAAGTGGTACTACAGAATGCACGTTGCGCTTGACCAATACATCTATGCATGGCTTTCGACGCCACTGGGAACCATGGAAACGATCGTCAAGTAAAATGGCGTAAACTTGCGCGGTCTTTTGGATCTCACCGCTACGGTATTAAGCGTACCCGAGAGTCATTCAGGGAAGCGGAGCGACGCGGAGAACATTTTGTAGCCATGATTTTATAAAGCTAACTATGTCCCATCTCGATCAGGTTTTTCGTCCAGTTTCCCTGATCCATTGAGCAAATGCTGAGATGGCCCCTTGTTTTGCTTCTGGACATAAATGTAACTTCATTTTCTGTGCGTCTTTACAGGAATTCAGTAGAAGTACAATTATTCAAATTATCGTTTCCATGTTGTCGCGGCAGGAAGTAATAAGAACCAAAATTTATTGTATTTATCTTTGAAAATAGATTTTATTACATGAGTTTTTCCCTTTCAAAATTCAAAATTTATTGCTTGTTTATCCTTGAAAATAGATTTTATTACATGGGAGTTTTTGTTGTTGTTTTTTCTCCCTTTCAAAAATTCAAAATTTAAGTAGTATGTGACTTAGTGTAGGGATCACAGAATTTTGAAAATGTGCACACAATTCACTTTTCCCCATAGCACGTCATACGCAATTTTAACTTTTTTTGACGTAAAATAAAATAAAATAAATAAAATAAATGTTTCCGGGATGAGAGTTAAATACACAGTTTGTAGCCAAAATGTGATTAAAACGGGTTGCAAATATAAACTTACCTTTTGGGGTGTTTTCCATGGTGTCCAATGTGTACTGGGTCGGATCACAATTTATTAAACTCGCGTCGGAAATAACTTACAAAAAAAACGTGAATTTTCCGAACGTGTGTTGTCCGGCGACTGACGGCTCATAACAAAGAGATTAGTAGGTGGAATGCCACGGGCGTCGAACAGGTATACACTAGTGCGTAAGCTTACGATTTCCAGCCAAGACTAACGTCGAAACACGGACCGCCCTTCGTGTCAACTTTTTCAAGCGAGATACACCACTGTGCGTGGCCAGGGACACAGGAAGAAACGTAATTCAAATGATGGAGAATTAAGCATTATCTTCAATGTGGTGATGTTGGATACATGATGTCAAGGTTTACAAGGAGAAGAGAAATGGACGACAAGCCGAAGCTGCCTCGGCTCGAAGAATCGCAGGTTCGAATCCCGCCTCGGACATAGATGCTTTTGTGTGTTCGTGTTGTACTTACGTATTCTCCCTACAGAAACCCCAAGATAAGCAATCACAGTGGTCGTTATAAGACCTATTAGTTAAAAAGAGACATTAAAAATATATACAAAAAACAACTTCCAATTGTCAAAGAAAATTTCACATATTTGAGTTCGGACTTTCAATAATCGTAATAAAAATAATAAAACCTAAGGACTTTATTTCTTTGGGCAAAATAGTATTATAAAACGGAAATTTATTTAATCCAAAATTAAATTTTCATATATTGTCAACTAATTCGATTATTATTTATAGCAATATTTTAACTCTCTCCAGAGATTTCCTACAATATTGCAATGATATTCATTGTAGCCAATACCTTTTTTATTCCCACTTTCTCTATTTCGTTAGTGAAATAAATATATTTATTTTAAACTGAGTACCACTGAATTATTCTACCATTACAATATTTCCATTCCATATATTATGAATATTCTATCATTACAATATTTCCATAGTTTTTGAGCTGAGGAGCAGTGACGGCAAAGAACTGGCCTAATGTTAGTTAAGACTTCATTCAATATTTTTCTGTATTTTACATTTCTCGAATGCCTTTTCTAGAAACAATGATATCAATTTTAAGAGAAATGGCATTTAGGGTTTTTTGAAGGAAAATTCGGCTTTAAATCCTGAACTCCAAAACTATTTTTCAGAAAGACTCTGCGATCATGTATTATTTTTGGACTGGTTGTAGGAAAAGACCTTTGTACGCATGGTACCTGCAAAACAATTGAAACATACTGACTTCTAAATCTATGTATTATTTTCAAAATTGATATTATACTAGCAAGTTGATTAGGATTTCTAGATTTAATGAGAATCAATATTTCTAAAAATTATAACACATTATACTCATATTGCATTCTTAAAAACTTTCTGAGAAACGAACTCTTTCTTTTTTAATTTACATTCTTCATTTTGAATACTGAATAAACTGCAATTTATTTAGAACAAACTACCTGAGTCCGAGAACCTGAAAAGCAAATATCTGTCTATCTTGCTAGTTCATTGCTATAGAATTAGCTCAATGAAAGTCATATATTCATTTCACAAAAACATGAAATTTATTAAACAATTTAAAACAACTGTTTATATTGTATAACTTTACCTATATAAAATTAAATCTTTGTCACGACAATTCCAACCTTATGTCTTCGCGCTTTGGACCATCTTTATCCATCTCCCGACATATAATCCTCAGCTCCTGACACCATCTTCTCTCGTCTTTCTCGAGGCACCTTCGATCACCGTTTCATCAGATCAATAAACTATTTGCCGCTAACGTTTCCAGTCCAATCACTGGCAACTAGCCCAAGCCCTCAATGTCCTCAACTCGTTCCATGAAATATTTTAAGCTTCACTGTCACACTTAGTATTCAAATTTACGATGTTCTCTCCATCACTCCTAGTAGATGCTAAGTCCCCAAAGAAAAAAACTCCTAACATTAATTGGAGCACGATCCGTTCAGAGCACGGCATCAGTCAGAATGAATGTCTCTCGTATTCTTTCAGCCCTGCAAAGCTCGGTCCGTTTTTCGATTGTTTATTTGCAGATAACACTTCCTACCTAGCCAATCCCTAAATTTCTTGCAACACAAACTAGCCATCTTCGTGTCACTGCTTTTCATTGATCCAGAATTCTATACAAAATGAATAGCGTCTCACGATTGTCACTGCATGAAGATGTTGACCTTGACAACGGCTCGCTTACCGTTATGCTAGCATATGTTACATAATTTATCCCCCTTTAATTGACACCATTTATAATAAATGTTGTACAATATTCAGTGACATATTGGTATGTCTATTACTATACCGTTATTACATATACTGTAGTAAATGTCATATTTTATTCATATCTCTGGGATTTTTGAACATTACAATTACTAATCTGTTTCAAATTTCTCATGAACTTTTGACTCTTCTTCTCGGTATAACTAATTCGACAAATGAAGTTATAAAAAATTGTATAAATGTTTTCCAAATTTGGAAAATTGCTTTGCAGTGAAACCATAAAAATTTTGCGTTAACGCATAATCTAAAGTTTCTCATATATTGATCAATTGCACTTTCTCCCTAAGGAGTAGAGAAAGTTACGTAATGCTGCGCGAAAAAACGGCGAATTTTCTACAGAAAAACGCATACTACAAGGCCCTGACGAAAAAATCCACTTGCTAAATTTGAAAAAAATCCTCCAAATCGTGACCGTCCATGTTTTGTGGGTGGTTAATAGCGAAAATCGACTGACGGCAAATGTCTGTCCGTCCGTCCGTCCTGAACAACGCTGGCGGCTAAACCGTTCAGCCGATTTTCACCAAATTGATACTCCCCAATCGATCTGCCTGATGCCCAACCCCTTGAATTTGAAACCGATATTCAATTAGGGAAATTACTTTACATGAAGCCGCTGGGACATTTTTCAAATGTTCCAAACAAATGGCTCCATCATTTTTATTAAATTTTGTTGTTGGATAGTGTGAATGACGTTTAAGAGAATAATTGCAGGTCTCATGTTCGTTGAAATCCCAGATTTTTCGAAAATCGCAAAAGTTCAAAATTATTTCGGGAGTCTTCCTACAACTAAAATTTGAAATTTGAGATTTTTTCCCTTGATGAAATCTATTCCTTAAAGATAAGATTTTGAAATAAGATCATGTACAATTTTCGAAAATTTTAGTATTTTCCGCATAAGTTTCCGTGAAAATACGGGTGAGAAAGTACGCGCTGATTTAACACCACTAGTATTCTTTAAAACTGTCCTACTTCTAGACATTAGGTTCTTCTCGAATAATTGCAAGTCCCTTTCGAGTTGTACTATGACAATGTGGTACTGAAGTAAAAATCTTGTCCTTTCTTTCTATAGAAAAAAGTTCGCATTCTATTAAAATATAATTATATTATATTAATATATTACATTATAGGCACATCATATTAAAACAGAAAGGATCGACCTCTGAAAACGAAGAAGATATATCGAAACGATTTTGTTCCATTTATCACAGGTTTTGTTGTATTTAACTACCTTTCTAGTAGCAACTGAAACGAAACCGCTCTAGCCGAATGGTTAAGGTCATGACGTCCTGTCGACGCACTAACGTGTGAGTTCGAATCTAGGAAGTGATTATTTCTTCTGTTATGGTGTGATTTCAGTAGTAATATGTCCAATATTTTGTAATTAATAATACTTTTTGAAAAGACTTAGAGACCCTAAAAAGGGCCGCTTTTGTCGTCCATCAATCAGTACGACGACCAGAAGCTTCCGTTCTGTACTACGCTGGTGGTCCTATTTTCGACGAACTCTATATATTTTTGAAAATTGAATAAAGTTAACTTTTCAAAACTACAAAATTGAAAATAGAGATCTTACTGGTTGAAAACTCTTTTCCCAATTCATGTAATAATTCATGTAATTAAAGCAGTGACAAATTAGAAGAAAATGTACAGTTGTAGTACAACTACTTCGTTGTTTACATTATAAGCATTATAATTTCTTTGAAAGCAATCAATCAACTATTTTCAGATAATTAAAATATTGGTAGCATTATATCATTCAATTTTTAGATTACAAGTTTCATGAATAACGAATGAAGGTGATCGGAATTCTCTTAGTTGTGTTGGTTTTAACTACGCGGTTCTGTGTTTCAGACTGGTGTTTCACGACGAGTAACAGTTCAGTCTTATCGCGTAATGTGGAGATCACCTTGAAGATATGGGAGGGGGGCAAGATAAGCATTTCGCAGGATAGAAGCTGCTTCGCAGAAGCCCTACACAATAGGCATACAGATCAAATATTTCTAACTAGAATACTATAGAGATAGTATCGCGCTGATGATTACTCTGCATTCTTATCAGAATGTGAGTTTACTATAACCTGGAGTAATGGGTAATATGTCATAGAACAATGATTTCCAGATAAAATTCATTTTACAATACCACTCGTAATTGCAGTGCTAACGCTGTGATAGCTCAAGTGGATTAAACGCGTTGTAGATAGAGGAATGGACATGAATCAAATCCTGCCGAATAGTTTGTTTTTTTACCTGATGCCTGGGTGCATTAATCACTGTCATCACGGAGAGACTTGTTCCAATATTCTGTTACTCTTTGTAAAAATGTTACTCTTTGTAAACGCTAATATGATTATATTAAGATTGTGTGCTGGTATCTTGTATGCCAAGTAATGTGACGAAACAAAATTTGGAAGAGATAGCTAAAATATTAACAGTGCCTCAATTGCAATAGCATTACCATATTTTTATGTAATCGTTGGAAATAATATGAAAAAGTCTGTACCAAGTTGTATAATCACTAGTAATTTACCTATTTAACAGTTCTAGAGATAATCAGAATCCTTAACAAGTCTCTGGGTTTATTATAAAATTTTGTAATAAAGGTAATTTCTTCGTTCTTTAACAATTGAAAGGAATATGTCTTTTACACGTTTATAAAGTTCCTTAGACGATATTACGAACTCATTAAAATTACCATTTTGTGTTTGTGCCTTTGTGATAAATGCTAACAGAACGCATCCCCTAATTGTTTGAAACAATTGATAATTGTATTTCTTTTATGGTCTTCTTAATATGTTTAATGTGAGTTTTCTACTGAAGACTGGTGGAGCAACATATCAAAATGTATTAACTCCAAAACATAATAAAGTACGATTTGACGTGGTCATGTGAAAGAAATCAATATTTTTTTTATTATTATCTCCATTTTTAAATAAAAATGTTTTGATACAAGCATATTTTTAGTGCAGGAGTGAGCTGAGACTAAGTGGTGAGCATTCATTCAGTTCAATTTTTCACAAAGAAAATAAGGAATTTTAATTAAGTTATATCCAATGATTATTCTCCATATTTGTGTAGGCGATCCAATGCACAAATCGCCTGTCATTTAGTCTCAATATAGGAAAAAACAAGAAGGTGCGAATTTGGGATCTCAAAATTTCCGGGATAAAGTCGGTCTTTTAAATCTAAATTTTGAACTTATGATAAAATTCATTAGCATAAAAACAGAGTTAGATAAATAAAAAATATTATCATGTATTGTTTAAAACATCAGATGCCAAATATTGCATTTTCCAGAAATTGTACTGCTTGAGAACAGATATGTTTAGAGAGAATATATGACTTTGTACATCTTAAATGTTACTCAGAGAAAATGGAGAAATTACAGAAAAAAATTATTTCGTATTCATAGATACATTAAGGCTTGCAGATTACTGGGCAACCAATAACTCTCTCTGTAGCTGAGATATAATCATCGGATTTTAGATCGGAGGTACGGAGGATCGAGTTCTGCGCAATTTTTTCTTCTGTTCCACGTTCTGTTTTAACTAAGTCTGAGAATTAAAAGGTAAGAATGTTTAGCGGAAATACTTGTATTGTTATTTGCTTATAAGATCTTCACTTGAAGTTTATCCGCTTTATTACAAATATTTATACAAATGTGTATTTATTTATATTAAGGTAATAATAATTTAACCTAACCCCCTTGCAATTAAGATAGTGAACGTTTTGACATACATTTCATTCACTTTCAAAAAGTTTGTCACCACCCTATGTCACTGTTTCTGGAAATGAAATGAAGAAATGTTTATCCCGTTCGTTAGTGATATCCATATTGTGACCTGATAACCGTATTAATTGAGTTCTAAATATGTGATTCCCTTCGGACAGGAATCAAACCCGCATCGTTCGATTTACGACCAGTTGCTCCGAACACTGAGCTTCCGAGAAAATGCGTTTTACAGTTGGGATTCTTGGGCTCGTGTATTTCCCCGCGCATTTGATATTTGTCTCCACTCTGTCATCATTTACGTAAGTCAAATATGAGCAAAGAGTTTGTACCTTTAAATGAGTGATATCAATGTTGTGACCTTTACACAACGTTATGCCCAGATTATGACAAATGCTACTTTTTTCTTGATTGAACTGTTTTACAGTACTGTTTTACAGTACAAAATCTCAATATTGTTTTTGTATCTCTTTGGAACTGCTGTAATAACCTTACACGGATTATGAACTATGATCATTTCGACATCTCAGCACAAAACAACATACTCCTCGTTTTTACTTTCTCGTATACGCAAGAATATACGGAGTAATATACGTAGTATAGAAAGTTATGTAACTCACATCGAATCTACGATTTCAGCAGTAATACACGTTTGGAGTCGAAAAAGTGGATTTATTCAAACAAATCCGTCTGTAGACACAACAATTACCTAAACCACACAAACGATCCTTTCCAAATTGAAGAAACCCTGTTTTTGGCTGTAGTTGAAGCATGGAAATTTTGAAAATTTTTGAAATTTGGGATACTTACATGAAGCCCTTTCGGACATTTTCAAAGATTTTCTCAAAAACGGCTCCCTAATTTTCTTGTTCGAATGAGTAAAATAAGCTTTAGAAAGATGACACTTAGATCCAATTTCACGGTTGGCTCTGAATTTTCGAAATTGCAAAGAGTTTGAACTTTTGGGGCGTCTTTAAAACTACAAAATTGAAAACAAGTTTTTCTTTCAAATGGAAATTTATTTGTCCATAATTCGTTTTGGATAGCAGTCATGTGACTTTTTTGAAATGTTGGCACTTTTTCGTACCCGGTGAGCAATATTTACAATTTTAAAGAATGGTGAAATGCAAAACTGCATTGAAACCGTTTTCTTTTCTTAACTTTTAAAACGTTTCGAAACCGATTTTGTGAAATCGTACTTTTTACTGTTTCTTTCGTTGTGAGGAACATTTCTGTCTTCAGCAAGCAAAACTCAACAAGTATCACTCGTCAACACATTCTAATATGTAAACATTGTATAAGAACGGCAGGCAGTGTCGTCATGTAGTTAAGGTGCTACAGTTGCCCATGAACTGGAGGACTCGAGTTCAGAATCTGGCTGTTTATAGAAAATCTTCTATTTTAAAGAAATGTGTGAGATTTAATTAATAATTTTCCTTTTCAATAATTTAAGGTATGCGTTTGCGGTTGTCGTTTGTAGGCTTTCAAGAAACTAATGAATTGGTAATAGTGCTAACATATTTTATTTATACTATATTAAATATTACCAATAAGAAAAATAAGAGTTTATTTTTATTTAAATGTGAGTAGATGAACAAAGGATAATAACTGCGTAATGATAGATGATTTTCTTGGAAGTCAACCGTGTTTCTTAAGTTCTAGTAATTACTTGCAGCAAATGAATTCTGGATAATGTCGGACCATTAATGAAACGTGTCTTTTAGTCAACGTTATCACATTTAATAATCTCACCTTGGACAGAGGCGATAAGGGTTGAGCGTCAGGCTGAACCAAGCGCCTGCTAGCAAAAATTATAGTACTGAGCGACAGTCTTAAGTGAATTAACTATTACGCCGTTTTCGCGTAGATTTCTTTGCTTTCTTATTGTCCCTTAAGAAATTAATTTATTTAATATTTAAATGTTTTCTTTGCTTTAAAAATTAAAATGCTTACACTTCTTCTACCAAAATATGAAGAACTAGAGGTGCTACAGAATAGGACAGACTTTCTCAAGCAATGTTTATCATTTCACTTTAATGTGGACTGGTTTAAGATTTTGCTTTATTCTCGTGCCAGCTGCCATCTATCGCCGCACAAAATACATTTTTGACATTTTCTCAACTTTCGGTTCCAAATAGAGAATCAGAAATATTATTTCAGATATTAAAGAGGCTAAAATCTTGTCCTGAATAGCTATTTTCATTGACAAATTTGGAGCCGTTGTTAAAAAATGGCGTTAAGCGTTACTGTAAATGCGAAATTTGAAGCTCTTTTCACAGGAATCTATTGAGTTTTTGAAAAACTTCCTCCAAAGTCATTTTGAAGCACTTCTACTCACAAGATTAAAAAATGTGTACAATCTATTCAATGTTATTGCATGTTAACGGCGTGAGAGATCTTTAAAAACAATTACATTTGTGTAATTTTGAAAAAACAAAGAATACACCAAAATGAACTTACGTCATATTAAACAGTGCAATTAGCACTATCATTAATTTGAAGAAAAAATTTGGAGCCATTTTGAGAAAATGGCGTTTGAGAGGTTCTGAAAATGCAAAATTTTGAGCTACTTCTCGTACAAAACTATTAAGATTCGAGAAACTTTATGCCATTATTTAAAGTACACGTACTCATGTGAATAAATTGCCTCTAATGTAAATATTACCGACGTGAGAGACAAATGCAAAAAATTACATTTTTGTAATTTTTCAAAAAACAAAGAATAGAGCAATATGGTCTTTATGTCATCTGATAGAGAGCACTTAGCATCATCCCAACCAAAAGTTAAAAGAAAAAATGTGAGCCATTATTAAGAAAATAATATTTTTGTAATTTTTTAAAATTGCAAATATTGCACATAAATGTTATTACTGAAATCAGCTAAAACTTTCCAATATATTCATGACCTTAACGAAACAACTAATTATAGGCAACAAATTTCATTTCAAGAAAAAATCTCTATCTTCAATTGCTTAGTTGTGAGAAGACACAGAAAGAAATTAAACTTTTGCAATTTTTGAAAATTCAGAGTTAACCTGAAAATTGGACCTATTCTACCTTTATAAGTGTATTTTACTCTATTCTTACAAGAAATTTAAAGAAAAAATTTGGAGCCGTTATTGAGAAAATTTTGAAAATGTCCAGAAGGCTTCAAATAAAGTCCCTCCAAAAATAAATAAATTTACAAAATCGCATTGCTTCATCTAGAGCAAAAACAAACAGAGTTTCTTCAATTTGGAAAAAATCGTGGCATAGTTTAGGCGCTAAGTTTGTACCAGACAGACAGACGGACGTTTTTGGCGAATTGGTTTTGGCATCGAGGATCACAAAACTGGGGATTGCTACTCCACGTATTGAGATTTCTTGTTGTAATTGGTTTGATTCGAGTTTTCGTCACCAGAGCGCGGCGTGATTGTTCCGCCGAAAATGCACTTAAATGTATAAGTTTTCATGGTACAAGAAAAATATAAAATTAGAATTAACATAGTTACCTAATTTTAAAAACACATCTTAAGAAATGAAAGGAGAAGAATTAAAGAAAAGAAAAAGAATTGAAAGAAAGAAAGGGGGGCGGAGAGTTAGATCTTTATGTAATATAGTAGTTTTTTAAATTTAAGCAAGAAATGAATGAAAAATAGTACATGTACAATTTTGAGAGAGAAAATACGAAAAGTAAACTGAGCCGTTTCTTACCTGCTGTCTGGGAGCCACAAAAACGACTGCGCGGTTTGGGGTGTGCCTCGAAAGCTTAAGTACCGTCTGTGTGAGGTGGAGGAGGAGGGTTAATGGCCTGGGTGCGGTGTGCTGTGTTGTGTCACCCCCGAAGAGTGTGGTGTGAGGGTGGTGTCAAAAAAGTAATTTTAGCAGGGAGGAGTTAGTTTATGTTTACGACCAGTGAAGTTTTACCTATTGAGATGAATGTAGAAGGTTTTCCAATGTTAATCTGGTATGATATTGATTTTCTATTTCCAGTATGTGAATGTCTGTGTGTAAGATTGAATGTGTGGCCTGTCTGAAGTAAATGATTGTGAAGTGGGGTACGGGTGTTATGTGTTTTTGGCGTGTATATGTTCTTTTATTCTTGTATGAAAGTTCTGCCTGTTTGACAATGTATTTTGCTTCGCAATCGTAGCAATGTAGTGCATAGACACCGCTTTTCTAGAAGATCTGTGTGTTTTAGGAGATAAGATTTTTTCTGAGAGAATTTTGTATTTGAATGACTTTGATACCGGCTTTGTATATTGTGGGCGACTTTTTTCCATCCTTTTTCCATATTTACTCCATATGCTGCATAAGTATACGAGAAATATAATATGTAAGTGTTACAACATGTGCGTTACGCAGATAAATTTTAAGAAATGAGTTAGTGATGAAGTTGAAAAAAATAATTCGTTGTTTTTAAAACCATGTATTTATATAATAAATATTCGATTATTAGTTGAAGTAAATATGTGTATCATGCCCATTTGAAACATTGTGAAAGGCTATATTGTTGTGAATGATATTGATTGATAAACAAGCCTATTATTAAATATTCTTCTCAATCATTCATTCAAGAGTATGCTACAACTATTTTACTAAACTATCCCAACCACGGATCCAATAGAAAAGACTCAGGGTCACTTGACCCTCTCTTGATCCTAGAAAAAATTCATTTCTCTCTCCTAATGAACTAATAGTAAACTAGTAATGAAGATGAAGATCTTTTATTTTGTATAATATTATTTCTCAAACGATTCTTTAACCCATAACCGACGTTGAAATATTTGTTACATTATTTTAGAGACGCAATAAGCCATGCAAGACTGGTAAAACAAAATGTTGAATGGTTTGTTTAGTGCATAATCCATATAACTCTAAAAAAATGTTGGTGGATATCGTTTAACATTTCGAGAACGGATGCAGAACCTTTTGAATTCATACATAAGCGATTTCCCGCTTTTTGGAGTCCGCGTATCACTTGAAAAATAGGTAGAAAAATAATATTTTTTGTATCTGGAAACATTTAATCGAAAATAATAAAAACATATAGAAAATGGAACTCAAAATAAATATTAGAATCCAAGACCTTACATGGTTGTAGGGGAAATCATGATATGATCTACAACTGAAATAGAGTAAATTTTAGTGGTAAAGGAATTTAAATATATCTTAATAATCTATTAGAGCAGGGGATCTAATAATATTGCCTTTATTAAAAATAAGCAAAGGGAAGGCCAATTATTAGTAGACTTCATAATATTTTATAAAAACAAGAATTTTCGAAAACTAAGAGACAATATACAAGACAATGGTGGAGAGCTTTGTGTTACGTATGGATCAGAAATTTGGATTAAAACTGATGCAATAAACTTTCAGTGCTATGAAGTAAAGACTTTTGGATACTTAGCCAATATACTGTTTGATAGAATACAAACGAAAGATTAGACAGATAATAACGATTGAGAGACAAAGTGATCGAAATGTAGAATCAACAACTGCAATGGTATACGCAGAATGCATGCTGACAGAATACAAAAATTATCTTTAGTGAATCCCTTTCGAAAGAAGAGAAAGCAGGAAGGCCAAGGGAAATCTTGTAAGTACGTCATGATTCGATAATGAAGAGCGAAGAATAGAGGAAGATACGACGGAATAAAAAACATCCGGTGTGTAGATTGCGAAAAACAGTCATTAGAACTGTAAAATGCTCGCTTAGAATTAATAATAATTATCTTAAACCCGAAGTGGATGATACCGGATAGAAAAGCCTAGTTATTATTATGTGCTGGCACAAGTAAGCCAGGGCTAACAGATTGCCGGAATACCAAACCCAAACTAAGTTACGTTCTTATTGGAAAAGATTAAATGAAAACAAGAAAATTTGATTATTTTCTAGAGAGGAATCTTTAGATATGGAAATACCAGATATTACTCTATTTGGTATTTATAATATTCTATAGCTTTGTCCATTTATCAGCATGATCGCTTTTTCAATGGGAATAACTATTCTTTAGAATTTACAGGTCGATAAGTAAATATAGTATTGAGGTAAAAAAAAGATGATTGAATTATGGTTAAAAAAATTACGGGACTAAAGTAAAAAGAGAAAACTATCACAAATAGTAAATTCACATTTCTTGTATGTTGCACCAATGAATGATGTCAATTTCATAATTAAAATCTATTTTCGTCCACCAATAACATGTAGGTCTTTTTACCTGGAAATCTTTCGCTTTAGCGGATATAACATAATTCACCGGAAAGTGTACGGCATTTTATCGACGAATGACAGAAAATATAATTACCATAGCCAGTAGGACTTCTGATGCAGTAATCCAAAGGCAGATTTGTTTTAAAACTCCAGACATTTGTTCATCATTTCTCTCTCATGGTATGCAACATGTATTCTCAAGTTAATGTTGAAATATCTAGTATCACTTTCGGAATCCTAAGACTTAAGTAAAAGGAACGCAATGGTGACTGAAGATTTGATTACGAACCCAACATTAAGCGCAATTTCTCCTTCTTGTTCTGCATTAAAATGGTCGCCGAAGAGTGCGACCAAATGTGAATGAATTATGAATTTGAGGTCATTTCGTCATTATTTAGATTTTCTTTGTAAAATCGTCTCTGCGTGAGATATACTATATACGAACACAAACTATCAATCAATGGACAGTACATTTTAAAGCGTTACATTGTAACATAAAAGCAAAGCGTTTCAACAATAATACATATTTTAGTTATAATTTTAAAAATTCAACCTTAATTCACATTATAGTACTTTAATTAAATTATTTTATAAATATGTATAACTTGAATTAAATTTTTCCCAAATAAAAAGAAATTAATTGCTTATTTTGTTTACAATATTTATTAACAATTCATTAAAAAGTTTATAGTTTTTAATGAATTCTATGATGCTATGATGATAATGATGAATGCTAATGATAATAATATAAATATAATAATTTCATTGCGTTGGATTGGAAATCATACATAAATTACTCGTAAGTAATATATTGATACGTGTGTGTGTGTGTGTGTGTGTGTGTATTTCTCCAAGTTGCACCAATAGACAAAAGCTGGGTGTTTCTACCTTTTAGACATTAGGATATAAAAATGTTATATGAAGTCATATCTCGTTTTTTGATTCTCAAGGCTAAAGTATCACATATGATTTTTAATAGTTTGCGGTAAAGAACTCCATGTAAATGCAATCACCCTAACGTTATATTGAAGAAGTAATTAGTGTGATCTCAAACAAGATCCAAAATCATTCATTTCCTTGCAGCTGCACTTGCACCAATCATAATGTCTGTATTAGAAAACTCATTAGCGATAAATGAACTTAAAATTCTGCGTTTATTTAGTAGTTTACGTCTCAAAACTATTTTATTAAAATATTAATGTCCGTGACCATAAGTATTTTAATTCAGTCATCTGAGAAATGGATGATGGTATTTCACAACTGAAAGCTGCTATCTCAGGAACGTTTTTGTGCAAGTGACTCAAAACAATGTTTCTTTAAGTTAATAATTTTCTAATAAAATAACTAAGTTAGCCAATGCATACAATGCAAATTATTTGCATTTTATATTAAATCTTTACAATAATAAACGAGAAATGTAGACATGGAGCTTAATATAACTGTCAGTGTTAGTTTTGCAAAAACCTGTTTTATAACAGTTTTAAAATATATTTTACTGAAATTGCATGACTTTATTTATGTAATTAAATGAATATACAACGATTTATCTAAAACTCTTGTTTATTTAACATTTATATTCAAATATTTTCTATGTATAACTCACGATCACCGCCATTTTAGTAATGTTGAAGATGAATAGTCCGCCTCTCTGAAATGAAGCTAAAGAAAGTTGGTCCAGCTCGATCCCGCAGAGGCGGGCGGGAGTCGGAAAACTGGTAAAGTTCACACAGGACATCCCAGTTGATTGTCATGCCATCCCCAGTTCGTCAGTTTAGCGTTCAAATCGCCCGCTATAATAGAGGGTGCGCTGTCAATTGGATTTGGTCCAAGTCTGCTCCTTTCAGTCTGCTGTGAGGTCTGTAATACTGAAACGATTTTGATTGGTCCTAATTTTGTTCCTATTTGAATGAGTGGTTTCGAAGAGTACTGGGAGTCGAGGATGGTATGTAGGATCATATTCCAGCGATTAGGGCTGTTCCTCCGCCATGGTTATTAGTCAGTCTGTTGTTTCTGTATACTTAGGGAATTTGGGAATGGAGAAAGGTTGGTTAGGTTTAACCAGGTTTCCTGAATAAAGTGCCCCGATGGAGTAGTCGTCGAGAGCTGTCTGATTGAAACTTTTTGTCGTGTAGTCTACCTAGTGTATTCCAGGATTCTAGTCTTAATTGTCTGTTGTTTCTGCCTGTTCATGCATTATATTTGGTCGCAGCAGTCAATAGTTTCGTGAGTATGTCCTGGGGTCCTTTAAAATATTGATAATGTCTTTTTATTATCTGGATGATTCTAGTAATATTGTTGTTCTTGATGGAAGTCGATGATGTCGTTTAGAGTGTTACTGATGCTGTTACTTGGTTGTGATCGAAGAATCCTGGTTGTGAGTTCTGTTCGCAGTAGTATCGCAAAGTTCTGCCCGTCGAGTCCGGGAAGGATTCATGGGAGAAGTCTGGTGGAGGCTGGTTGGTGCGATTACTATTTCTGTCTCTTAGTCTGGCGATTGCTTGTGATCAGAGTTCTTGGCGAGTTGGAAAGCACAGCTGGGACAAATGCTTCGTGGGTTTGTGAGCAGTTGGCACACTTTATAAAGTGCTGGTGCAAAAGACGATTATCGTGTGATTCTGCGTTGCCCGCAGACCCATTCCTCAGTTAATGATTCTTTGTATGCCCAAATTATTATTTGGCACCTGTTGCACAGCCAGGGGATCCTGCTATTATTTTGTAGAGTCAATCCTAATTCTAGTGTGACACATATTTGATAGTTTCCTTTTTGACAGTATCAGGTCCTTGTCCGTCTCACATGCGTATAGTCCTAGGTGTCTTGCTGGTTTGTCTTGTTCTTCTGCATTTCCTGACAAGATGGTATACTTTGAGGAAAGCTGTACGTGTCGCGTATGTCAAATCGTGGGTTCTGTATTTGGGGTAATCAGCACGATAACGAACTTTTCTCTAGGAGCAGCTATTGCACTGTGATAGAAGTAGGCAGGCTGGTCAAAGTAAAGTTTCCGTATGTTGCTGTCCTGTTTCGCCAAACTCGAGCCTTTTGTCACTTTTGGTAGGTGGTCATTAATCTTTGGTTGTATAATCAATTGGGTCTTGTTGCAACGTGCGTCAATACTGTTCTTGGTCCATTCATTTAGGTCTTTCACAAGGGTCTTACAGTATATGATCTTGGTGAGGTCCAGGTGGTAGGTTCCGATTCGGGGTTTTAATCCGGAAGTCGGTCTGATGGGGTTTTTAGTGTTATGTACGTCAACTGTGTTGTCATCATGGTTGTTTGTTTTACCGGAAGGTCCTGGTCCTGATGTCTGTCCTTGGTCTGAAGCACAGAGAAGCGTTATTCATGAAGTATTCGGTGAGTGATGGATGGGGAGTGCGCGCGAATTTTGCGGGGTATTCGTAGGTTTCGCCATCCTCTTTGCGAGCGCCCTTGCCTGGTTGTCAGCGCCGAGGCGTGTTTGCCCTTACCTTTGCCTCGCGACTCCGCGAGGTACTCGTCCACTACTTCCGCGGTATGTCACTGTCTGACATACCGCGGGCATCATGCATTAGTTTTGTCCTTTTTTTATCCCTCGTGTTGGTAAGATCGTTCTTTCGCCGATCGTCGTGCATTGTTTGTTTCCTGGTGATGGCTGGCCTTATCGGCAAGTGACTTTTGTCCATTTGTTCCATTTTTGCCTGCTGCTGCTGCCGCGCGGCCTTTGTCCTTCACCAGAAGTGTAGTCTCTTAAACCAGTTAGGTTCGTAACTCTCACCCGTAGCTGGTTGTAGGTTCACTGGTAGTCTTGGCCTAGTCAGGCCAGTGGTGCCGTTGTCGTGCGCGGTTCAGTTATACTTTGATCCCAGAGCGTTGTCAACGCGTACGGGTCGTAGTATCCGAGGTCCAGTGTCTGAAGCCGTGAAGAGAAATGAGGATGGGGCCGGGTGTCCGACGTCCGCGAAGAAGCCAGGGATGAAACCGGTGTCCGAAGTCCGCGAAGAAGCCAAAGGACGTAGTCAGGTCAATGCGAGAGTCCGTGAAGAGTCCAGGAGTTGAAGCCGGGCGCCAGGTAGTCCAAATCCGAAGAGTAGTCAGGTCAATAGCACAATCACTAATATAACTCATAAATCGGTACTCGCACAAAAATGATCCTGTGAAGTATGATTCTCGTTACTGTATTGTGGCTACTAGGGAAAAGGCTGAGTAGTGTTAAAGTTTTTAATAAAGGCGGTATAGCTCTCTTTAGAATGCAGCGATGCACAGAGGTGGGTTGCCTGTTACTGGCAGCAATGTTTTGACAAAATAACCTAAACACGCTTTGTGTAAACATTACTCATATTGGTGTATACCAAAGGAATGCTTCCTCAAATCTTCTAAAAACTTATATGTCATTGTATATGGAACTTATTAAAAAACGAAAATGAATGGATCATGACTAGTGAACCTAAGTAAATATTGTCTCTTAACAGTTTAGAAAAGTAAAAGAGTCATCTTCGTCAACATATCAGCTTTATCACGCCTTTAGCCGGCTTTCGACAGCTTTTCCGTCATCCAGTCTACAGAATACAGAAAGATAAAATGTATAAATAAATACACAATAAGATAGAAAAAATTAATTAAATTACAATTGATGGATAACTCACAAAATATTTAGTTACAGATAGATAAAATTTCAAAACAGTAAGAGGATGCAACTTGGGGATTAGCAGTTCAAATTAAACAAAAAATCAATACAGAAAGACACATTGTATGATAGGAATTAATACTTATACAAGCAGTTCAAATTTCAGATTATAAATATTTGTGAAGAAATATACATTCTCATATTCAAAAGAAAAACAAAAATTTATATATATGTGTATTATTATATATACATACACATATACATATACTCATATATAAATGAGAATAGTAATAATAATTCATATCAATGTTATTACAAAGATGGGCAAATAATTGAATAGCAAGTTGAACCGTTTTTTTTGCTTACCTCGCTGCTGTCGGTAAAAAGTCGAGCGACTGTACTTGGAAAACGTGACACAGGGTTTTATTGCTTTCTGGAATCCGGCGGGGGTGGGTGCAGGTGGGTCGGAGAGTCTGTTTAGACTTTCTTCTTGTCTCCAAGAGCGAAGACACGTTCTCGAATGCGGCTTTGTCGAAGAAGTCCAGACCCACTCTGCAGGGTGTAGTCGTGATAATACAAAATGATCAGTGTCGTGTAGTCGTGATATATATATATATATATATATATATATATATTATTTTAACGTGACATACCGATATGTCACGTTAAAATAAACTAACATTTATTTTTAGACAATATGGTGGAACATGCATTACGAAATATCACGAGAGCTAGAGCTTAGCAACGACCGTGAATAAACAATGTAGTTTTTGTTTTCTAAATGCATTAAGAGTTTTCTGGATGCCGAAAGTAGAAAATTTGGGATTGGGCAGAAGTTCAAAAGACGATCAAAAAGGAGTCAGCTACACCCAAAATATAGCGAACGTATGGATTGGCTGGGTGAGAGAAGGACGGTCAAATGTTATGAAAAAATGAAGGTAGTTTAATACGAAGTCTTCGAGGGATGAATCATGCAGGAAGATTTCATTCTGCTCAGAAACGCGCTTCTGAACTGATCGTAGATATTTTCATGTGGAAGCAATATTGAAGTATAAATTGGAACTTTGTCGGAGTGGTAATCCGGAAGAGTTCCGGGACTATGTCATAGGACGTAATCGGGACTGATAATTTTGATAGTTTGAGACCAGCTTAGATAGGGCAGAAGAGGATTTCGTGGAACTTTGGACTACGGCAAGCTCGCAAGATATTTCGACTGAGAAGTCTATGAGGGACATCAACGAAGAAAAGATAAGTTAACCGTTATAAATTATGAAATTGAAGATCTTGATCAAAAGGCCTAAAATTGTAAATTCACTCAATTGTTTGCTAAAAGCGTGAAATAAACTTTGTTGAATTTTGTTCTTTAGAAAGAAAGTGATTTTTCATTTAGTCAATCCAGAAATGAAATGAACTAGGAATAGAATCATTCTATTTCAGATTCCCAGCTGCGCTGTATAGTCGGCGGATCCTATAATCCGTTATAGAGGTAATAAGGATTATAATATATCGTGACCCATTGACCCAGCAAGCCGGACGCTAAGATCTTTAGCAGATATAAATGTAGAGAGAAAGTACGGTATATCTCAAAATGGCGCCTCAACGTGATGCATAATTTGTTATAATTTATAACAATTGGTGGCACGGATAAAATTAGTCTTATAAATTATAATATAGTGATCAAGGGAATCTGAAATTTCTGGATTGACATTTGAAATTAATTGTTAATTATAAGAAAGGGCCAAGACCATTTCATTGGTGTGATTTTGAAATAATTTAACAGAGATTTTTAATTTGTATTAGAATTCAAAATGGATACTAGGAGCAAGAAAATTGCGTATGGAGAGTTAATGTAGATGATATGGCGTCTGCTAATACTAACCCCGAGGAGAAATTTCGCGTGAAATTGTTAAGTGAACCACAAGAAAAGGAAATAATGGCTGCACCGTTAGGAAATATGGACCCTAATAATTTAATTCTTAAGATGTTAGCAGAAATGAACGCAAAAATTGAGTCTTTAATAATCCGTCGACCAAATGCAGAGGGAATTAAAAGATCGCAACAAGTGAATTCCAAAGTTAATGATTTACCGGAGAGCATTGTGAGCATTAGGTTTATTTACATGACCAACAATGCGAAAAGAGGATTGACAATCGTCGAATCGCGTGTAGATAATTTAAATGCGTGTCAGCGCAACATGGCGGAAACAAATGAGAACAGAATCTAAATTGGTCAATTCGGATTGTAAATTAGGCAAACGAATACAGGAGGGACTTAGAAACATTAAAATGGTGCAAGAATCTGAATCTGGGAAATATATGTCGGATATTAAGGACAAGATTGAACAGTTAGAAAATGAATTCATGATGCGTTCACATGCGTTCACGCATATATAGATAGATATATATATACACACATATATATAAATTTTGTTTTTCTTTTGAATATGAGAATGTATATTTCTTCACAAATATTTATATTCTAGAGGAAATTTGAACTGCTTGTATAAGTATTAATTCCTCCTTACCGTAATTAATTTTATTTTATCTGCTATATGTTCCTTAACTTTTGCAATCATACAATGTGTCTTTCTGTATTGATTTTTTTGTGAATTTTGTTTGCTTTGAACTGCTACTAATCCTCCCGTTGCATCCCCCCCAAATATTTTAGAGTTATCCATCAATTGTAATTTAATTAATTTTTTCTATCTTATTGTGTATTTATTTATTATTTTTTTTTATCTTTCTGTATTCTGTAGACTGACGATGGCAGCAAAGCCGTCGAAAATAAATATCTTAATAAAGCTGATATGTTGACGAAGATGACCTCTTTTATTTCTTCTTATAAGAACGTCAACAACACCCAATCAAATTCCACAATTCTTAACAGTTTCCAATCCTCTCATTACGCAACCAGTCCTAATAGGTCTCCTAATGATTCCAGGAGGTGGCTGGAGGAATAGTTAAAATATTTGTTATGTGTGTATGGAAATTGTAATTGACTTGAACGTGATTATTCAAGACTGATTAAACTTCGGCTTCAACATCGACCCTTGCGTGTATTTTGTCACAAGAAATTTATCTCTTGTTACTGTTCAAAACAAAGTATTTATAGAAAATCGCTCTACCTCTACTTTCGAGAAAGAAAACAAACAAAACCCTACAATGTATGCTAAAATTGAGATGAAAAAATAATTTCTAAAAATTATTATTTTTATTAAATTTCCTTGGTTGCCATTAGATTGTCTTTCGTGATTTTTAAGATATTTTGTATAAATTACATTAATTTTGTTTAATCTTATAACATACTTAACAATTAACAGTATTAGAGGTAGTTCAAGAAGAGACTTCTGAAGTTATTTAATTTTGTCTGTTTTTACTAAATAAAATTTAAAAAAAATAAAGCATTCTGCTTGAATCGTGTGTAACAAATCGGACAAATTGCATATTTAAAAAATATTCACAGTACAATTAATCAATTATTACAATTAATACAAGGAAGATTTTTGTGTGACAAATGATATTCCTCTAAAACTGAAAAATGTACCGGAAACAGATATTGGCTATTCTGGCAGTTTCTGTACTATTCGTTACTTCTGTAGATGTTGTCTGATAGACACACTGTGTTAGATGAAAGATAATTATACATATTTCTTTCTTAATGCAATCTGCTCTTTAATATTAGTCTTTCAAATCATCTCGTGTGCACGTTTCTTAAAATATGAGTGTTTTTCGCAAACGTTTGAGTTATATGGTGACAATATATATGTTTTCCAACACCATCAATACACATGCTAAATTTATTTCAAGTGCAATCGTTTTAAATACAAAATTTTAAAATACGTTTTATTTAGAATTTTGTCTGAAAATAAACAGTATTCATTGCGATTTTTTGAAAGATTTTCTGGCATCAAGAACGTGTAATGTTAAACTGCACTACATAAGTGACCTGCACATGGACGATATCATAGCGTATTTGGTTGGGTGGCTTCTTCTTGTGCTGAAGATCTCGGTTCGAATCCTAGCCTGCACTACTTATTTTTTATTCTGTACGATAATTATGTATCTGACAAATAACTTTGAAATCAATTGTAGGCGTAGGAATTTTATATATGGTAGTATGCGAAAAATGTTTCAAAGGACAGCTACCAAATGGCACAGACTTTCTCATGCTGAAATTTTCTAATTTCTCTTGTGTAGACTGGCTTTAAGGTCTTCCTACATTCTCTTGCCAGCTGTCATCTATCGTCACCCAAAACACATTTTTTACATTTTTCTACTTCTTTTCGGTTTCCAAATTGTAAAACCTATACTAATATTAACATTCAGAATATTAAATAAGAAAACCTTGTCCTAAATAGAAATTTTCATTGAAAAATTTGAAGTCGTGTTTTAAGAAAATGGCGATTAAGCATTAATGTAAAGGAGGAATTTGAAACTCTTTTTCAGAGGAATCTCATGAGTTTTCGAAAAACCTCATTCGAAGTCATTGGAAACACTTCCACTTATAAATGCAAATCAATGCAAATGTTCATATTAACGGTGTGAGAGCTACATAAAAATTACGTCTGTGTATTTATAAAGAACCAAAAGAGTACACAAAAATGAATTTAACGTCATACTATACAGTGCAATTAGTACTATTTGTTGAAAACGTATGAAACAAAAAATTGGGCAATTTTTGAGAAATGGCGTTTTGAGTGTTTCTGAAAATGCGGAATTTTGTACTCATTTCTAAAACATTTGGATTTCGAGAAATTTTATTCAACTTTTATACTTATCTTAATAATAAGAGCATATGTATATATAAATACAATAATATGAACAAATTGTCTAATGAAAATATGAGTTACGTGAGAGACAAGACAGAGAAAATCTTTTTTTTTTTTTTAATTGAAAATATTGTTCGCCATATTGCGAGGAAACTATTAAAATTTTCAAAACAATGTACAAGACCTTAATGAAAGGAGTAATTATAGGCAACAAATTTCATTTGAAGAGAAAATTTGCAATTTTTTCAGTTGTGGGAAGACGCTAGAAAATTCTAACTTTTGCGATTTTAGAAAATCCTGTTAACCGTGAAAAGCGAACCTACGCCACTTTTATAAGTGTATTTTGCTCTGTTATTACAATAAATTTAAAGAAAAAATTTCAGCAAAACTTTTGAGAAAATTTCGAGAATGTCCGTGGGTCTTGATTTAAAAAACCCCAAGTTTTAAAGAATGGTTTTCAAAATTTCAAAGCTTCAACTACAGATAGATCGACACACTTCAATTTGAAAAAAATCCTACGCATGATTTAAGCGCTAGTAGTGCTCACAGACGGACAGACGGCGGGCGTTTCGCTTTCAATTGAGTTTTCGGCATCAAGGACCAACAAAATAGTGATTCCGGCTACATCACGTATTAGAGGTTTTCTTTTCTCTTAATTAAGCAACTGCATTTATCCACTTTTTCGTTATCAGGGCCCGGCAATGATTTTTTGCTGCCGAAAATCCGCCTTTTTTCGCGAAGCATTGCATAACTTTTCCTATACTACATATATTACTCCGTGTAGACGTTCGTCTAGGAGAAAGTAAAGTAAAGCAAGAAAGAATCCAAAAAAGTTTGTCACCACTATGTCACTGTTTATGAGAAATGAAATATGAGGAAATGATTATCCCGTTCGTTAGTGATATTCATATTGTGACCTGATAACCGTATTAATTGAGTACTAAGTGCAATTCCGCCGGACGGGAAATCAAACCCGCACTGAGCTTCCGAGGAAAGGAAAATGTAGTTGGGTTTTTTGGGATCGTGTATTCCCACGCATTTGATATTTGTCAACCTCTGTCATCATTTATGTAGTCAAATAAGAGGAAGGTTTGACCCTTTAAGTAATTGATATCAAAGTTGGGAACATTTACACAATGTTGTGCCCAGATTGTGACAAATTACTCGTTTTTTCTTGATTAGATAAATACATTCATATTTTGCGATATGAATCATTTATATAAAAAATAAACTCACCTTGAAATGACAGTCAGTAATGCAGAAAATTCCCTTTTTCATTTTTTTCTATCTCACTTTTTGGAACTGCTGTAATAACCTTAGATGGATTTTGAACTATGATAATTCGACATCTCAGCACAAAACAAAATTTGTACTCCTCGTTTTTACTTTCCGATCCATACAGCACTACATTTTTTTGTATGATGGATCAGAAACGCGTGGAAATAAAACGAGAAAGAACAAATTAAAAGCCGCAAATGGATTTCATGAAGAAGTTGTAGAGTGTCTAAAATGGGTATGTAAGAAATGATGAAAATTTTGAAAAGAATGCAAATACAGAAATCGATTTTAGAGGAAATGGAAACACGAGATTAAAATGGATTTGGTCACATTGAAAGACTCGGTTATGAGAGATAGCCCAGAAAAATCTCTGAGTGGCTCCTTAGACAGAAGAAAGAAGTAGACCCAGAGAAGAATGGCAAAGCAGAGTTATGAAGGACATGCAGAAGAGGCCTTGAAGACGATTGGAATGAGAAACCTTGCGGAGATTGGGATGCGAGAGACGGCCGCAGGAGCTGTAGACAACTCGCAAGAAGAAGAAGTTTTTACTTTCTCGTATACGCACGAATATACAGAGTAATATACATAATATAGAGAAAGTTATGTAATACAGCGGAAAATCGATTTCGCGATTTCACCGGAAATACACGTTTTGGAGTCGAAAAAGTGGTTTTATTCAAACCGTCCGTCCATCTGTGAACACTACTAGCGCCTAAACCACACGTACGATCCTCTCCAAATTGAAGAAACCCCTGTTCTTCTGGCTGTAGTTGAAGCTTGTAAATTTTGAAAAATCTTTGAAGTTTAGGGATACTTTACATGATACTGGACATTGTAAAATGACAAAAAAAACGGCTCCAAATTTTTTCTTTAACTTTCTTGTAAGAATAGAGTAAAATACATTTAGAAAGATGGCATAGGTCCAATTTTCACGGTTAACTCTGAATTTTCGAAAATTGAAAAAGTTGTAACTTTTTGGGGTGTCTTCCTACAACTACAAAATTGAAAACAGATTTTTCTTTCAAATGAAATTTGTTGTCTATAATTCGTTCTTGCATAATGGTCATGTAGGCTTTTCTGAAATGTTGGCATTTTTCGTGCAAAAGTGCGAGCAATATTTTGAATTTTAAAAGATGGTTTGATGCAAAATGCGTGGAAACCGTTTTCTTTTCTTAACTATTGTTGGAGAGTGGGAACATTCCTGTGTGGCAAACAAAACTCAACAAGAATACGCGTCAACACATCTAATATGTGAAACATTGCATAAACTTGCGGGGAGTGTCGTCATGTAGTTAAGGTGCTACAGTGCTTGCTTGAAGAACCGGAGGACTCGAGTTCAGGTCCTGGCCTGTTCATGCAATTTTTAATTTTTGAAAATGTGTGAGATTTTAATTAATACTTTTCCTTTTCAATAATTTAAGGTATGCATTTGCGGTTGTCGTTTGAGAGCTTTCAAAAACTAATGAATTGGTAAGAGTGCAACATTTGTTATACTATATTAAGAAAACATTACCAATAACAAGAGAAAATAAGAGTTTATTTTTATTTAAATGTGAGTAGGTGAACAAAAAGATAACTGCGTAATGATAGATGATTTTTTCTTGAAGTCAATAAATGTTTGCCCGATTCTACTAATTACTTGCAGCAAATGAATTCTGAATGTCGGACCGTGTCGAAACGTGTCTTTTAGTCCAACGTTATCACGTCTAATCATCTCACCTTGGACAGAGGCGATAAGGGTTGAGCGTCAGGCTAGACCCGAAGCGCCTGCTAGCAAAAATTACATAGTACTGAACTGAAACATTCTTAAGTAGAATTTACTATTTTATAGTGCCGCGTAGATTTCTTTGCTTTCTTCTTGTCTCCTAGAGGTCATTTATTTAATATTTTGAATTGCAGACGTGCGGAAAAGCAATGAGTTTGAAGACAACATTCGTAAGATTCTTAATTGAGTAAGTTCACGGAAATGCGTACGTACGTCTGTGTTGATGGCGCAATCGCTTAGGTGCGTGGCATCACAATAGAGGAACTCGTGTTCAAATCCGATATGATATCGGCGGTTTTTTACTTGAGCAATGAAAATCAATTCCTAATAACGATGTCGAGAATGTTCTAAACATTCCTTTTCTTTGCAAGAAGATACCATTACAAAACTGCGGAAAGAAGTTGACGTACTTTCGATTACTGGTCGTTTACCAGATCATTCACTACTCCATATTTTCCTCTTCATAGGCCGTTTTTGGTTTTTGCATTAGTACGTTCGTTTCCTTCCCAATCCATAATACGAGTATTACGTAATTAATTGTGATCCCCAAAACAAAAGATCACAAATCATTCATTTGCTTACACCTGCACTTACCAATCATAATGTCTGCAGTAGAAAACTTTCATTGTGACTAAATGAACTTTAAATGCTTTTAGTTTATTTAGTATTTTACATAGCAAAACTATTTTATTCAAATATTAATGTTCGTTACCATTTAGTATTTTTGTATTCGGTCATCTGAGAAATTGATGATGAAGTATTTCACAACTGAAAGCTGCTATTTTGGAGACGTGTTTGTGCAACTGACTCTAAAACGTATTTCTTTAAGTTATTAATTTTTCTAATAAAATAACTAGGTTAGACAATGCATACAATGCATTATTTTATAAAATATTACTATAATAAACGACGACATGTAGGCATGGAGCTTAATACTCGTTGTCCAGAGTTATGTTTTGCAAAAAAACCGTTGTATAACTGTTTTGAAATATGTTTTTACCGGAAGAGTGCATAACTTTATTTATGTGAATTAAATGTATACAACAATTTATGTAAAACTGCTGGTTGATTTAATATTTATATTCAAATATTTACTATAATTTAACTCGCGATCACCGCCACTTTGTAATGTTCAAAATGAATGGTCCCGCCTCCCTTAAATAAAGCTAAAGTGGATTGGTCAGCTCGATCCCGCAAGGCGGGGCAGGGGTCGGAAAACTCTGGTAAAGTTCGGCTCAGGACATCGCCCATTTTTTGTGCAAGCGACGGTACATGTATTGTATGTGCATTTTTTTGTAATGAGCTGTTGATACTGTCACCTGATGAATATGATTTCTACGTCAAGTGCTATAGTAATAGACTTCGGCATTTTCTGAAAATATATTCCCGCCCTAAAGCAAGTCATTTTTTTACAAAAACCACTGATTCGTAAATAAAAAGACACGGTAATGGTAGAATTCCTAGATTAATGAAGAGAGGCTTACATGAATCACGTGGGTGGGATTTGGTTATTATTCGTACAATTCGTTTTTGTAATCTAAAAGTCTGGGAGCTATAAGATGTATTTCCCCATAATATTATGCCATATCTCAGGCGGGAATGAACATTCGCGAAGTATACACAACTTGAGCAGTATGAAGGCTGACTAGTTGCAAAATTCTGAACGCGTAACATAATGAACTTAATTTTGTGTTCAATTCATTTTAAATGGACGTTCCATTAGGTTTGGCTGAATTGAGAGACCTAAAATTTTGTTGCCTTATCAGTCAATGGTACGCATATTCATTTTCAATGGGCACAGAATTGTTTATTTGAAATGGAAGAAACTGCATTAAAGCCGTTTTCTTTCGTTTACTATTAATTTGTTATTTCGGAACCAATTTGAAACATCTGATATTGTACTATTTACGGTTTCTTTATTGCAAGGATGTTCGTATCATCCGCAAAGAACCGTTCTTCGTTTTCGAATCGTCGAGGCATATCGTTTACGTAAAGTAGGAACATAATAGGGGCTAAAATCGATCTTTGCCAGGAACTCCATGCAACGGGCAAAGAGTCGGAAAGGTGCGTACGTAATGTTCCATCATTCCAGTAAGGTATTTCAACTCTCTGAGATCGTTATTTAAAAGGTACGAACGCGACCAAGCTAGAGCAATACCACGGATTCCGCAAGTGGTACAGAAGTAAAATATCATGATCCAGTGTCAAAAAGCTTTTGAGATCTAAAAATAATCCAATAGGTGCCTCGTTTTGATCCAATGATGAGGCGACATCTTTAAGAAAAGAAAATATGGCTATTTCCGTAGATTTTGATTTTTTAAATCCATGTTAGCAATCTGAAAGCGCGTCATGTTTACAGGAAGGTTTCCATTCGAACGTAAAAAAGTCTAATATTTTTGAAAAAACTGATAGAAGAGAAATTGACCGATAATTTTTAATTTCGTTTTGTTGCCTTTTTTGAAAAGCGGCTTAATTTTAGCTGGTTTGAAAATATCTGGAAACGTTCCAGTGCATAAAGATGCATTAAATATGTGAGTTAACGGGTGTATAATGGCATACGCACAAGTCTTTAACAAAGAATCCAGGAATTCATCTAAACCGGACGAATATTTATTTTTTAGTTTACCGATTATTTTGGGAATTTCATAGGAAGAAGTTTCGGAAACGAACATTGTGTCTAAAATTTTGGGTGAACTGTCTGTTTTTGAATTTTGTGCCTGAAGACCCTTAGTGAGATCGGCAGCAATTCTCGAAAAGTATTGGTTAAAGAGATTAGCCACTTTTGCCGGATCGTTCACATTTATATCGTTATATTTTAAAACAAGATTCTCTACGGGTTTTCTAGTTGATTTGGTAGTATTTTTATTATATTCCACATTGCTTTGTTTATTTATTTTGAGAGTTTCAAAAAATATCCTGATCGTTTTCATATTATTTTAGCCTGGCTTATGACTTTTCGTAACAATGTTTTGTATTTTTTAAAGTAGATAAGGAAATCTTGAGATACGTCATGACGTTTAGAAATAAAGTAAGTACGTTTATTTTACACATGTTCCTAGTCCTTTTGTGATCCAAGTATTACTTTTTCGTGAAATGTTTAATTTTCTCTTTTTAATAAAGCATACGTTAAGAGAAGTAAGTTTGAGAAAAATAAATTATATTTTCATTTGTGTCCAATAGCGTTATATTTCCTCCCATGATTCTTTTAACCGTAGTCCAATAAATAACTTTGCTTATTAACTGTAGTAAATGCTCTGCCATGCGTGTTTTATTTATTGTGTCAGTATTCATATTATTATTAATTATGAAATTTGTGCATCGTGGTCACTGTAACCTAGATTATTCGTTATTATTTCATCTAGTTGTAGTTTTGTTAATTATAATTTGATCTATTGCTGTTGTGATTTAAAGTATTCCGTGTAGGTACGTTCATATAATATCTAAATTAAGATGAATTAAATTGAAACTGCTCTTTTTCGTGTGATTCGCTCAGAAAATCCAATGTTGAAATCTCCACATACAACAATGGATTTTAAAAAGAGAGATTACTAATTTTATTCCCCGAGAGTTATCTCTAGATTTTCTACAGAAATTGAAGAATAATCTAAAGCTTGCTTTGTTGGAAGTCTGTAGATGCAAAGTAAGATAATTTTGAGCGTAGTAAGGTATGCAACTGTTATTTCAAAAACTTTTTCAACTGCATATAAATTGAATTCTGACAAGAAGGTAGAATCAATATTATTTCTTACATAAATACACGACCCTCCGTAAGCAGGGCCTTTATTTGATTCCCTTGCTCTACAATAAGATCCTGCAAGGTAAAACTAGAATTTGAATTATGTTTAGATCATTATGAGATAACCAATGTTCTGTAAGAAGCAATGAACATCTATTTGACTGAGATCACCTGTAATGCTGCCTCGATAAATTCAATTTTTATTTGAAAGAGATTGCACACACATTATGATGCATTATTTGAATCTTTTGCATGTACCTACACGGATGCTTTTCTGCATCTGACTGCTTAGTTGCACATTTATTTATCTCATTTTCCTCAGCGTGGTCGAAGTGTCCCAGCAGTGTTAGGAGGTGAGGAAGGAGAGGTTACAGATGTAGGGGAATGAATAATGGGAGAGGTAGTACAAGGATTAGGTTCAGGGATAAGGTAATTGGGTCCAAAGGGGTTCCGGAGGATGGAAGAGAACTAGGAGATGTAGGTGGGGATGAGTCTTGGGCAGGATACTGCTGAGGTGAAAGGATGTGTTTTGCAAGCTCGCTACCGAGTGCATGTTTTCTGGCAAGGTTTACGTGAAGTCCATGCCAGGTGAAGTGTTTTTTCTGAAAGTTTAGGTAAAATAGTTTAATATTCGCGTGTCTCGGGTGCAATTTCAATAACCTCGTGGAAGCAATTACCCAACACAATTTGATTTTCTTGAACCAACAACGTTGTCAAAGCAACAATGATCACAATACATTACTGTAAATAAGTAACTTTTTTTTAACATTTACTTTCTTGCTGACTACTTGTACCATAATGCTGAATAAAAAAGGCGACTACTTGAGAGGTTTAGTGAGTTCGCATACCGAGAAATTTGATATTACTGGTTCTTTTGTTGTAAATTACTTCTTTAAAGCAATATACTTAACACATGGGGAATTTCAAAATAGTTATATGTGAAAAAATAAACATTCATTACACAAGAGCAAAATTGTTTATTTTTTCACATACGAGTATAACTATTTTGAAATTGCTCATGTGTTAAGTATTTTGCTAATTTTCTTTATAACATCTTGTTTTAGCCTATGATGAAGAAAAAGTGTCCTCGAAACTTGCAATAGTAGACTATTAAATTAATACAAATTCTACATGTTTCGTTTATGGAAATAGTATACCTCCTACAGAAAACAATGGTCTGTTCTAAATATGTTGGTCAAAATGAACATGTATATTTTACAATGTTCTCTATACTTCAATAAACAAAATTCTCACTGAAAGTTTCTGTATCTCAGACTTCATAACACACTGTGAATTGAAAAAATACAGATATGGACACGGGTCAATTGTTTATTTTTTATTAAAATTTAAATTAATTAATTGAAATTTATTAATTATTAATTTTATTAACACTTTAGTTGAGTTGAATCATGGTCATGTATAGTTGAAATATTTGTGGCACATAAAATTCAGGTGATTTTTAATTTTTAAACCCTGAGATATGACGAATTGAAGTAAAAATAGCTATGCAAATTATTCAATAAATTGTTTACGTTTATTATTTACTTCAATTACGGTAATTTAATAAATATGCTTATAAAACAAACTAGTGGTCCTAACACAGCACGAACTTTCTGCCCGTATTTTCATGCAAAGATACGCTAAAAGTACTGAATTTGAAAATTGTACGTGACCTTATTTTAAAATCTATCTTTAAGAAACAGATTTCATTGATGGAAAATATCTCAATCTTTAATATTTTAGTTGTAGGAAGACACAAAAATTAATTTTTGCATTTTCCGAAAATCAGGGTTTCAACGAACATGTGACCTGCATCATACCTTAAACGTTCTTTACACTATCCAACAACAAAATTTAATCGAAATCGATGCCAAATTTTTGAAAATTTTGAAAATGTCCTAGGGCTTTAAGTAAAGTAATTTCCAAAATTAAAACATCGATTTCAAATTAAAGGGCTGCGACATCAGTCAGATCGATTGGGAACATTAATTTGGAGAAAATCGGCTGAACGGTTTAGCCATGGTTGTTCACAGACGGATAGACAGACAGGCTTTTGCCGTCATTCGATTTTTCGGTATCTAGAACCCAATTGGTTTCTGGCTACACTACGTGTTAGGGGTTTCCTACATTTAGCAACTGAATTTATCCACTTTTCGTTCCTAGTGCCTGTAATAGAGTTTTCTGTCGAAAATTCGCCATTTTTCGCGCAGAATTATATAACATTCTCTCTACCGTGGAAGCGGTAGCGAGAAAGTAAAACAATGTTGTTGTATAGTTGTATTGCGGCCAGTGTTGATCCATGAAAGTCAAATTTTTCTAAATCATTTTAATTCCTAAAGGTTTTTCTTATGGGTCGGTGATGTGCCATGCCGATCGTTCATAAACTGGTTTTGTTCAATTTTGGAAAAACAAACAAAAATTGTGATAGCAATAATATCAGTGTTAGTATAATTTATTAGAATAATTTTTAATTCTAATTTTTCTAAAAAGTAATGAGTACTGTTGAGTAGTTTGGTTTTTATGGGTGTATATGTACCTCGATCAGTGTTGTTTTCTGATTCGCAGTGTAATGAATAACATTTTTAGAGATAATATCCGAAATGAAAAATCAAAGATCATACAATTGCATGGTGCAATGTATTGTCATTGTTGTCAAGAAAATCAAATTTTGCTGTATCGTTTTACTTTCAAAAGAATTTTTTCTGTGCGCCGGTGATGCGCTCTCGGCCGTTTCCCCCTAAAGTGGTATTTTGCAATTTTCGAAAAAATTGTAAGAGTAACAAAAGCAATTTTTTAGGGGGAAAATATAGGTTTCTTTTTCTGTATGTTTTGGGGTCCTGAATCGAATTTCAATGTTGTCACCTCAAAAATGTTCATTCTCTGAAAATTACAAAAATCATTAGCTTCTTAGCACTGAACTGCTTATAACATAAAAACTACGTTCTTATGGAAAAATGTTTACAAATATATAACATTCAATTTGCTAAGCATAACTCTAAGTATTTTCGTCGAGGAGTGTTTAGGTTAGCTTTAGAAAAGCTAGAGTATCTACTTAAATTGTCAAACATTTCGCAATGTTTGAAGTAAGTTAATTTAGTAAAACTTGAAAAATAGGCACTCTATGAAGAAGAAAGAATGACGAATGATTTTTAGCCCATACATCTGACGGAAAAGTTCGTTACGAAGAAGACTTCTCAAATAGTACGTAGTGTAATTCGAGTATGATAATTTTTAAAAATTGTTTCCCCATAGCGCCATTTTCGCCACAATTAAGCGTGTTCTAGCGTCTAAACCGCATGAGACTTACTTTAGGAATTTAATGCAATATATTTGATAGAAACATCGAAAACAGCGTAGTTTTCTATATGCGTAAATTGCATACAGTTCCAGTTGCATTTTTGCATTTTATATTATTAACGTAACTTTACGATACGTACGACATAATAATATAAAATGCAATGCAAAACTTTGATACAAAACAAAGAAAGATCCGCTTGTTTGAACGTATTGTTACTGCTGTTCACACAACCATAGCAATTGTCTTCGAGGCCATATATTTACAAAATAATTGCTAGAAATCCGTTTAAAACTAAATAAAGATATCTAAAAATTAAATCCATGCGATGTGCAAGTGGCACGAACTCATCGCGTGCTTCCGTAGTACTTCAGCAGCTTGGCAATGAGTCAGCATGGCGCGCCAGGCTCAAAAATTTACTTCAAGTGCGGGATTGTGTTAATAAACTGCGACCACAGTTGGAGCACGTACTCACTTATTATACGTGTGACACTGATGCTAGGAAGACATGGAGTCGCTGATAACTTGTGCGTTGTGTGGAGTGCGTGGAAGGCTTTACGCTGTGCTCGTTGTAAAGTAGTTTATTATTGTTTGAAAGAGCACCAAAGGCTACACTGGAAATCTCATAAGATGTCATGCAATAAAAGTAGACTGATAATGTTGGACAACGCGCAGAAAAGTCTTCTGCCGGTTTTCTCGAATCGCTGTTGATTTGCCTGATAATGTCCTGAACGATGAAGCTGAGCTGAGATCGAATGTGAATCCTATAACTCGTGAAGGAAGCTCGAGACTATTATTCTAAATACTCAGGCAGAAATTCTGAATCCAGCTTTTGAGTTCGGTGCTGAAGCGTCGTACACGCGTTCTAGGGACCACATACTGCGTCATAATGCTAATTGGGAAACTCGTCACCGTCAATTTTGAAGGAAACAAGCTGTTTCCCTATCTTCACAGTTTTAAAAGGTCATCAGAGTTTTATGAGCAATATTAAAGGTGTTTGTAGAATATTAGTCGAGGACTTAGATCAATTTGGCATGTTTTGTGTAGACGCTTTCTTAGGCCCAGAAAAGGTAGCGCCATATTAGAAGAAGTTAAAACAATGCACGAGTCGGGAGTGTTTTCGGATGGTCAACTTGTTAGTGCAAAGGAAAGAATGATGTGAAAAGTGTTCGTGGAGATTTGATTTCGTGGATTGAAGAAAAGGTAGTGCGTGCACAAATTTTGGGATATCTTATTTCCAAACTGGATGCTGTTGTAATGCATGCTAATAAACTGAGTAATGGGAAACTAGCACACTACACCATTCAAAATAGAACTAAGGTAAGTTATATGTTTGTGCGCCTTTTTTAATGTGCAAAAATGTCTGCAAGTGAAACTAATTCTTTTAAATTGCATTTATTAATTTATTACTCAGAAGGATCAGTAGACTCTTCTGCAAGTTTGCTAATGTTTGAGTAGTATTTATAGCAAACACATGAATAGTCAACCTATACCAGCTGAGTTAACTCTGAGCCAACGTTGTTGCTATCTCTGAAGCGACTCTGATCGGGAGGTTCTAGAATTAGAGCTCTGACTGTTAGACCGGGAGCCAGCAAGAAATACCGCGTATGGTAAGCTCAAAGCTAAAAGTTTTTGAGAAGTTACCCAGTGTTATGAAGAATAGGGAAACGCAAGTATGGCGGCCTATTAGTGTCGGCGTTATGCTGCACAATGTTTTGAATGTGACGAAAGAAACTATGCCATTGGGGAATGATTCCACAGCTAATTGTTGTTGAATATTATTCGTTAGATAGCCAAAGTGTGAAGGAGTTGTATGCAATACCGATGTGGCGTCTCAAACTTTACGCCATGTATTGAATTCAAAGAGTCAATTTTTTTAATGCCCTCTAGTATTACGAGCTTAAAGGTAAATAAAAAAATTGAAGTGAATTGTTGATTTGGAACGTGATATACCAAATTAGGAATAATGTAATTTATTAAAAGAAATAATAGAGCTTGTCCAAGCTGTGGCGGTGCACTGCTGGTGAAAATAACTGGGCGGGGATTCCTGAAGCCGACGTTAAGGTCAGGACGAATCTTACCGTTCGTCAGAGAGAAACACTGTAACCTAAACGTTAACCGCTATAAAAATGGTTTTATGATGTGGTGTCAACAAACCTGAACACTACATTTTTGAAAAGACCTCAAGTAGGTTGAAACGTCATTATTGCATAATAAGAAATAAATTGTTATATAATAAAACACTGAGTCTATTGAGGTCAAGAAACCATTACAATAAAATAAACAATATAACAGACGCTAACATTTTAATAATAATATTAATAATAATAATAATAATATTAATAATAAAAATAATAATAATTATTATTTTTATTATTATTAATATTATATAATAATAATAATAATAATAATAATAATAATAAATAATAATAATATAATAATAATAATAATAATAATAATAATATAGATTTTCAGGACCAGGTCAAGTCTCCTAAGTGAATATACGGCATTAGGATGTATCTCACAAAATAATAACCACTAACAATGGTGGGAAGTGGAAGTTTCAACAATTAATGCATTATAATTCATTGGCTATTTATGATATTTGCAAAAGTTGCCTATAGATAACAGAACGAAATATATAATTTATGTTGTAATTGTAATCAAACATGTTTGAAAATCACCAGTATTTAATTTTTGCTCATATTGTAACAATTTATTAAAGTATTAATAATTGAATAACAGTTAATATTAAGATTAATATGATGTGTATGATAACATTCCACCTTATGAATAGATTCAACCAGAGGCGGATCCAGACGATCTTCATAGATTTTTTTAATCAATAAACATTTGTTATTACTGTGATACCTATTTAAGTAGAAACCTGGATAAGGCGGAAACATGGCCTGCCTTTTCCTTCCCGGGAAAAATGTCTTAGAACTGTATATTTTCCGATGCAAAGTACACTGGATAAGCGGTAAACCTACCTAACGCGGAAACGGAAAGCAATTTTTAGTGAGACAATATTAACAATTCTGGATAAGTCGGAAAATTATTGTTCAAGTCAACGTTTCACGTTATTACAAGTCAATGTTTAAAAAATTTAAACATCCAATCGTGCATTTCTCATTTATCCTCGTCTGAACATCGTGTTTCCCGCTGCTCCTGTGAAAGCCACTGTTTCTATGTACTGACCTTCACAAGCCCGTGTGAAGGGAGGAGAAACCTGAAGAGTGATCCTTCCACACTTCTTGTAAGTCGTGCTCTGGGTTTAGTGTTTCTGAACGTTAACTATTGTTCAGTTCGAGTGTTTCTGACGTCAGCAGCCAAATTGAAAACCTTAACTTTTAAGAAGAAAATTAGACTATATGCATAACTACAGTTCTGTCAAGGTTTTAATAAAGAAATTTTGAGTTGGGAAAACTCAAATGTATGACACCTAAACTAGAGTGCTAAAGAACACGTACTTTCACGTAAAATTACGCGAAACGTACTCAAATTTTCGAAAATTTGTACATGACCTTATTTCAAAATCTATCTTTCAGGAACAGATTTCATTAAGGGTATCTTAATAATTGTAGTTGTAGGAAGCCGCGGAAAAAAATTGCAATTTCTGAATTTTCTAGAAGTGAATTTGAGTTTTCAACGAAAATGAGACTTGCATCATTCTCTTACACGTCCTTCAGACTATCCAACAATAAAAATTTAATCAAAAGCGATGGAGCCATGTTTTTGAAAATTTTGAAAAAATTCCCAGGGACTTCATGTAAAGTACACCCCAAAATTAAAATATCGGTTTCAAATTCAAGGGGTCGCGATTCAACCAAATCGATCAGCCAGATCGATTGGGAAATATCAAATTTGGAGAAAATCGGCAGAACAGTTTAGCTGTTGACGTTGGTCACAGACGGACGAACAGACAGACGGATAAACAGACGTTTTGCCGTCAATCGATTTTTCGATATCAAGGACCCATAAAACATGCATTCCGACTACACCATGTGTTGGAGAATTTTTTCTAAAGTTAGCAACTGGATTTATCCACTTTTCGTTACTAGGACCTGTAATAAGAGTTTTCTGAGGGAACATTTGCCGCTTTATCGCGCAGCATTACACAACTTTCTCTCTACTACGAAAGCGATAGCGAGAAAGTAAAATATAGCAAAATCAAGAATGAGTGGTTAAGAGAAATATTTTAAAGGCGACCGCCGCAATATTCACCAGTAAATAGACAAAGCCTCAGTCATCAGATGAATTCATTTGCTCCTACAAATATTGAAGAAAGCAATTCTTTTTTTTTACTTTTTATGGAGTTCCTTGTTTCTTGAAACTTCGTGTAGCATTTTCGTGTGTCATTTTCTTTGTCTTTCCCGGAATCTCTTCATTTCTTAGAAATATAGATTTTGGGTGAGATTAATTACTCATACAACCTATTCCATTTTTGAACTATTGCGTTTTCTGGTTTGACAATTGTTATTTGAAATCCGTAGAAGTCGGAACATGAAACCTGTACAAGCCGGAAGAAAATTTAAATCCCAACCGATTCCGTGTTAGACAGGTTTTATTGTATATTGTATATTATTTTTTTAGTGTATGTTATACTATACAACATTGTTTTTTAAATAATTACATAAATTTAACATAAATATTTATGTGTCACATAGAAAGTTCTCTCAAAAATCCATTAAAGTACACACGGCGTCATGCTGGGGCTGATCGATCAGAGAATATTCTTAATCGGAAGGAAAACAAACGGTGTTCGATTCAGTTGTCAGCGTAAGTGATGGATGATTTTGAAAAAAACAACACTTTTTGGTAACAGGAGCTCCCAAATATGGGTGTTTCCGTCGAAATCTTGTTTACGATTTTTATAAGCATTTCGTAAGTTTCTGTGTATCCTATGAGTACAAGAATGTACAAATTTTTAGCAAATGCATGAAAAATATTTCCAAAATATTGATTTTGAAAACAGCAACCAACAAATGGATCAGCAGTACTTGAAAAGTATTGCATTTTATGACTTAATGGGTTTTTATTATTAAATTCGGCATAAATGTAGTAATATGTAACCTATATGAAATTAGCATTTGAATCATTTATTCTCCATATAATCCTTTCATTTAATTTATTTGCACTTTAAAACTATAAGTAATAAATTTTAAGGTGCAGAAGTTTCATCACCAAAAGATTTTTCAGAAACACATGAGGGAATTGAATAAGCAATAATTGACAATATTAACTTCACAGTAATGTGTTAACAATCCCTATGGGTATAAAAAGAGGTTTTACTATATGAATTCATATACATATTGTTTCAAACTGCAGATGAAATGAAACAAGTTATTAAGTGGCATAATTAGCCTTCAAATGTTGTGGTTCACAAACATAAGCTTTGTAAAAGCAAAACAATCTAGTGCAGTGGGAGTATTGTAATTTTTATATATATTGCATCTGTTTTGTCAACCATTTTTTATTAGATAACAAATGTAAGAAAAAGAGCATTTCCCATTCGTCCTAATTTCATGAAATTGTTGTCAAGTCATCATATGACCCATTACAGTAAATTAATTCTTAAAGTCGTGGCTTCTTCTTCATATGAAGTCCTAACATTTTCCCCCTATTCAATATTATGAAATATCTTGTTGAATGTCTTGTTTTGCATTTTTCTCCTCCATTGTTCCAAGTATGCACAGTAATTTCTTGAAAGATCTAACAAATCAACTGTTGCCAAGAGATTTTGGCCTTTTACCAAATTAACTGTATTGTACCGACAAATCTCTTATGTCTTTGCCAGTTAAAGGGAGAGATGAAAGGGGATTACCATAGCATATGCTAGTGGTGTTCTTCTGAAACTCTGAAAGTGACGTTTTCTAAAGAAAAACACACATGGAACTTAAAACAAACAAAAACCATCATTTATTATAATTTAAAAGCAAAATAATGAAAACAACATGATACAAAAACTCAGAAATTATTAAAATCTTAATTTACTAATTACTAAACTACTCTACCCACTTGAACTGAATAAAATTGTAATCATCTAAACCTAACAACTAACCTAATGTACAACATAAGAATTTCAATTCACTATTTCTACAGTAAATATGAAATGTCAATTAATGTGTGGGCACATATTCAAACGATTTTAAAAACTTGACATCACCTCATTACTCAGAGCAATTGTCTTGAATAATCGACATTGTTGTATTGTCCTTGATACTTTGTCGCATTAAATCCACCCCATTAATTCTATATAAAACCATCTCCCTTCAATGTCTGCTACAATATGTATCCACAATGTGTTGTATAATACACACTCTCTGGTATGACCAGAGCTCTTGATCTCTGATGTGCAAAGTAAGGGAGTGACTTTCTCAATAATTGTTAAATTTTCCCTGTCAAACAGTACATTTGACGCCATGAAAATTGCACATTTTATGATTTCATGCACTTTCTTCATAATTTCACATGTTTCATTAAGTAAATTTCTTCGTTTAATTATCGTACTTTATGGTCTGTCATATATCTTGGTTTAGCTTTTCCCCCCCTTCTTTTCTTTGTTTTGTTTTGTTTTTTATTAACTTCTTTGTCAGTACAATTAACTACAATTTTTTAAATAAATGAGGAAATTGTTATTTTTGAACAAGTTAAAAATTCTCTTTGATCAGAGACATTATGCTCACCTTCATCGTTTACTTTTAAGTGATCAAATAATACATAACTTTCATTGTGGAATTCCATTTGATACAGCTCACCCTCAAAAATTCTGGCATAAGTCTTTTGTCCCTTGCATTCTTCTGTTAAATACAATAACAACAAACAATTTAATTGTTTTGTCAATTAATTCTACTTTTTCAATTGCATCAGAAGCAAATCTATTACACTATTTTGTCCCTGTACTTCTGTAGCAGGTAGTCATTGCACCTACTACTCAAATACTACATAATTGAGCTGCAAACTAAGTTTTCATTGTCACAGATGCATTTGAATTTATATGACTATATGGCGCTAGTCCCATTTTCGGGTATCGCTTGTTCTTTTTCGAAAATTGACAAAACAATTTGAAAACTACAAAATTGAAGATAGAGATTTTTGCCTCACACAAAGTCTGTTGTACAAAATTAGCTCTTTAAAAAAGATCATGTAGAATTTTTTGAAAAAAGAGTGGTTTTTGCGTAAAATGCGCTAGAATTTTACGGAATTTTTTTCCTCAAAAAACAGCTCCAATTTTTTTAAATTTTTGCACATGCATCTTCGAATTATAATAAAAAAAACTAGTGGTGCTGTAGAATGGCGCAGACTTTCTCGCGCTAGTCAGTTTTCGAATCTCTTCAGTCTCGACTAGCTTCTGAATGGTCTTCATATCTTCCCAGCTGACATCTGTTGCCGTCGAAATGACATTCATTCACATTTTCTCAATTTTCCCGGGTGCCTCATGCCTGAACTGAAACAACTATATTATTATGACAGAAATGCCAATTACCTGTATGTCCCTGGTGGCCGAACTGGTTCGAAGTCGGGTACTGACTTAGCGTTTCGGAGGGAAAAGCCGCTGGTTAGAGTTTCTCTCAAGTCAAAGTCAAGGAAGAGGAAGCAATGAGAAAGAAGAATTAAATTTGATTTTGATTGTTAAAAAATAAGGGCTGAGATGTCGTAAATTCCAGTGAAGGTATAGAGATCTTATTTACTTGCATTTTCAATAAACATTGAGCATGATTTGAATTATTATTACTATTATTATAATTATTATTATTATTATTATTATTATTATTATTATTATTATTATTATTATTATTATTTTCTTTTGTCAGTAAGCACTGAGAACCATTCATCTACTCATACGACAGATCTGAGGAAAGACGGAAAAGAAATTCATTTTTGTCCGTCGTTCAATTTAAGAATTTTAGCACAATATGGCAAGTCTGTAGGATTAAAGCTGTTTTGATAGTAATACAGATTCCTTTTGATAATCCTATTTTTGTAAGACCTGAAGCAAATCGGTCCGTCACCACTCTTGTGGCTGAGAGGATTATTGGCACTATTTTTACCTTACTCAGTTGCCAAACATGTTGAATTTCTGCTGCCAAATTCTGGTATTTAGAAATCATCTCCGATTCTGTCTTATTGAGATTGTTTGTCAGTGGACGGCCTACATGATTGTTGTATTCTTTTGTATTTTATTGATAACTACTATGTCCGCTCTCTGAATCTGAATCAGTGAAATTGTCGCTGATTCAATCAGTGAGCGCAAAGTCACTGATTTCTTCAGTCGAAACGTGTAGTTTCGCTGACAATCAGTGAATATGTGAACCTTTTCATAATGCCCGCCAGCATTTACTGGTTGTCAGTGGCGCCGCCGACTGATCGTCCAAGTGCTCTGTTCAACAGTCTGTTGTGTATGGATATGGAAGCAAAATCCCACGAGTGAAATAGAAGTTTCCTGTGAGAAAACTGACCTGTGTCTGAAGATTGTTTTAATTGCGTTAGGTAAGTATTTTCGCTTTTCTGTGACTCGTCTTGTTGATAACTGTGAGGGCGTTTTATTTTATAGTGAACATTTAGCCAAACTAAGATATAGGTTATGAACACGAGGTAAATACCACGTAATTGTTTTTGTTATTAACTTGAAAACTTCTTATGTAACTTAAGAGTTTTAGTGTAACTGATTGGTGATACCGTGTGAAATATCTGACGTGCAATGTATAATTTCGTTTATGAAAGTTGTAAAAAGTCCAAAATGCTCTCGATTACACCACAGCAGAGCCAGCAAACTATTAACTCTTTCTTTGGTTTTTCCAATTTAGTTTAATGACACCAGTCCAGGAATGGAGTTTTGAAGAAGTGTAAGAGAAAGTGCGGGAGCTAACTGGGGACTATAACACTGTGAATATTTTGAAAGGTATTTTAATTTGCCAAAGACTGCTGTAATATTGATTTATTTTGATCAGTGTTCCTTGCTTTTCTTAGTCACTAAACATTATTTTTTACTCATTTACATTGGCAGGCTAGTTTGGCAAAGTAGAGGAGTGCAGATGGTACATCAAAGCCATTTGCCCTCCTGAGTTCCTTATCAGACCTCATAATTCTGCCAGTTAGTATGATTTTGTATGTAATCTGAAATAAAGTAACCATTTTTCCTCACACCTTGACTTATCTATGTTTCTGTTTTAGGAGGCTGTAATTTGCATCTGGAGGAATTGGAAAGGAGAAAAACCTTCAAGAAAAATGCCCAGCAATATTTGATATGGGTGAAAGGATAGAAAAGATATTCTTGCTTTTTCAGGTGATGGTTGGTTTAACATCTGCCTTTTTAATAATAAATTATTCCTTCACCATGGCAGCATTGACTTACTTTTAAATTAATATTTACAACAAATTTGGCATACTCAACATTAGCAATTTTTCATTTTTAGAGTATAAAATGATTATATCCTTTGAGTTTTTAATTTGAAATAAAATTTGGGTTGGTTTCTGTAATAAACCCTCCTCCTGAAATGAACAATGCTTCTGCAATTGTTCAATTATCAAAACCTTCTACTTTTGGGAGTTAATTTTTGTTATATCATAGAAATTTGTTCTTTTGTTCTGTGTCTGAGTATTGACTTCATAGATTGACTTAAAAATTGTCCCAATATGTTATGGCAATTCTCAATTCATCTATTTCTTCATATTCAGGATTTTCCCATTTCTTTTAAAAAGATTTTTTTTTAATTCAATTTGTCTCCTGTGTAGGGATATTTTTGTTGTCATTATGGGGTTTTTGTATTCTTGAGTGCTATTTTCCTCTCTCTCTCTAAATCTTCGTCTTTGCATTTATATTTAATTCATGTGTAGGTTATTTATGGTTTTACCCTCTAGAAAGTATTTTGTTGAGACTTATGTCACTGTATGTTCTATCTCATATTCTCCATAGCTTTTTCACAATAGTTGTCCATGGAATAGCAGCCTTTTTGTCAGTTTCATTCATAATCATCTTTTTTTATTCACCAAAGTCTGGTTTAATCTTTCATTGAGACCATTGCATCTATAGCAGTAAAATCTTTTTTTTGGGTTTTTTTAATTCTTCTGAATTTATTCCTGGATATTGATCTTTAGTACCATCTGGATATCATGGTTTTTTTACTTCCTCAGTTAGTTTCACAAAATCATCAGCTTTTTGATTTTTGATGTTAAAATATAGCATATCTTGTGAAATATTGACCAGAAAGTGTGGTATTTTTTTGTTGCGGGATCCTCGAAACCCTCTGTGGTATCTATAGAAACTCTCTTAAAAGTCGTTTTGACCTAGGTTGACATTAATCCAAATTTTTATTTCTTCATGATTTATTCTTTAACCCGATGTACAAGTTTCACAAATCTTCTCTATGTTTATTTTTTATATTTTGGCTGTAAAGAAGGGTGTTACTTTATTTATCATCACCCTCTTCCCAGGTAACAATAAGTATTGTGTACATTTTTTAAGTAATTTTTTACTAAATTCTTCTGATAATGAGGTTTTCTCTTCTTTTCAATTTTATAATAAATTTCATTTTAGAATATTAGTTTTTCTTATTGTTTTGTAGTTCTGTGCATCTTCTTGACCCTTTTTTTATTTTTCCCTAATTTCACTGGGTTTACAATTTTTAATATGTCATCTGAATTTTCATCAGGCTCTAGAACTGGATGCCTGTTTAACAGTCTGCCTTTTGGGTTTTTAATTTTCCAGCATTTATATTTAACTTTAAAATTGTATAGGGACAGATAGATGTCAAAATCACCCAGTTCTTAATGTGTTCTTGCTTTTATATTTAAATTTTTTAAAAGTTTATAATTGGAGTGTACCAAAATTCTCTTCCAAGTAGCCAATGTTGCCAATATATCACAACCTCTTTTATTGTCAAGCACTCAAGGTAAATTGTTTTTTCCTTTGAGCTTCACTCAATTTTTGAAAAATATGCCGTGGCTATTATCCCCATTTTATCGTTGTTTTAGAAGCTCCGATTTCTTTTATCCGTGTGTTCTTTTCAATGTTCATTCAAGTTCTAGTATTTTCAAAATCAGTAGAATCAGTATTTATAATTTCAAAATCAGTAGTACTTAGTACCAATCTGTCAAGGAAAATTTTAAATTTCTCTTCCACAAACAGCGTTCACACTCATTTATCCATTGGCATCGTTTGGTTTATCCATTGAAATATATTGATAATAAAATCATTGTAATTTTTCTCAAATCTTTTACCCAGATATTTGTTGCTTATCTTCTAAAACTTTCTTTAAAGTTTCTCAATTGTTTCATCCGAAGTACTGGGTAGATTTTCACTTTTTCCTCTGTAGTCTCTTCTATGTAGTAGTTTTTAAAATTCAAATTTTCCTCTTTATCCAAATATACTTTTGATAGATTTTCTGATAAAAAAAATCCAGACTTTCGAAATTGATGTCTTTTTTTTTTTTTAAGTATTTCTTACCCTACAAATATTTGTGTTTTAATTGGGTCCTTGTGAAGGTTTGTGTTTTGGAGTTCATCTGGGAAGCCATTTAAATTTTACCTCAAGTGAATTAATAGCTTAGAACTTCGCTTCTTGATCATCATTCATCAATTGTATTCCTGTCTTTGAAATCAGTAGCCAAGTGCCTCCATTTGCAGTGTCAGGTATCAGTCATTTTGTTAATACCATGCTTGATTCAAATTTTAGGGAAAAAATACACAATGTCTTTGTTTTCTTTATACACATATGTGTATATATACATGTGTATACATATATATGTATATATGTAACAAAACAAGGCATGCAGTGCTGTTAGCATTTCCAATTTTAAACTTGGGAATCTGCTGATTTTAATTATAAAATTTTAATTAGCAGGGAAGCTGATTAAGTTGCCTTAAAACTTCACATACTTGTAAAAATTTCTAAATGTTTATTTGTATTTTTACTTTAAAATTTGACAGATTTAATGTTTTATTTTATTATTTATTTATTTTATTGTAAAATTCAAAAAAAATCCATTGAAATTATTTATATATATTTAAATTATAAGAGTCCTTTCTTTCACTACTTTCTTCCATCTTTCTTTTCAGAATTTGTTTATTTCACGAAATTGTCAATAAATTTTACATAAAATGAAAGTGTTAACTGCAGGCCAATTTTCTCTGTAGTGAGTTTTGAAAAGTTCCTGAACTTTGGTTTTCTTCTCTGTTATATGTTTTCATTGGTTTAAATAAAGACTTGTATTCTCCCATCTCATTAAAAGGCAGTATCTCCTTAAATTACCTTAATTCCAACATATCTCTTTACCAGTATTCCTTTCATTGAAAAGCCAATTGTTTGTAAGTAAATGATGTAACAAAAATCTTCCTACCCAAGGATAATGTGACAAGGAACTAAACCATAACATTGGACAATTTTTTCTATGTGATAATGTTGAAGACAATAAATGAACAGATATATGGATTGCTCATAGAAATAGAATACAGGTCTGTTATTACCTCAATTTTCAATTTTTTCTGAGTTAAGATATTGACTCAATATCTTTGCCATAATATGTATATTTCAATTGTATTTGTTTTGTAGTTAATAGTACAGTCTGTTCAAAAAGATCATTTTCCCATAAAATCTTTCAATAAATTTGTCCTAATTAACTTTGACTTTCTTTACACTATATGTACTACCCTGTACTATACTGCACAAACCCAAAATCCTACTATTGAGATATCAAGGAAAAATACTTCAAATACAGATTAAATTATTATTATATTTATTGTATTTATTAAATTTTATGTTTTGAAGCATTTGTTCAGCGATACAGTGATTCTCAGTGGGAAGGTTTTTGGGTTTGTGCATTACAGTACTGGGAAAACGATAGGATACTTCACTGATTCAAATAAGTGAAGCCTTCTTTTACTGATTGCAACAGCTATTAATTCCACTGGTTCAATTGGGTTTTCACAGATTTCACTGATTCAAATAGTGAAGGTTTCACTGATTAAATGTGAAGTTTCACTGATTCAAAAAGTGGACCCGTTTTCACTGATTCATTCAGTTCAATTCACTGATTGCCGGTGGCAGATTTATACTCAAAACGGGGAATAGTCACTGTCAATCAGTGGTTTCACTGATTCAGGCTGAGAAGAGCGGGCGGTTATAATCCCCAGCTTTATCAGTGACAAAAGGGCTTTCTCGGGAAGTACTATTTCCCCTATTTTCTATAACCGGTGAAGGTGAGTGTTTGTAAAATGGCGGAGGGTTCTCAAATTTTAATAATTAGTCTATAATTTGATGCCAATTGTCTATGGATTATTTTAGCTACTTGATTGTGCCATCCTAAATATGTAGTGTTGGCAAGAGCTGGGCATCCTGCAATCAGATGGTTGATGGTCTCATTTGGTTGATTACACATTCTACAGACGTCTTTTATACCGCTCTTCAGTATGTGTTTATCATAATTGCGTGTTTTGTTTCATCTTGAATTGCTATTATAAATCTTTCAATTTCAGGAAATAAAAATCCCATTTTCAACTACAGGAGAGTAGACTTTATCAACTGATGGGTTATTTAAGAGATTAGGATATTTTCCATGAATGGTCTTGTTCTTCCAATCTGTCTGCATGTTACTTATCTGGAAAATAATTTCAGTGTTGGTTTCAGTCTTCTGGAGATTTAGAGCTGAATATTTTGCATCTACAGCAACTACATTCTTCAGTAATACACTATTCGAAGCATGGAAGTTCATTCACATTTCATTTTCTTGTGACCTGCAAAGATTGAAGATATTAAGCAGGTCTTTACCTCCTTGGTTTCTGGGGAGATAAAGCCTTCCAACAGCGCTCTTGGGATGATGTATTCTGAATTTTGTGAGGGTGGTTCGAGTAATCGTATCCAGTTCTCGAAGATCTGTGTCTGAATATTTCAAAATATCAAAGGAATATGTCAATACTGGGGCAGCATAGCACTTATTAGATTCCTTGAGTACAATTGTTTGTTCATCAACTTTGTGATTCTTGATTTGTACCTTTCCTTGAATGTCGACTTCATATTTGTGTGGTTCACTCGTCTATTTTGTTGAATACCAAGGTTATTTATAAGTGTCGTGATACAAAAGCTGCCAAAAAATCACAAGTTTCATCAGGTACTTCGACAGATTTATCATTTTTAGGTGTATTTCGGCACATTTATCTAATCCAAAGGTCATAGCAATGTCTTTACTAAATACCCGCGTGACATACTTCAGCGCTTTCAGGTTGTATTGGCTCTCGACAAACAGTTTAAGATCATCCATAAAATGGCTGATTCGGAAGCTAGGATCTCTCAGTCGGAGTCTGTGCCCAAGACATTCCTTGTTTAGATGCTGTGATAGGGGGTTTATAGCTAAAGAAAACCATAGAGGGCTCAATGAATCGCCCTGAAATATTCCTAAGTGCACATCAATCTTAAATGTACAATTCTCTAAATGAATCTCCGTACACCAGTTTTCCATTAAGGCAGCGAGCAGGTTTACAACGTTTGTATTTTCAAAATGTGTATCAGCCATTCATGGGGTACCGAATCAAACGCCATTCTATAGTCGTCGTAGCACATGCTCAATTTCGGCGTTTTACCTCAGCTTGTTTTATGATTACGTTGTCCACAGTCAACTGTTCTTTGCATCCAAAGGTACTTCTGATGCATCCTTTCTGTTCCATGCTGATGATATTGTTCTGATCATAATGCATGTATATCTTTTCGTGTAAAACTGATGTTAATAACTTATATAGAACAGAGAGTCATGTTACTGGCCTGTAATTTTTGTGATATGATTTAGAAACACTTTTGGGTAGTAAGCCTTGCGTTAAGAATTTTGGGCACTGATCAAGCTTCTGAAGTATCTCATTAAAACTATTTGAAATCAAGTAGTGTAGGGAGACAAAACGCTTCAACCAAAAGTTTTGAATTTTGTCGAATCCCGCTGATTTCCAATTTTGGCATTTCTTGAGACTTCCTTCAATATCTTATTTATTTATTTATATATTTTACGTCAAAAAACAGTTAAAAACTGCGTATGACGTGCTATGGGGAAAAGTGAATTGTGTGCACATTTTCAAAATTCTGTGATCCCTACACTAAGTCATATACTACATAAATTTTGAATTTTGAAAGGGAAAAAAAAACCAACAAAAACTCCCATGTAGTAAAATCTATTTTCAAGGATAAATATTTGAATTTTGAAAGGGAGAAAAACAAAAAACCCCATGTAATAAAATCTATTTTCAAGGATAAATAAGAAATAAATTTTGAATTTTGAAAGGGAGAAAAAAAAAAAAAAAAACTCCCATGTAATAAAATCTATTTTCAAGGATAAATAAGCAATAAATGTTGGCTCTTATTACTTCCTGCCGCGACAACATGGAAACGATAATTTGAATAATTGTATTTCCCACTGAATTCTAGAAGCTGCACAGAAAATGAAGTTACATTTATGTCAGAAGCAAAACAGGGCCATCTCAGCATTTGCTCAATGGATCAGGGAAAATGGACGAAAAACCATCAGATGGGGTCATTGACCCGGAACTGTAGTACAATAGTTGTTTACAGGTTGTTTATACTCATTTATACAGTCCAAATGGTAAATAATGCATTATGTATCATTGTTAAAATTAATGTTACTTTTCTTGTGATGCTTAGTATAGTCTCTAATTGTATAGAAACAGTTATGAAGCAGAAACGATTTCACTTGGGATTTAAACTTTTCTATTGAAATTAATTGTTTAATGTCATCTGGCAAAGTGTTGTAAAATAATGTACATGTATTGTATGTGAATTTTGTAATGAGCTGTTGATACTGTCACCTGGTGAATATGTTTCTACGTCGAGTGTTATAGTAATAGACTTCGGCATTTTCTGAAAATATATTCCTGCCCTTGAGCAAGTCATTTTACAAACCACTGATTCGTAAATAAAAGACACGGTAATGGTAGAATTCTAGATTAATGAAGAGGAACTTACATGAATCACGTGGGTGGGATTTGGTTATTATTCGTACAATTCGTTTTGTAATCTAAAGTCTGGAGCTATAAGATGTATTTCCCCAGAATATTATGCCATATCTCAGGCGGAATGAACATTCGCGAAGTATACACAACGAGCAGTATGAAGGCTGACTGAATTTGCAAGAATTCTGAATGCGTAGCACAATGAACTTAATTTTGTGTTCAATTCATTTAAATGGACTTTCCATTTAAGGTTTGACTGAATTGAGAGACCTAAAAATTTTGTTGCCTTAACATCAGTCAATGGTACACCGTTCATTTTCAATGGAGCACAGAATTGTTTATTTGAAATGGAAAACTGCATTACAACCGTTTTCTTTTCGTTTACTATTAATTTGTTATTTCGGAACCAATTTGAAACATCTGATATTGCACTATTTACTGTTTCTTTATTGCAAAGGATGTTCGTATCATCCGCAAAAAGAACCGTTCTTCCGTTTCGAATCGTCGGGGGCATATCGTTAACGTAGTAGGAACAGAATAGGGCCTAAAATCGATCCTTGAGGAACTCCACATGCAACGGGCAAGGAGTCGGAAAGGTGCGTACGTAACGTTCCATCATTCCAGTAAGGTATTTCAACTCTCTGAGATCGTTGTTTAAGGTACGAACATAACCAATCTAGAGCAATACCACGAATTCCATATGAAGGTAATTTGGAAAGTAAAATGTCATGATCAATGACGTCAAAAGCTTTTGAGAGATCTAAAAATAATCCAATAGGTGCCTCGTTTTGATCCAATGATGAGGCGACATCTTTAAGAAAAGAAAATATAGCTGTTTCCGTTGATTTTGATTTTCTAAATGCATGTTGGCAATCTGAAAGCGCGTTGTGTTTACTGAGAAAGGTTTCCATTCGTACGTAAAAAAGTCTCTCTACTATTTTTGAAAAAACTGATAGAAGAGAAATGGGCCGATAATTTTGAATTTCATTTTTGTTGCCTTTTTGAAAAGCGGCTTAATTTTAGCTGTTTTGAAAATATCTGAAACGTTCCAGTGCATAAAGATGCATTAAATATGTGATTAACGGGTATAATGGCATACGCACAAGTCTTTAACAAAGAATCCGGAATTCATCTAAACCGGACGAATATTTATTTTTAGTTTGCCGATTATTTTGAAAATTTCATAGGAAGAAGTTTCGAAACGAACATTGTGTCTAAAATTTTGGGTGAACTGTCTGTTTTGAATTTTGTGCCTGAAGACCTTAGTGAGATCGCAGCAATTCTCGAAAGTATTGGTTAAAGAGAGTAGCCACTGTTGCCGGATCGTTCACATTTATATCGTTATATTTTAAAACAACATTCTCTCGGTTTTCTAGTTGATTTGGTAGTATGTTTTATTATATTCCACATTGCTTTTGTTTTATTATTTGAGTTCAAAATATCCTGATCGTTTTTCATGATTTGGCCTGCCTTATGACTTTTCGTAACAATGTTTTGTATTTTTTAAAGTAGATAAGGAAATCTTGAGATACGTCATGACGTTTAGAAATGAAAGAAAGAATTCGCTTGTTTTTACAAGATGTCCTAATCCCTTGTGTTATCTAAGAATTGCTTTTCCGTAAAATATTTAATTTTCGTTTTTGAAGAGGAAAGCAAGTGTTAAAATGAAATGAAAGGGTTGAAAAAAAAGAATTATATTTGTCGTTTGTATCAGCAGTATTATAAACCGTTTCCCATGAGTCCTGCATCAAGTAATCAATGAATAATTTTATTTTACTTTTAGTAAACAATCTATCATACGTGTATTATTTATTGTGTCAGTGATCGCATTTCTTATAATGGTAAGAATTTGTGCATCGTGGTCACTGTATCCTAAATCTTTTGTTTCAACTTCATATCGAGTAGTAGTTTTGTTAATTATAATTTGATCAATTGCCTTCATCGAATGTTGTGTGATCCGTGTAGGTACTTTAATTGTAATGTCTAAATTAAAGGAATAAATTGAGAAACTTTTCTTTCTCGCAAGATTCGACCAGAAAATCAATGTTAAAATCTCCGCATACAACAATGGATTCAAAAGAGTGATTTCTGACTTTGTTAAGTGTTATCTCCAGGTTTTCTAAGAACAAAATATAATCTGCAGTTCTCTTTGTTGGAGGTTTGTAAATGCAAAGTATTATCACTTTTAGTGAAGTAAGATGTACAACAGAAATTTCGAAAATATTTTCAATGGAGTACACATTTAATTCCGCCAAGGATAGAATCAATATTATTTCAACGTAAATACAGGAACCCCATACGTAGGACCTTTATGGATTCTCTCTCTCTGCAATAAAAGCCTGCGAGGTAAAAGTTTGGAATTTGGAAAATGCTAAGTTCATTAGGAGATAACCAATGTTCTGTAAAGCAAAGAACGTCCATTTGATATAGATCGCTCTGTAGAGCTGCCTCGATAAACTCAGTTTTATTTGAAAGGATTGAACATTATGGTGGAGAATGTTTATTTTTGCAAGTACCTACACGAATGTTTTTCTGCTGCATCTGACGGTAGTTGCTATGTATTTACTCCATTTTACCTCGAGTGCGTGGTCGAAGGTTGTAGTGTGTCCCGGCAGTGACAGGTTGTGAGGAAGATGGGGCATCGGATGTAGACGAATTGGTAGTGGGAATGGGAGAAACGGGAGTAGGTTCAGAGGAAGAGGCAACAGGGTTCGAAATAAGGGTGGGGGGTGGAGAACGAAGGATGGTGAGAGGGGTAGATTTTTGGCAGGAGACTGCGTAGGACTGGAGTTGATGATGCATTGTGCAAGCTTGTTACCGACTGCATGTTTTCCAGCAAGGTTCATGTGAAGACCATGCCGGTGAAGTGTTTTGCTGAGAGGAAATTAATTTCAAAAAGTGTGACATTTGTTTCTCTCAGCTGCAGTTTCAATTGTTGGTTTGTGTGCTTAATCTCGCTGCATAGTGTTGGTCTGTTGTACCAGAAGGGCAGAGTCGAGACTACAATGTTAGTATTTTGGGCGGCACATTGTAATTTGTTAACATGTTTTTCAGGTGTAAAGTTACCGCCCAAGTTAATGTCATTCTGCCCTCCTATGATAATGACTGTGTCCTGATTGGTCAGTGTTTTCGTGTGGGTGTCCAATTCTGCAGTCACATCTGCAAACCTCCGTTAGGTTTAAAAATAGATGAGACTGAGAAATTGGAGGGAACTTCCTACTGAGAATGGAGGAAAGATGGCGCCATGACTGTCAGCAAAAATAAGTACCGTTTTTAGGCTCAGTAGGAATGTCTTTGTTTTCAAGTGAGCTAGGATGCGCAGCTTTACGTGTTTTGGTTTTGACGCGCTTCCTAGCCTGTTTGCGTTGGTTTGTGCATGTACTTGTCGATGGTAGAGAAGGGTGGTGAGGATCAGGAAGGCGAGGAAAATCTGTTTCATAATCTAAAACACTAAATTTGTTTTGAGTTGTGACTGGATGCGGTGTCTGTGTCTTTTGTACAGTCACGGGTGTACGGTTGGTATTATTCGCAGTGTTGCCGACTTGTTCCCAACCGTCTGTAGAGAACGACCTCTTCCAACCTTCGGATATGTTGATCTAAATTATTGCTTACGTGTGTGAAGGCTTTCAGAAGGTCGGCTTTGAGAGTGTAGAGAGTAAAAAGAGTAGAACGAGCAGTAGCCATGTCACGAATGCGTTTTAATGTACGTGATAAAAATTGAAATAAATACAAGAAAACCCAGATAAGAGCAACAAAAACCTAGCTTTGTATTTTAAAAGTGTTAAATTGATGTGTATTAAATAAATTAAAAAGCAAGATTGAATACAAAAACTAGAAGGTATGCTACACACAAAATCTAATGGAGCTAGTACTTACGAAATTTGTCAATGTGGCTACGTAGAATTTCGTCAACTTAAGCTGCATGATAATGTTCGGTAATAATGTTGACTTCAGACATTTCTGGAAGGTTGCTAATCTTTTTCTGAAGTTCAGAGAGCAATGATGCATCATGATTGTAGCTTGAAGGGTTAGTCCAGATTTCCTGCCAGTATGATTTGAATTTATAACTATCAACTTTCTCCTGGCTAACAGCTTTGTGTTCCAAGTTCCGATAGAATACTTTCTGGTTCCTCTCAAATAACATATTTTGTTGTTTACGCTTTGATCATTCATTGTATATTATTATTATTATGATTATTATTATTATTATTATTATTATCATTATTATTATTTTGCAAGATTTTTTCGGATTTTCGCTGGCTCGTATAAAACTACAGCAATGTCATTTAACAATATTTGTACTCTTCAAAACACTTCTGGTCAAACAATAGGGACTTACAATGTTTAGAACTTATGATTGTACAAATAGCAGGACACTTGTAAATACTATGTAAATATAAATGTGTTGATAATTTTATTTTGTAAAATGACAAACATTTTGGTGAGGGGAAAATTATAACGAGTCAAGATGCCACGACTGTTTGATATTAAGAAGACGTACATGCGCACGACCTGCTTGGACTGAAATTACAGGTTGGCAAGGTCAGTCACCATGGTGGCGGACACCATACGCCGAAAAAGCAATATCAAAAAGCATATCGAAAGTGGACATCTTACTGAATGAAGAATGGTTCATAGTCTTTTAGATGACTGACAAACTTTATGCAATATAAGACGGAGTATATGTTGAAACATAAAGAAGAGCTGAAGAACGAAATGTCATCATCATCATCAGCAGCAGCAGCAGCAAGCAGCATGAATGAGACTGATCTAGTTTGTCCCGACAAAATTGTCTAGAGAAGATCATCTCTCTTTGAACTTCCTACTTCTCTTTTACTTTTTGAGGTATAGTAAGAGGCCTGCTTGGGCAATCTTTCATTGATCATTATTTGTAAATGGTCTATCCAGTTTTCTCTCTATCTATTTATTTGTCTTGCAAACTGGTAATTCCCTGTTCTTCTCTTATATCATTTCTAATATGATCCATTAATGTGCATCCCTTCACATACCTCAGAAACCTCATTTCTTCTGCGCTAATTGTTCTGTTTCTTCTAGATGTTTTACTCATGTTCCTCATTCACACAGGAGAGTACAACTGGCCATTGTTTTATAAAGCTTGAGTTTGATTTCTTTTCGTGCTTTCTTTCCCAACGTTCGTTTTATAGTGCCACAGATAGCCTGAAATTTAGATATTTTTGGTTGCACATTAATGTCATTAAGATGTGGTACGTTGCATCCTAAATATTGGCAGTTGGATACTTGTTCAATAGTAATGTTGTTTACTATTTTTGTTCGTGTGGGGTGTTTACCTCTGAAAGTCATATACTTACTTTTGTTAATAGATGTTTCAATTATATTCCATTACCATCTTTTTTAATTTGAATGTTAACTTCCGAATCTTCAAATTAGTGACCAAAATATATATCATCTGCAAACAAGAGCGTGTTGATTTTGGTATTATTTCCTATTGAAATTCCTTCATTGTGATTTTAAAATACTCTTTTCTCTTTGTATTAGGAAGATTCACATATATGATAGTTTCATCATACATGCTTTTTATTACCTTTGTTAGTTTTCTGAGTATTCTTTCCTTTTCCATGCTTCTCCAGGGTGTACACCTTATTACTCAGTCAAATGCCTTTTCCAAGTCTCTGAATAAAAGGTGTGTTTCTAGTTTCATTTCTCGGCGTTTCTCCATAATTTGTTTGAGGGTGAATTCTCCATTTATACAGAACCTTCCTTTTCTGAAACCATTCTGTTCTTCTAGAAGTATACGTTTCACAATTACTTAGACTCTCTTGGTTATTATTCTTGCACATATTTTGTAGCTAGTATTTAACAAGGTAATGCTTCTATATTTGAAGCAATTATTTCTGTCTTTTCTGATAGATAGAAAGATAGATAGATTGATAGATTCCTTTTTTCCACTCTAATGGTAGATGATGTTTTGACCAGCTCATATTGAAAAGGTGCAGAAATAGAAATTTAGCAAGGTTACTTAAAATAAAGTTATTTTATCCGATCCGCAAGTTTTGCTACATTTGATTGTTGCAATTGCTACCTCTAGCTCATCTATTGTTAACAGGTCGGTTTCGATTTTCTTGTCTGATGGTTTGCCTTCGTGGGCATTATCATCGTACCGTAAATTTTGGAAATGTTCTTTCCATTCTTCCTCTTTTATATTGTTTGGGATGTACACTATGCGATCAAAAGTATCCGAACCCCAAAAAAAAAGTTTTTCATCTTAGGTGCATTGTGCTGCCACCTACCGTCAGGTACGCATTCCCCGTGACCACACATTCACCCTTCTTGTGATATCGTGCAACTGCAGAATGGGACGCTCCGTGGAACTCACGGACTTCGCACGTGGTCAGGTGATTGGGTGTCACTTGTGTCATAAGTCTGTACGAGAGATTTGCAAACTCCTAAACATCCCTAGGTCCTCTTTTTCTGATGTGATAGTGAAGTGGAAACGTGAAGGGACATGTACAGCACAAAAGTGTACGGGCCGATCTCGTCTGTTAACTGACAGAGATCGCCCACATTTGAAAAGGGTCGTAAAGAGTAATAGGCAGACATCTATCCCTACCATCACACAGGAATTCCAAACTGCATCAAGATCCACTCCAAGTACTATGACAGGCGTGAGTTAAGAAAGCTTGAATCCCAGGGTCGAGCGGCTGCTCATAAGCCACACATTATGCGCGAAAATGCTAAACGCCGCCTCGCTTGGTGTAAGGGGCGTCAACATTACACGCTTTAACTGTGGCAAAAGTTTTGTGGAGTGACGAATCACGGTACACAATGTGGCGATCCGATAGCAGGGTGTGGGTATGGCGAACGACGGGTGAACGTCATCTGCCAGCGTGTGCAGTGCCAACAGTGAAATTCAGAGGTGGTGATGTCATGGTGTGGGCGTGTTTCTCCTGGAGGGCGCTTGGACCCCTTGTTGTTGTGCGTGACACTATCACAGCAAAGGCCTACATTGATATTGTAAGCACCTTCTTGCTTCCCACTATTGAAGAGCACTTCGGGGTGGCGATTGCATCTTTCAACACGATCGAGCACCTATTAATTCTGCACGGACTGCGGCAGAGTGGTTCCACGACAATACCACCCCTGTATTGGACTGGCCTGCACAGAGTCCCGGCTTGAATTCTATAGAACCCCTTTGGGATGTCTTGGAACGCCGACTTCGTGCCAGGCCTCACCGACCGACATCGATACCTCTCCTCAGAGCAGCACTCTGTGAATTGGCTGACATTCCTCAATAAACATTCCAGCACCCGATTGAAGGTATGCCTGCGAGAGTGAACGCAATCATCAAGGCTAAGGTTGGGCCAACACCATATTGACTTCCAGCATTACCGATCGAGGGCGCAACGAACTTGTACGTCCGTTTCAGCCAGGTGTCCGAATACTTTTGATCACATAGTGTACTTTCCCTCCTTTTTTTTAAGAAATTTAAAAAATTGTTTACGCTGACCACTGTCTTCCATGTAAGTCATGTTCTATGTCTGAGACAAATTTTCCCCAGGATTGTTGTTGGGCTTCTCAGACTATCTTTTTTGCTAGAATTCCTGTCATATTGTATTCTATTTGGTCTTCTTTGGACTAACTTTGCAGGAATCATAAGTAGGCATCTTTCTCTTCTTTTATAGTTGTTTCAATTTCTTTATTCCAGATTTTCAAACCTTTTATCTTGTACCTCTTTTTCGTTGTACCTAAGGCTTCCAAAACAGCTTTTGTAATACATTATTTAATATTATTCCATTCCTCGTCAATATTTTCATTCATTATTTTCTGCAAAAAATACTGTGTTAATCTTGTTTGGTAGAGATTTTAAATTTCTTTGTCTTTTTAACAAGTGCACTTTAAAGGTTTCAGAAGAATTGCCATTAAAACATTCCCGTTTCATAATTTTAACCCATCTTTCTGGTAATCGTAATGTACATACTAGAAGTGAGTGGTCAGTACTCACTTCCAAACTTCTAAAAACTCTGGTATCTGTGACCCATGGTACCATATTTTGATTTACTAAGATGTAGTCTATAATTGTTCTTAAACCTCTGGCAGCCCACGTGTATTTGTGGATGTCTTTCTTTCGGAAGAAACTGTTCATTATTCTTAACTTATTAAAGGTTGCAAAAGATCTTCTCCTCCATTTTCACTTTCTGTCTGTTCGCCTTCAGTTCCGATTACATTCTTAATTAGTTTGCGGCCAATTCTGGCATTGAAGTCGCCACTTAAAACTAAGTAATCATTGGGGTTTATTTTGTCGATAAATGTCTGTATTTTGTTAAAAATTTGCAAGTTTATATTTTTCCTCATTCTTCTCCTGCTCCTCTGTGCTCGATGATTGTTAAATGTGCATATACTCCAATAATAGTTCAAATTCCCCTGTTTTATTTTAATTCTGATGGAACGAATTCTTTCGCCATGGGTGCGTTGGGACCGAAGCGATGCAACGCCCGCGAAAGCCCAGGCGGCAGCGCGGGCGCGCGGCATCCGTTGAGATGCTCATCTCAGGAGCGCAGCGATGAGACAGGCGCGGACAGCGCCTAGAAGGCTACGCCGAGGGCACGTCGAAATGACGGAACGACACGGCGTGCAGGGCAGGCGCGCGGCGTCGTCTCACCATGACGTGCAGCGGAGAGACAGGCGCGGGTAGCACCTCGAAGGCTACGCCGAGGGCGCGTCGAGGCAACGCAATGAGAAGGCACTCAGGACAGGCGCGCGGCATCGCCTCGTCAAGGCGTGCAACGCCTGGGTAGGCGCGGGTAGCACCTTGACGACTCAGTCGTGGGCGAGTCGAAATGACGAGACGGCACGGCAGGGGGAGCGGTCGTATGGCGGTCACAAAGTATCCTGCTCGCTGACAACTCACGAACAGTCAGTTCGAACTCGTGGCGACAACTGACCGCCTTGCGACCGGCCGACCAACTGACCGCTAACGACCAACCGGTCCCCTGACTCGCACTTCTCCACTGCCCCCACTCAGCACTACCACACAGCACTACTAGCCCCTCCTGCTTCTACCGCCGTCGTTCCGAACGCGCATCTTGGAGGTGACGTAGGCCGTGACATAGGCCTTGACGTGTGTGTGTGTGTGTGTGTGTGTGTACATGAGTGCAATGACAAGTTGTTCTTCAGGCGAGATTGCTTGATGAGTGTTAAATGTCAGATCTTATGTTTTCTTTCGATCAGATCCAAAATTTCATCAAAACAGGTACTGATCATTCTAGTAAATTAAAAGCGTTTCTCATCCTTTGCGGCATCAGGGTGTGAAAATCTCCGTACTTTTTCGTAAGTCAAAATCATGGACACCTTTTCTACGTTTTCTAAAGAGATATTAACTATTTGGGGGACATCGTAAATAAAGAAGGAAAACGCACTGCGTACAGTACGTTTTCCATGTACTGAGTACTCATGTACTCAGATAACGTACTATGAGTCTCTTAATATTTCTATCTCCTGCATGAATAGAAGTCAGTGCCTCAATTTATCGGATGAAAACTGTCACCAAATGCTGACTCATTGTCGCTCCGGTGTGAAATGACCCGCGAATTCCGTCGCTGCGTCTAGCGCGGAACTTTCCGCGCCGTATCAGCTGCTGATCTTCCGCGCCGGTCCGTGAGAGCCTTTATTCAAACGAATCGCTCGTGCTTATCTGCATTTATTTCCATTGTCAGGAAGAGTAGTAATTTCTTACTTTTAGAAGTGAAACGAACATGAATAAATTTAAATATTACATTATTTACAGAACATAATACAGGAAAACAAGAATAGTTTCACACAAGCCTACATTGATTACATTTTAAGTGAGCTTTCAATTGTTTAAATACATAATCAGCGATTATTATGAGTTCTTAAAGTATAGAAGTGTGTTTGTTAGTTCCAAGTTAAAATGTATTACCTTCCTTCAGTCTACTTCCTTTCATAAAAATATTATCTACATCATACAATCATCATGACCGACAACAATTGAATGAATTCGAAGAATCTTGAAACCTCTATGTTGCTATTTTCCGAACTGGCAACACCTGAAGCGAAGTGCGCGAAATTCGAATTTACAATTCCTAACGTATTTTGCAATTTACGAAAATGCAGAGTGCGCCGAAAAGAGGACATTCACCATTATTTTTGTAGTTCTTGGCTACATACGAGGATAAAAATGAAAGACAAAATTTGAAGCCGTTTCTGAGAAAACGGTTTAAAACGGTGTTAAAAGCGTCTGTTTTATCTAAAATTACACAAATTATATATCTATAAAAATATTCTATAAAATAAAAAATATTTTCGAAATATTGAAGATGATCTCTTTTGAAGAATTGTTTTTGACGAACAAAAAAATTAAAAATTTTTTTTTTTTTATATATATATATAATATATATTTCTCGTGTTTTCGGGCGCGTCAACTGCTTTGGTCATTAGTCCGTTAGTGTAGGCTTGCTTTTTTTCGCGGGAGATGGCGGTGATCTTCCCCACCGGATGGCGAGATCCGGCGCCGACCTACCGTCGGCTAGTGGGGTTTCCCCTTAACCAGGACTCTCCCACCAGCGGGGCACCGGCCCAGCCGGGCCAAGCTCTAGCTCACGACCGATCTCCCGAAATATGAGGTAGTGTAATGCATGTTAGTGTAAGTGTGTGTGTGTAAGGGGAGAGGATAGGACAAGGAAGAGGAAGGACAGATCGCGCGCGGTCCGTGGCCCGTTTGGTAGGGTACTGCTGCGACATTCGCCTGGTGTTGGTCGGAGAAATCACGGAAAACTACCGATCAGAGCAGCCATCCCTAGAATTCTCCTCCAGACAGCAACTGAATCGACCTAGGTGAAAAGCTGTGTCGAAAATCCTGCCACCATCAGGACTCGAACCTAGGACCTCCCGGTCAAAGGCGCTTGCTGTAGTGACATCAGTTGATGCACTGAGCTACCGCTCCCGGTATGTGTGTGTGTGTGTATTGTGTGTGTATATATATATATATATATATATATATATATATATATATATATATATATATATATATATATATATATATATATATATATATATATATAAATTCTTTTTAATATAATATGTATATAATAATTATATTAAATATATAATAATTATTGTACTTAATAATATATATATAATAATTAATTTATATATATATATATATATATAAATTTTCTTAAAAATTAGGGTTTTGAACGAATATGAGACTTGCACCACTCCCTCAAACCACCTTCACACCATCCAACAACAAAGTTTAATTAAAAACAATGGAGGTATTTTTTTTAATTTTGAAATTGTCTCAGAGGCTTTATGTTAAGTACCGCCCTCCCCAAATTAAAATATCGGTTTCAAATTCAAAGAGCGTGATATCAACCAGATCGATTGAGGAATATCAATTTTAGAGAAAATCGGTTGAACAGTTTAGCCGCTAATGTTGTTCACAGACGGACAGACGTTTTGTCATCATTCGATTTTCCGGGATCAAGAATCCACAAAACATGTGTTAGGGGATTTTTTCCTAAATTTAACAACTTGATGGATCCACATTTTTGTTACTATGGTAAAAAATAAGAGTTATTCTACCGAAAATTCGCTGTTTTTCGTCCAGTATTACATAACTTTCTCTTCTTAAGAAGTTCCTTCGTAAGTGCGAGAAAGTAAGAAGTTCATATATGTTTTAAGGTGATGATAATTTGGACATTTAAACTTCGCGCTAAAGTTGTGACGCAAACTGGTGTCTGAAGCTCATTGGCGGAAATCGGATACGATGTGCTAGTGCCTACCCATCTCTTTCCACCGCGGGTGAGATCCTGCAAAAGAGTCGATTCTGATTCCTTGATTCTCTTATTCGATTCTTGGAGTCACTGGAATACTGGGAGTACGTGCATTCTGATGTGATTCTGATACTCAATTTATGTACGACACTGATGGTAGGAGGACATGGAATTGGCGATCTGCGCGCAGTGTGGAGTGTGTGGACAACTTTTACGCTGTGCTCGCTGTAAGGAGGCTTATTATTGTTCGAAGGAGCACCAAAGGCTACACTGGAAATCTCATAAGATGGCTTGCAATAAAAGTCGGGCTGACAAGGTTGGACAACTCGCAGAAACGCCTTCTACAAACGCTGTTGATTTGCCTGAGAGTGTCCAGGGACGTGAGGAAGATGAAGCTCAGGGATGGAATGTGAGTCCTATAACTCATGAAGGAAGTTCGGAGACTATTATTCTTAATACTCAGGCAGAAATTCTGAGTCCAGCTTTTGACTCCGGTGATGAAGCATCATACACAAGTTCTAAGGACGACGTATCTGGTCATACCCCTACCACACAGTCACCATCGACTTCAAAGGGAACAAACGGTTTTCCTCCTTATCTTCACAGCTTTGAAGACAGACAGAATTTTAATACCACAATTGATGATGTTTGGAGAATGTTAGTCGCGGATTTGGATCAATTTGGCGTGTGTGTTGTAGACGCTTTCTTAGGCCCAGAGAAAGGTAGCGCTGTATTAGAAGAAGTTAAAACAATGTACGAGTCAGGAATGTTTAAGGACGGTCAACTTGTTAGTGGTAAAGGAAAGAATGATGTGAAGACAATTCGTGGTGATCAGATTACGTGGATAGATGGAAAGGACAGTGCGGCAACAAATATTGGATATCTCATTTCAAAAGTGGATGCTGTTGTGATGCGTGCCAATAAACTAAGTAATGGGAAACTAGCAACCTACACAATAAATGACAGAACTAAGGTAAGTTATTTGTTTGTGCGTCCTTTTTAAGGTGCAACAATGTCTTCATGTGAAGTTCAGTGTGCTTTAAATCGTACTTCTTCACTTTTTATGTGAAAAGATTCTGGAGACTCTTCTTGCGCTTTTGTTGATGTTTGAGCAAGATTTACAGTAATTGTAGGAATTGTCATTTGTTATGTATGTTATGCTTCAGTAATAGGTGTCCTGCTATAGAGGTGGGACAAATTGTGGCATTAACATCACTAAAATAAATAAGGAATGATGGTTATTATTGAAACTAGGTTATTTATCGAGATTAGAATTAATTGTAGATTAATAAAAATATTCATTTTTCTTAATGTTGTATAAGAGGTACACATAATATGAATTATTTATTTAGATTCTGGAAGAATGATTTAAATTATTGATAGAACTGTCAATGCTTGGTATTATCCGTGCACGTTTTCTTGAGCCCTAATTTTTCTAAGTGTGAGATGAGTACGAAGTTTATTTTTTTTGACAACGGGAATATTGTATCAAATCTCTAGCTTATTTTTTGATGCAATATGCAATAATTTCTGTTACATGGGAGTGAGCATTCTACTGATCGGATTTATTCTGCATCAGCATTCTGCTGATTGGACCACGCTTGTTGTTATCATTTATTTGTAATTCAACAAATGTTGGTAAAGGAGAGAGGGTAGGTATTCTGGGATTCAAACAAAACGTACATGTATTCTAACGGAATCCTAGAATCTGTAGTATTGTCAGCCTGTACATGCTTGGGAAGTTGTAGACTTGAAACGTTTATGATAATATTAATTTTTCTCGTATTAAAACAAGTGTAGTTTGATTCTTCTACGAATAGGGTTTCCATACATCTTAAAAAAGCGGGATAGGTTTTGAATATTGTTATGTCCTGCTGTCCTGGCAGATTTTTCTTTGTTTCCACCATGTGACTTGAACTTTCTTACTCTGTTATAATTCCACATAGTTGTACAAAAAAACTCTTTTGGGACTACTTGTGAACTACGTCACAGATTTGGCACTACTTGAGAGAAAGCAAGTGACTGATTCCTTTGTTCAGCAAATATTGGTATTTTTGTCATTTTACAGTGCAATCTGAAAGCTGAAAAATAGATTGAGAAAGGTACAGTGTGTTTTGAGGTGATGTCTGTCTCTCTTAATGTGTTAGTGTAAGAGAATCTGGAATGCAAAGGGGAAAAGGGCTCAGCCAATAAGTGTTTTAAAATCAACCAAAGTCATACTTTATTTAATATTTTATTTAAATACCCTGAAATGCTTCATAAATTTTGTGATGGAAAAATAAGGTAATGACGTGGATAACCTGGAAAAGTTGGGGAAATTCAACCCAGGAGAGGAGTGGTCACCCTGTTATTCTTGAAAGTGTGCTATGTAATTTTTCTTATTTTACTGTTTAGTTGTTTATGTGATATACTATTTCCTTATTATATGATTTACTTCATATCCTATTTAGTTGTATGAAAATAACACAGTTTGTTCTGACATGTATGTCGGATGTACTGAATTCCATTATTATACTTATGGCAACCCTATCTCAAGTAGTGAGGGTTTGTTAATTGCCGTTGGTTATCACAAGAGTACTGCTGTATATGACTGGTTGAAATTAAATGTTGCAGGAATGAACACACATTGATTTTTGTGGAAAGCCTATACCTACATGTTAGTGTTAAGCCATTGTAAAAGTTCGGCTACTTGTGGCTTGGAGTTTTAATTTTTAATGTAGATTAGTAGAGGCAGCCCTAAGACTTCAGTTGCTTTTGGGAATTTTATTGCTGTCATATCTTTATCATAACTTTTGTTTGTAGAGCCAGATAGTGAGAATTTCTGAATTTATTTGGATTAAGCTCTCGTGCATATTGTGTAAACATTTTGTACCATGATTATGATTATCGATATGAATATAAGGAATTACCTGAACTCAAACTTGTAGAATATCTTCACACGAGTAAAGCTTCTACTGTAAAGATTGCAATGTCATGGCTTAACACAGCACTACCATATAGTTTCCGTTCAGATTTTGTAAGGTTTGTTTGCTGAAAAGTAGGACAATGCCTATAAATCTGTGAAACTGGTATGATTTTAAATTTGCTGTTATGCAGTGTTATCTTTACACTGTTTTTTTAGTTAAAATTTGCATGATAAGCAAAATTTTGAATGTATTATTGCCTGGTTCAGTTGCGAAACTCATTTTGTTTTTAATGACTGGCATAGGTTATTTGCTTTTAGTGACAAGCATAATTATGTTTTTTGGGCGTAATTAAGCATGATGAGTCATCCAGAGGGTGATTGACGCAGGCATCTTTGGCACATAACATGAGGGGAATCAAACAAAATAACTGCTACTATGTGCTACAAGATACTAAATGCTAGTATCTGCGTGAAATTTTATTTCAAGTCACAATTTTTAATCGATTTATTGGAGTTAACAATGTGCATGCGTAGATTAAAAATAAGTAAAGTAAGGTCTCGGCTATTCATCAAATCAATAATATACTTTGATAATAAACCTTGAAAATTATCAATTTGAAAAAGTAGCCACACATATAGATATAAGCAATAGTGATTTATTGTAACTTATGAGTCGACTGTGAATTATTAGATTTTAAAATGTATGTTTTAGATGCCTAAAATAGGTTCTTTCAGCATCTCAGTTATGCTTTTTAAATGGTAGAATTGGCCCAAATAAAACAGGAAACTTGCCAAAAAACACACATTTCTACAATTTATTATATATATTTCTCAAAACAAATCAATTTTAAATAGACAAAATATTGTATATTTTGTGATACTACTATTTATGAAAAAGTTTAATTGTTTGTCCTCTAGCTAGAATTATTCATACCATATTGTGCCCCACAATAAATTACTAATACTATCTCCAAGGTTTCAAGAGAAAACAAATGTCTCTTGTCAGTCAAGATCACTTTTCTTTCGCAGAAATTCATTCTTTGTACGGAGGCAGCGGAGGCAGGCTTTTCCATGAAGTCAGGAACTAGTGGCATGGAGACTTCTATCACAAAATCCTTGCCCCGAATATTCATTTCTAGCTATCTTACAGATTAACGCAACTTAAAATTAATATCGGTTATAAGTAGCCACAGGCAAATGAAATTCGTCAAATTAGTCTCATATTAGATTTTTAAAAGTAAAATAGGCCCAAATAACCATTAATGTTGAAATAGGCTCTTTAGATGCTATAAAATTCATAGGTTTTTAGTTCAAATAATCCTAAAATGTACATATAAAACTTCATTTAATACAAGGCACCCAGGGGAAAAAATAAGTTTTTACTTAAATATTCACAGTCTACTTGTGAGTTTGAGAGTTGCAACACAAATTTATTGTAAAGCATATTTTGTGTTCATAAGATGTATGCTGAAATTACTAGACTAAGACAGTGTGCTAAAGGGTAGCAGATTAGATGGCATGTAATTTCAAACAAGTGAGGAGCAAATCATCCGAGATCCGAAATCGTAAATGAAGATTTTTATTTGACTTGAAATGTACTGTGGAATCTTGTTGGTTTATAGGACAGTCTTAGCTGTGACTTGGAAGGCTTACAGAATTTTATTTGTACGAATATAATTGCATTAATTAATAACTTTAATGATCATCTGAAGAGAGAAAAAAAAAAGAAAAAAACCAACTAATCAACATGAATAGTTGTGCAGTGTGTTCTGTTGAACTTAAATGACTGTAACGGAAAATACCTGATTAGTCTTTTGTTTAATGTATAAAGGTAGATTTACTGATTGTAATTCAATAATTTTCATTAAAACCTGTCTGTGCCCAAAAGGGTATTGTTAAGACTTTCCTTTGGAAATGAGGAAATTTATGCTAATAATTGTTACATTGTAAATAACAAATGCCTGAGATGAATTTTGATAGTCATTTGGAATTTTGAGAAATATAATTCACAAATACAATTTGGTAAAATGTACTTTGAACTGAATTTTGGAATGATTCTTGTTGCAAAACATAATCACAGTATACTTCAAATTTGTGTTTGTTTGCAGTACTGTGATATTTGGTTTGTACGTTCTGGGAGTGAGGCAATTTCTCAGCCTTCTAACTCATTGCTGTTGAAATTTGTTATTTTCTTGAACGTTGGACATTGTTTTCTGATGTGGATATAAAAGTTTCTTTTTATATTAATTTTATTTGCTGCCAATTTTCTACAGTCTCATTCTCTGTCTGTTTCGTCACGTTTTGTCCTTGTCCCTTATCAGGATATTGAGGCTGTCTATTTAGTATAATCTTTGCGAAATTATTGTTCTTAAATACTTTGTCGATTATTTTTTAATGCAATGTGGACTCTGTGGAAACTGAAATTTGTAGCATTATGATATTGAATGAGGAATTACGTTCAGTATTTAAAACATTCTATTAATATTATTGATGAGAAAATGCAGAATGCTAGGTTATTGGGTTTTTACAGTGGCATAAGTAAAAATCATGGTTTCCTACAAATTTGCATAATTTTTTATAATCCCAGAAATAATGTAAGAGTTAGCTCATGTGTAACATTTTTGTTGATTATGGGAGGCCTTATAAAAATGCCATATTATTTTCCTCATATTGCTTTCAGATACATTTCATGACAAAATAAGAATTAGAGGACCCTGAGCATTTTTTTTATATATTCTGGTTTGTATTAAGTGAGGGGTCAGTATATTGAAACAGATATTCTTCTTGTACACTACATAGTACAGTAAAATGTGCCTAAGCCAGAACCGATCGGGACACAAAAATTCCGGTTTAGGGAGGTTACGGTTTTTCCGTTGCAAGGTTGACCATTTTATGACCTGACATTGACGTTTCTACCCTGAAAGTAAATCACATGACTATTATAATTATGAAAATACATTAACATAACGTATTTATGGAAGAAATCGATAAATGAATATTAAATGTTTCATTCACAGCTTCTTATTTTAGTTGAAAAACGAGGTGCATTGAATTCATGAAGATCATCTCGCGCCTCTCTGCCAATTACATTAAATTCATAGAAATTCCGTATTATAAAGTTTTTTTTCCTACAGAACATGAAAAACGGTTCCGTTTCCGTATTGAAGAGGTTCCGTTTTATGCTGTATAAAATTTCATATAACCTCATGGGCCGGAGAAATAGACAGGTTTCCGGCTTATACAGGGTACGGTTTAGACAGATTGTACTGTATATAACACTCAATCTATCTTTCTCTGCGATCGTGAGGATGCATTAACAAATCAAAAATGAAATTGTCACTATTTGGACTCGAGTTTTCAACTAAGTTTTGTGAATAGAAATCTTCATTAAATGAAAAGAAAAAAAAAGAATGTTGAGTATCTATTCAAAAGGAGTAATTTCTACTTCCAAAGAAAAAAATTCTCATCTGTTTACAACACGTGACTGATATGGTAAGTCTCGTTCAATTCTGTTAAAAAAATATTAATTTCTTAAATATTAATTTTATTAAAAATTAATATAAATTTTAATATTAATTTAATAAATAATAATTAAATAATTAAATATTATTTTAAAATATAACTAATATTAAAAATATTAATTATTACATGCAATAATTAATTAATTATTGCATGTAAATTTACCTCACACTGTGTAAATCTGTTCAAGCGGTTATTAGATTTGTTTACGTTACATTGACTTGAGTTTGGTTTAGTCGTAATTGTGTTTGTGACAAAAGAATATTCCTTTGGTGTGAATGTTGGTTACCAAATTTTCTGATCCAAAGAACTCTTGAAGTTGAATATTTATAAGAGATAAAAGACAACCTCTATGCATCAATTAATTGATCATTCTGACAACGGGGTTGCATGAAAATCAAAGTAGGGGTGTGAAAACTTTGCTTGAAAATCAGTTTAGAGAAAATTGCTGGAATTGTAATTTTACAAGTGTTCTTTCAGTTAATTTAACTTGTGTGCAAATAAAATGTCGGCTCTGAATTAAAAGGGCTATTTTTCAAATACCCACACCACAAGGATTATTTCCGTTTTTATTTGTTTAATATCCTTCATAATAATATAACTCGCATTGTTTAAAAACAATCACAGCATGGTTTTTAAACCATGCTTACTGTACTGTTTGTTTAATGTTCATTTAATTACATGTTTTTGTTTCCTGAAAGATTGGAATGATGGAAAAAGCGACATCCAAACACAGGCATCCTAAGTATAAATAATTATTGGTATAATTCACAGTTTGAACAATTGTTAAACAGTATGAGTAAAACAAAATAATGTATGTGGTGACATTAAGTAAAGCAGACAAAAATGTACACGTAAACTTTATAACTGTAATTGTAATTCATTTTAGTGAATTTGATTAAGGACTTTTAAAGCAGATTGTTTCATGTTTGGAATAATTGAATATTGAAGGGTTTGAGATTGTTGATGAACTTCCTGAGAGGAAAGCTTCCTGAAATGGAAGGATTGGTGGGAGGAGAGTACGGGTGTCTAGCATGGCAGCTTCGTGAACAGTTTCATATTATAAAACTTCGTAATTCCTGAAATAATTACGAAAAGTAGAGATAAAGCCAAATTACAATGCACAATTTCCTTGAATTGTCTTTGTTGACCACCAATGTCGCCAACGAGAAATCGATTTTCTTCTCGTACGTGACTGGGATAGCTCGTGCTTTTTTTGGCTTGGTAGAGTAGATGGGTACTTGAATGATTTTCGATAATTGAAGACCTCACACAACGCCTTCCTTATCTCTGGCGCCGAGGCCGCCGCCGCCACCGCGCGCGCGCGCGTGCGTGCGGGCGCCTACGTGTCGGTCGTGGAGGTCGAGAAAAGTCGGAGGCGACGTGGGTGGGTGCGGCAAGCGGCACGGAGCGGAGTTCCGCGAATCATCGGAGTAAATATTGGACCGCTGTTCACGGTCGTGCAAATAGCGATGCCGGAGAGCATTGGCACTGGGGCGCTTATGCGCTCGAACGATGCCGTTAAATATTCCGGATTAGGAAGAGATGCATATTTTTGTAAGCTCACAAAGTTATCATCGGAGGCCAGATTTTAAAGGGAATTTAATCTAGCACTAAAAAGCTGGAAGACATTAATGTAAAAAAAGGATATTAAAACGGGGGATAAAAATGAAAAAAGAGATGCACACGTTTAATTTTCACTTTAATTCTTTAACGAGAAGTTACACTGAATCTCATTTAACATTTCAAGATGACAGAGTTGGGTTTCAGTTTCTTCCACTACAAAATAGTTTTGTATAAAGTAAATGGTTTTTCAACTTCGACGGAAACTATTAGGAAAAACTTAGTTATAAATTTGAATTCTAAATTTGTGCTTTTTACTAGATTTTCAACGTCTAGATATTTGGATCAACCTTTCTACAGTTTATTCTTTGCAAAGTTTTAGCATTCTGTAAGAGTCTTCAATCACGTTCCACCAAGACTTCTTCGATAAACATTCTTCTTGAAGTTTCGCGATGACCTGCCGAAGAAATTTGAAAGTACACTGCATACGATTCGGGCTTTACATTTGGATTCTTCAATAAAGCTTTCGTTGTTGCTACAGCTGCGGATTTTTCATCATTCAAGAAGTGCATTCATCTTCGTGAAATGTTTACAGTAGGTTTCCGATAGTGACATAGATTTCTAAAAACATCGATTGATTAAAATCCGTCGGCCCGACCGCCCCTAAATCGTTTAGTCGATTTTCTCCAAAGAATTTTATTCTCAAAATCGGCTTTCAAATTTTTTTAATGTAGCGAAGGCCGATTAAAAAAGCTGTGCTGATCCCATTTCCGGCTGTCTGTATTTTTGTATTTTTGAAAATTGAAAATAACATTATAAAAAAACGCTGTACTCATAGATATTTTTGAAAAACAAAATCTGTTTTAAAAAATTAGATTTTTAAAAATCGTGTAATATTTTTGGGAAAAAAGTTTTTCTCGGAATTTCTGCTTGAATTTAATGCAATGTATTGAAATTATTTTTTTTCTCAATACTGATCCAAACTTTTGCTTTAAATTATTTCGTCGTATGTATCAAAAGAGGGTTAAAAAGTTGGTGCTGGTCCCAAACCAGGTTTCTGTATTTTCGAAAATTGCAAAAGAAAAATATTAAAAATAGATTTTTGGAAAGGTCATGTAATTTTTTTGAAAAATTAATCTAGTAATTTTTGCGTGACTTCTGTTTGAAGATAAGGCAATTTATAACAATTCTCATAAACGACTCTCATTTTTTCTTATTTTTTTTCCGCTGATAGAGCTAAGGCTTCTTTAAAAGTAGCGCAAGTCTAATTTTCGTTCAAGTAGTAGAATTTTCGAAAATTGCATGTTATAAATAATGGATAGACTAGTCGTGTTTTAAATGTCGGCAAAAGTAAGTACCCCCAAAGGGACTGCATGGTGTAGCTGTAAAGGGCAAGTAATCTCCAATGACCTATGATCGAATCTCCGTCGGAGGAAAAAATACTGGTTGGAAAGAGTATTGCAGGTTAATTTAGTACTAGAATATTGCGTAGCCATTACAAATAATACGAGAAAATAAGCGCTGTTGCAGCACCACTAGTTTGATTATAATAGTGTGCGAAACATTACGAAGCGGACGCGAAATATCGCGAAGCGTGTGCGCAATATGTAGTAAAGGGACTCATTCGCGTGGTGACTCGCCCACTTGTTACGTAACTTACTATTCTCTCACTAAAAATGGCATGTTTTGAATCTTTTACACAGACTTCCGACTTCTTGGGCACAGTTTGTTAGAAATAAATTAGAGATCTTCGTTGACTTATCTGTTTGTTGCATTTAGTAAACTTCTATTCATGTATGTACCTCAAGGTACATCCAAGATTTTTCTCTCGCGGGCGGGGAGGGGGGGGCGGCGGGTACAGGTGTCCACTGCCTTGCCGTTTCCTTGTATATAGTTTTTCGTTTGTACTGAATTTAATATTTATGTATCTGGGACGTTAAGTAGATGTTTTTGTCTCTAAGGTGATTTGAGGAGTTGAAACAAGTTACGTCTGTGATTCATACAAAACCGTACGATTTAATAATTCTTTACTGAATCTAACGATAATTCGAAACATTTTTAAATTGGAGTTGCATCGATACTGAAAAAACGCATTGTAATTGTCAGTTGTAAATATGATTCCAGATAAAGAAAAGAGTGCGTACATAATTACTATTGCATACTCAGATTTGGACAGGAAATGGAAAAATATTGTGACGCTCCTCCGAAAATTCTTGGAACCGTTTGTTTCTAGTAAGATCTCGAGAAACGCTTGAGAACAATATTTGAGAGATGAATGGAATATAGCAGTGTGATTTGCATTACTGAAACGTTATATTTAGGTTATTTTCGTCTGTCGAAAACTATTTAGAAGATTCCAATATATATATATATATATATATATATATATATATATATATATATATATATGTATATATATATATATATATATATGTATATATATATATATAAACAAAACATTTCGAGGATGTTAGCGGTGGCGTCTACATCTATTTTTACCACTAGAATTAAAAGAAGCATCTGCATCAATATAAGAAAGTGCAATTTAAGAATTTTAAATTGACGGGAACGTTCCAAAATTGCATTTTTCATGTTAATTCAACAAGATATTTATATAGAGTTTTTCTGATTTTGCCATTTATTATATTATACCATTTATTCATTGTATTTTCCTATTTGAGTTTAATGAATGGAATTCATAAGAAATGAGTGTTACTTTGTGGTAGTAGTAGTAGCGGAGCCGGCATGAAGTATCCAAAAGGCCCCGGCGGGCGTAGAGAATCCCAAAGGCATGCGAGGGTATTAGTACACAATTACGTATTTTGTTTCAGTGTTTGAAACGGTAATGAACTAGTAAACCATAAAATGGATTTTTGTTAACTTATAGTTAATATTTACATTAATATATTGAATGGCTTTATTTAGTATAAAAAATTAAGCTGAAGTAAAAGCTATATTTTTAATATGTATCATTGGCTTCAGTTTTTCAAAAAATCTGGATAGTGATATACTGCAGTGCCTCTAAACGAAATGGAAATTTATTCTTCTGTTATTTCTTTTCATTACACCCAATCTTTAAGCGAGGAGGCTTACGTTATGTTTTCAAGTTTATCATGAATGTCAGTGCAGGAAACTCTTCTTCGTACGTACACCAAGATATGTTTTTCTGAGCAGAAATCGCAACATATGAATAGTTTGGCAGAGTTTATTTTTGTTTTTCACTGTATTTTCCAAAGAAAAAAACGTGAATAAAATTCTTCTGATTAAATCACATCTTACGATCAGTTTTCTAAGACCCCATTAAACTTCGGCAAATTTTTGATAAAATGTTACTCTCAGTCGGGCTGCGGGGTATCTAAAATTCCGTGAATTTTGCAAAGATAGCAGCATTCTTTCTCAATTCGACAAAATATATATTTTTGTGCATAGCACAACGCGTGTTCTGTACAATGCTGTACACAATGCATATACACATTCATATTTATGTTTAATGGTATCTGCACTGTTCATATTTCGTTGGACCACTGTAAAGAGGACGCAAAATTGTTCTTATACAATCGTAAGTAATGGCTTTTTGTGAATGAACGAGTTTTATTTTGTTGTGATTTCGTTACAAAATACTACTCAGAATTTAAAAAACAAAACAAAAAGAAACGCATTTTCGGTGTCAAGTCACCCCCATATTTCCGTGAAAATATCGTAATCGAGATTTTGTACAAACAGCTTAATTCGAAATAACTAGCTGTAGTGCCTATAGTGGAAGCGCGGTCAGTGCCCTCCTATGAAAGAGGTTTTTTTTATGTAAATATGACGTAATTTATATTTTGTGAATCTTACTGTCGCTAAGCGTAAGTTGGTAAACGTCCGTGTGTTAAAGTTCAATTTTTGGAACGTCTGACATGTTTCTTTACTCAGTTTGTAAGCATTAATCAATCAGCTTAATTTTCGCGTTTCCGAATCAGCTCGATCGGTTTTGAATTTGGATCAATGGAATTCTAAGAAGCTGCTTTCGGGAGGATGCGGCGTTTGATTCTTTACGCATTGCTTTTTTTGAAAACCATTCGTCCTCCCGAGATGTGTGAGAAGCAATCGACTGGGCGCATGATGCAAGTTCCACAGTAAGAAGGCTAAATAGTTGCCATATCTTATCTTCACTTTTCCCACGGAGGTCCCCAAACATGTAATGACACATATTAACTTCAATACGAACGAGTCTTAAATTATGTATTCACTATGTTAAGAGTGCATCTGGATTTACTCAGTCCTTAGTTTACGCCAAATGGATATTCATGATATTAAGAACTGTGTTGCAATAGAGTATAGTTGTCGTTCTTGTATCGTGGTAAATGCATGTGTTTTGTGTGGGATTTTTTATTTCGGGAATAAGAACTTAGAATTTGGAAGCAAATAATATATTGAATTATCATGGGTAACAACACGAATGCTTTGAAAATTGTCGATAAATCCAGTATAAATGAGAATATCCACAGCACGAGTGGTATTTAGTAGGACTATTCTACGAATTAAATGACGTCCAACAGTTTCAAAAGTCGTCAAATATTAAAAAATCGTGTTAAAATCAGAGGTTATGTTGTACATTCGCGATTTATTGCACATTGACACAGCGATCGATACATACCGCCTCCTGAGATAAATGAGTATCAGTTCATTATTGGCTGGTAGGGGGGAGCGGTAAGAAAAATCTGATAGAAAAACTATATTTCTTTAGGTACACCGCCCTGATTGAAGAATCTCATATGTATGGTTCAGAACTATTTATTTTGTGATATAAGTCACTTCGTAAGGTATCCGCGTCATTGCAATGATCTAGTAGCCATATTTTTATTATTATTATTATTATTAATAATAATAATAATAATAATAATAATAATAATAATAATAATAATAATGGACAATATAGTATATATATTGTCCCGTCCCCTATTTGGAAATTTCCAGTCTATCTCGCACACTTTCCCTCAAAAAAGTTTACATTTTTCTTATTGGGAGTTCCAGCTCCCAAACTTCGTAACTAAATACAATAAAAAATCTAAACTACAAATTAAAATATTTGTGGACTCGCATATATTATTTTTGTGGGGTTTTATATATTCAAAGTATTATATCAATACTTTCAGTAAATTGCCACATTCTAGAGCTCTTTTATATTTTTCTTCAATTGAATTCGTAAAGAAAGATTTAAAAATGTATCTCCTGCCAACTCGTGACCTAGAAGGGATATTTGTTTTAACGTGCGAGATATGGATGTTTTAAAAGGAGACTTGGGTGTTTTAACATGCGAGAGTTCTCGCGCGGGTACGTTAGTAGGTAGATCTGGAGTAATGTCATAACGTAATTGATAAATCATAATCATAAAATTAAATGACAATATCTAAGCTGAAACTTAATTCCCTGTTTTTATAATTATTTTGTACGCGACCGAAATATATGTTTGAAGTACAATGTGCTGGTAACATGTAGTATAAAACTTTTGTTTAGGCAAATCAATTCACCATACCATTGCAACATAAAAACAATACTAAACCACTCAACAAAACAATATCAGCTTCATTAGTTGATCTGAAGTGGTAGATACTATGGATCTTTGAAATGTGAATATTAGAAACCAAAGTCTCACAGAAATTTTTATTTGCTTAGACATAAATAGATATATAATGCTTAGACATATATGTATGCTTAGACACAAATATATATTTTAGATAAATTAATTTTTGACTTGTTTATTGAAAAAATGGATGAATTCTTTCATTGGGAGCAATTGATATGCAAAACAACGGCATAAATTAATCTTAATATGTAAAGGATTGCTTAATTACATACCACTGCACTAATCCGCACATATTGAAGAGAACAGTTCAACAGGGTTGACTCAGAATATTTAAATATTTTCCATTTTATCAATTTGAACATGAACGCTGTGTAAATAATCAAATTAAGACTCACAATGAAAAGCTCCTCCACTACCTAGAGAATTATTCAAATTTGCTTCCCGCCTTGCAGTTTTATTTTCAATGGTGGGTGTGTGTTCTACAGCAAGTCGCTCTTGCGTCTGAGTACCCGATTCAGAAATTTTATAGACTGTCCATCTCTTAGCACTTGTTCTGATAACCGAGACTTTCGTTTCAGCATTGTTTCAAACAATGTAGTGTTCACAAATTTCTGTAAAATAAGAGGCTGTTTAGAAAGTATACGATGTCTATATATTGTACATTGTGCATTACTGTGTAGTCTGTAGTATGTACTATTGTAATGTTTACTTTCTCAACCTACCTCAATTTTTAAACACTTTTAAACTCCCAATGTTTTCTTGCCGCCGTTTGGACGGACTAAGGACAATGCTTGTATATTGACATTCCTTACTACTTTGGTTACGACTTTCTTTCAAATGTTCAATCTACGTTCACACACGGGCCTTATTCAAACCCCAATGAATTTCGTAATAATTCTGGACATTGATGAAATCAGTAGATGTCAGACGTGTGGTGGGACGCTGCTAAACTATTGATGTTCATGCACTCTTGAACCTGCGATGTAAAGCTAGGTGAAAATGGCCAGAAAATAACTATTTTGTAAATATCTTAAGGTTTGTGGTTATAAATCATAGGCTAAAGTACTCCAGACCTTTGAAGGATGCCAGCACAAAAGTTTCATCGGTATTGGTCCAGTAGATTCAAAGATCATCGCGTTGTAATACAACGCACTTCTGTCTTATATATACAATCAATATTCGTGGGATTTTTTTGAAATTCTTGAATTGTTGCAATAACTGGACAGTATTGTATTTGTCCTAAGCAGTGATCATGCTACTTTTTGGAAAACCATTTTTTGTAGTTTTGTTCAGCATTTTTTGCTGATGCACGCCGCCAGTTATACTTCAAAACAAGAATATGGAAATTATTTGATGACTTACATGTTAAATCTCCATCGAACAGGATTGCGGCCTGCCTCTAAATTATTATTATTATTATTATTATTATTGTATTATTTTATTATTATTATTTCGGTTCAAATCTGTTATCATTATTATACACGAGTTTTTTGGTTTGGACAGAGGCCAGTCGCTCTCATGTAGTCCTTTTCTGACGTCAGCATGATGTAGAATCCCTTCGTTGCACTCCTCAGAAAAATGTACTTACGTACGGCGTGATTTGAACCGGGACCGGAGGCAATTTGCTCTACTAATCTATTATTTTAATGCGTAAATGACAATAAATCTCAATAAATATTTAAGTCTGAATTCATCTTTCTGAAAGTCGGAGAGGAACGGCAAACGTTTTGGAGAAAAGGCATTATACGTGATATACTATATACCTTACGTCGCGATGCAGAGCGTCTCTGCGCGTGGCCGTCATGATTAAGAAAGGCAGAAAGCTGTGAAGTGCGATAGCAGATACATCACGTTCCGAATACTTTTTGTTATCACTAATTGAAATGCGACGGCACATCTCTTTTTGTAATAGTGTGCTTTCGCAGTTGCTAAATTAAGCTTTGATCACGTACGCTCCTTAAAAGATTTACAACGAACTTTTTTTAGTGATGACAACCATATTCCTTCCCTCCTTTTTAAATTTCCTGAGTAACGGTGTGAAGATGAAGACGGTGTGAACTCTGCAGCAAACGTCTATCTCCAAAGTAATTAGAAAATTCTGTCAACCAAACATTTTTATTTTTTACTTTTCTGCCTACTACATACTTACGTAGTAAAGAGAAAATATTGTAATGTTCCTGTGGAGAGTCGCCATTTTTGTCAAAAAAACTCGTCTTTTGGGGCCCTGATTTCAAAAAGTGCATAAACCTTGTTCCTTTGTGAAGTGAATTACTTCATCTAACACTGATGTACTGATTCCACGTTTTGTGAATCCTCGATACTAGAAAATAGGTGTCGCAAAACGCCTGACTGTTGTACGCTAGCGTCTAAACAATGCAAACTATTTTTTCCAAAATTGATATTCTCCGACCGATCCTCCCGAATTTCAGGCCCTGCAAGTTTTTGGGGCGATGTTTCGACAGCAAAATTCGTAATGTGCGCCTCACATATCGAAAACTAGAGGTGCATACACCAACAGCACATACTTTCTGGCATTATTTGTTTTTTCCAATTTCCTAAGATTCAGATGATTTGATTCATATTATGCGAGAAGGTATGTACACTACTAGTTAACCTTCTGTTGCTATTGTAACGTAAGGTCAAATGTGACTAGTTCTCGTGTTGGCGAGCTCCGTGATGATGGCAAAACGGATATATGATCCGATTGCGAAGGTAGACCCCGAACATGCGTTTGCAGAGCCGCCGCAACCCAGGGTCGCGGACCTATCCCTGCTGCAATAACTCCGAAATTTTAATAGGAAATAGGCATCATGAAAGATACAGACGCTCAATTCTTAGGGCAACAAAATGCAGAATTGACGGCACTAAGATTTCACAGACCGCCCGAATGCACTACTGGGCTATGCCATAATTTTTTTCTTAAATGAAACTTAAAAAATAAAACAAGGCGATTGTATAAAAAATATTTTATGCAATAAAACTGATAATCTTGCAAATTCGTCCAGTAAAATCCCAAAACGTGCAATTTTTAGGCAGCATTACTTCAAACGTGCAATATCGTGCAGTAACCCCCAAACATGCAATTTAGTGCAAAATAAAACAAGTACTAGAATGACGTCGGTCTCATGATTCAAAGGGTATAGCCGAATAAGGTGAAAAGTGCCCCAACCAAATCGATAATTGCGATGCCCATATGAAAGAGAATACAAAATGGCGTAGATTCACAAAAACAAAATCAGCCTCCTAAGGCAATCTGTTGCAGAGATACGAGAAACGTGTTTTGCACGTTTTATTTTTTTCTCTCAACATCTAAGAGAACACAAAATGTTTGATGCCAAATTTTTATAGAAAATAATTTTTTGAAATTCATTTTCAACGTGATAACGTTGGAGTACTGTCTCAATTTTCCCCCTAAAATAGGTCTTATAACATTCTGTAACACATTTTTTTTTAGATTTTTAAACGTGGACGGTAGTGAAAAAAATTAAAACCAATTTTTTCGGTTTAATCATTTGAAATTCGCGCCAAAATTTGATTGGAAAACTTGTTTCGACGCCACGTTTCATGAAATGCCAGAAGTATTGAGAAATATTTTTTAAGTGGCATAAATGGACAATTTTCAACGGTAACCGACCAAAAATAACACGATGAAAGGGTAATTGAAATAAAAGATGTAATATTTAAAAAAAAGTGCTTACCTGTTTCTATTTCAGTGACTTGTATCTGTGATACTTTTGGCATTAAAAATTCACGCTAATATTATGAACGTACACTGGTGCCTGAAGCTGGGTGCTGGATTGACTGAAGTGGTATGCGCAAGTGGCTACCCATCTCTTTACATCCTGTATTTCCTCCATACTTTCCGCCAAGGGTATTCCGATGTAACACCTATAAGATTTCGAGTTCATATGTTTGTTAAATCTACTATTAAATATCGGTTAAACCGATTTTTCCAATCGCATTTAGGCGCGAATTTCAAATTCTTAAACAGAAAAATTGATTATTTTTTCACTACAGTTCACATTGTTTAAAAATCTGAAAAAAAAAAAATGTTATAGAATGTTAGAAGTCCCATTTTAAGGGAAAAGTTGAGACAGTACTCCGTTATCACGCCGAAAATGAATTTCAAAAATTTATTTGTTTTCTGTATGAATTTGGCATCAAAATTCGTTGAAAAAAATCTTTAAATTGACCTATGTTGATTTTGTTGACATTGGCCTATATTGCTTTTAAATTGACCTCTGTAATTTTTTCCAACCTGATACACGCGATCGATGTTGAGGAAAAATAAAATATGCAAAAGACTTTCTCGTATCTCTGCAACAGATTGCCCTAGGAGGCTGATTTTTGTGAATCTACGTCATTTTGTATTCTTTCATATGAGCATCGCGATTATCGATTTGTTTGGGGCACTTTTCACCACCTTATTTGGCTATACCCTTCCTGCCAAGGTTTCGTCAAATTTCATGTTAGCAAACAAAATGTGCAGTAACACGGGAATCGGGTCTTTACGCATAACAAATCGCGTACTTGACGCAATCACGCAAGCTGCAAACAGGATTCATCTCTGTTGAGCCTCATTCTCACCCTCGGTGCGGACCCCGCATGACGCAGAGCGACTGCGATTAAATAGTGCTCATTCGCTCTGTGCGGAACTGTTGTAGCGTAGTGGAGTGATTTTGCAAGACGGGAAATCCATTGTCGTAGTACGTAAACATTATCGTCAATAGGAATTAGCGTATGTTCAGAAAAATGAGTTTTTGTATGTCGTATAATCGAAATTATACGTTAAAACTAGGAAACAATGATCTTAAAAGATTTTATTGTACATCGGTGTATTTCTGAAAGCATATTTCCTTTCATAAGCATTACAAGATATTATGATAAGGCACCAATATGAAATCGAAGGAATCGCAATATATACATAACCTCCAAATCCTTAACAATTACGTTAGTTTATTTCTGACATATTTGAATTAACTTAAAAACAATAGCCATTAAGTTCCTGCCCTATTATATTGGTAATATGGTTATTGTATTTTTTATTACTTTCATACTTATTGTGTGTTAGTGTTGAATTCGTGTTTAGAAGTGGTGTCGAAAACTGTGTCAAGTGTAAGTTACGTGTCGTAGACGACAAAACAGGGAGAATGTCGGGACCCGTCAATCGAAATCCCGTCATTCGATGCCGGCGCATGCGCAGTTCAGTGTTCCACAGAATTATCGTGTTACGTCTTTCAAATCAACGACTTGCAAAACCCCTCTAGTTTATTGATCAGCTTCCCGTTTAACCCTTAATCCTGTAAATCGCCTATCGCGCCAGTCGCATCGAGAGCCGCTTGGTCTTGGCCAAACGTTGTCACAACCATCTTCGAATAGAAGACGTGATATCCTGCCGGATGCGCGTGGGACCCAGGTTCGGTCCAATCCGACAGGTTTCCTCCAAATATTGATCCTCTGCTCGGAGATCTCAAACTCCAGGTATCCGTTCTCAGTAGTTACTGGGAATAATCATCCTTCCTTTCCAGGTAAAACCCATGCGTAACCCTCCGTTATTCTACTATAGATAAAGATCTCCTTGCAACAATCTCAAACTCGCGTCTTCGTCTTCAGTGTATCAGAACATTTCTAAGAGTCGAAGTGAGGATATCCTTACTTTCGCATACACTTGTGTATATGGCTTGTGCATTCCATTGTATATCGGTCTTTCGATCTTTCCGTATTCATCCATTCAATGGCCTTTTCTCTGTCGAGACATTCGCTGGGCTCCAGGCCCTAAAGTACGTCGAATCAGATTCACGGCGAATAAGTGTAAACAGTGGTTCCCCAAGTGCGTCGGATAGTTTTATTTTTGGACGTACTGTACACGAATCCTTAACATTTTCTAACTTTTCTCAAAAATGGCTCCACACTTTCTATATTTTAGATAAAGCAAAGTACGTTTGTAAAAATGACGCCAGTCCCACTTTTATTGAACTGTCTGAATTTTCGAAGATTGAAACGTTCAACATTTTTTCGGCGCCTTCTTTAAAGTACAGCCTTGAAGATAGTTTTCCTTAATGATATCTGTTCTTTTAAGTCAAAAATGTCAATAAAAAATGACTTAGTGTTCGAGTCCTGACGGTGGATTTTCGTCACTAGCTGTATAGCTGGGTCGAATTCAGCCGCGCGATCTTTCCTTCTTTTTCCTTGTGCTCTGCCCTTACACACACTTCCATACACTACATTGAACCATCTGTTCCGTGACAACAGTGGGGGAAATATGTTGGGGAATATCCAGGACATCTAAGACACCCTGCTGAGGGAGCTATGTAGGGGAATATCCCGCAAGCCGCCGTGTTGGTCGGCGTTGGATCTCACCATCTAGCAAGGGAGAAACACGGCCACCTCCCGGGATAAACATACAGTAATGACAATAGCAGTACCCGGGAACAACCTCTTACCTGCAATCAACGCCATTTTTGGCTATCCTGTCACAGTACCAACCTCATGAATTTTAAAGGTGTAAGTGTGGATTGATTTAGCCAACATAATAGAACTAATGAATTTTTTGTCAGATGTACAACGAATATCCACGAGTGGAAAGGCGTCGTATTGTCAAATCATGCCTTAATTACATAACTGCTTGTAAGGCCCAATGACTCTTCGGTCTACGCGATTAACACAAAACAACCTTGAGACTGTCCAACGCATAATTTATCTAAACATTCAGGCAAATTCGCTTGATCGGATGTTACCATCGGTGAGAGTTCGCACGAGATATGTACCCACGCCCACCGTGAAAGTGCGAGGGAGACACTGCACCTGGGCAGTAAAGCCATCTCCGCATACAATCGCTCATCAGGAAACGAGTAGCCCAATGCGAGCTAGGTATTGTAATCGCCCAGGAATGAATTATACCTACATTAGTAATATGTTTCATTGGATTTCTTGAATGTTTTCTTACACGAAATGTAAATGTATTTGCGTGCGTGCGTGCGCGCTTGTGTAGGCTGGATGTCGAAAAGCTAGGAAGTCATGTTCTTGAGACGGCACTCATTGAAGCCATCTCGCTCTGGGTCAGCAGAGTCCAGAGATTCCTCGTGCGAACTCCACGAGTGTATTGGAAGTTTGCTATTCGAGAATGTACCTGCAAATGTCCATTGTACGAATGGTATTTAATAAGATTACCCAGCAAAAATGAAATTATCTCCAACAGTGTTTCAAAAATGCCTAATAATGAAACACGCACTTTCAGTGCACGCCGCGTACAAAGGATGACTCCACAGCTTATCGTATAGAAAGATATTTTTTTAGATACACTGCCCTGATTTGGACTTGCCATATCTATTGTTAAACTCTATTGGGGTTAATTTCATGAGTGGAATAATCACCGAAAACAGTTTATCTTAGATATCTTGAGTGAATATATCATTTCCCCTTATCGTTTCGTATGTAGGCATTTTTTCTTTATCGACGTCTTGGTCTTGAGACGTCTTGGTCAGTTTCCTTTAATTTTCCATGTTGTATTTACTGGAAATTACTTATATTTTTACATTTTCTGACAAAAGTATTAATTCACATCCACTTTCCTCAATTATTTGTTTATTACGAAGAAATAGGAATAAATTTGGTATATTGCTTTACGTAGAAATGAAAGTGTTAAAGTATCGTAACTTGTCAAAATATTAAAAATTAAATCTTCGAACTTACCCCCCCTCCAAATTCAAATGAGTAAATGCGCATCACGACAGTCCCCTACAGTTGACTAAACAAATCATTGGGAAGCTGCGGTTAACATCCCGCAGTGTCAGGAATTTGAGGAATAGTTTTAACATTTTTGAGTTTGCGGCACCTGCTGGGATCGAATTCGTGGAACCACGGACACCACCGCGCTGTTCAGTGGTGTCCCCGATTCTCGTGTTATGCCAGAGCAGCACCTTACACAACGGACCGCGCGCAAACTTTCCGATTCTTTCCTTTCCCGACCTCAGACGTCAATGCCATAGAAAAAACAAGTCAAATCAAATTGTCAGAAAATATTCCATTATGCTAAAATAACAAAGCTCTCGAATCATCTTTATCATCAAAGTTATCATAAATATCGTCAAAGTAACCTCTTTGGCATTAAGATCTGCATTTGTTAGTTTCTAATGACATATTTATACTTCCATTCTTGATCAAGGATATCTTTCAGATGTGTTTTGCTGGTAACATACCGTTTCTGTTCTCTGATTTCTTATTTACTTCTGACAGTCATCAGATCTGGGGTTGTTTGTAGTTGGGAAGTGGCATCAGCTGTGGCCACATTCAAAGAAACTGTTGTAATTAAGCCACTGTGGTAAACTATTTCATTAAGTGTTGGAATTAAAATATAGTATTGTTCCCGCACAGTTCTTTTTCAACATTTTTTTTTTCATCTTTCCAATCTCAGAGTAAGATTTTCCCCTTCAGAAAAAAAAAATTCTTTAACACTTGTCTCCTTCCTTTTCTTCCTATTTTTGTTCAATATGTGTGGTATTTTTTTCTTCAAATTATCACTGAGACTACTCAGCTTGCACAACAGTTAAACTGTCTTGCCTTTGATTAATGCTGGCAAGTGGATGCAGTCAAGGTAACTTCTGTCATTATTAGATCTTTAGATGATACTTTCTTCGTATTCTATTATTCACTTTAGTGTATTCTTTTACATCTACATTTTGATAGGTTATTTTTTATCAATGACAAAAGTATTCTTAAATCATTAAACATTATTATGATGTACCAAGACAGTTAAACAATACGCTACAGCGAGGTTTTCATCAGTTAATTACAGTGTTAAATTTATTAAAGTTTATTATGTGAAATGTAAATTTTATCTTTGCCCATTGCATGTGGAGTTCCTCAAGGTTCGATTTTAGTCCCTATTCTGTTCCTACTTTACGTAAACGATATGCCCTCGACGATTCGAAACGGAAGAACGGTTCTCTTTGCAGATGATACGAACATCCTTTGCAATAAAGAAACTGTAAATAGTACAATATCAGATTTTCAAATTGGTTCCGAACTAACAAATTAATAGTAAACGAAAAGAAAACGGTTTTAATGTAGTTTTCAATATCAAATAAACAATTCTGTGCTCCATTGAAAATGAACGGTGTACCATTGCCTGATGTTAAGGCAACAAAATTTTTAGGTCTCTCAATTCAGTCAAACCTTAAATGGAACGTCCATTTAAATGAATTGAACACAAAATTAAGTTCATTATGCTACGCGTTCAGAATTCTTGCAAATTCAGTCAGCCTTCATACTGTTCGTTGTGTATATTTCGCGAATGTTCATTCCCGCCTGAGATCTGGCATAATATTCTGGGGAAATACATCTTATAGCTCCCAGACTTTTAGATTACAAAAACGAATTGTACGAATAATAACCAAATCCCACTCACGTGATTCATGTAAGCCTCTCTTCATTAATCTAGGAATTTTATCATTACCTTCTCTGCTTATTGACGAATCAGTGTTTTTTTTTTTTTTTTTTTTTTTGTCAAAAATGTCTTAAGGGCGGGAATATATTTTCAGAAAATGTCGATGTCTATTACTATAACACTCGACGTAGAAATCTTATTCATCAAGTAACAGTATCAACAGCTCATTACAAAAAATTCACATACAATGCATATACATTATTTTACAACACTTTGCCAGATGACATTAAACGATTAAATTCGATAGAAAGGTTTAAATCCCAAGTGAAATCGTTTCTGCTGCATAACTGTTTCTATACAATTAGCGACTATACTGAGCATCACAAGAAAACTAACATTAATTTTAACAATGATACATAATGCATTATTTACCATTTGGACTGTATAAATTTGTATAAACAGCCTGCAACAAGTATTGTACTACAGCCTCCCGATCAATGATCCCCATCGCGATCAGGTTTTTCGTCCAGTTTCCCTGATCCATTGAGCAAATGCTGAGATGGCCCCTTGTTTTGCTTCTGGACATAAATGTAACTTCATTTTCTGTGCACGTCTTCTAGAATTCAGTGGTAAATACAATTATTCAAATTCTCGTTTCCATGTCGCGCAGGAAGTATTATTACGAAGGACAACATGAATAAGAGCCAAAATTTATTGCTTATTTATCCTTGAAAATAGATTTTATTACATGGGAGTTATTTTCTTCAAAATTTACGTGGTATATGACTTAGTGTAGGGATCACAGAATTTTGAAAATGTGCACACAATTCACTTTTCCCCATAGCACGCCATACGCAGTTTTAACTGTTTTTTTACGTAAAATAAATATCTTAAATATGTCTGGGAACTAATACTTTGCCCATGTTATGTATGCATGCGCGGGTGGGTGCGTGCATGCGCGGGTGGGTGCGTGCGTGCATGCGCGCGTGGGTGCGTGCGTGCATGTGCGCGTGGGTGCGTGCGTGCATGTGCGCGTGGGTGCGTACATGTGTTCATGCATGCATGGATGTATAACATCTAGTACGTACTCCCCATTGATTTTCACAGTCCTGTTTAATGTTTATAAAAAACTCGTGTACCGATACAGGTTTGATTTCAAAATTGTTACTCTAGGCCCACTTGCTCATTTTGCGAGGATCAACGAACTGAATATAAATCTAACAGTTCAAAAGTGGTAGGTGGTGGATGCAGACTTCTCTGAATTAAATGTTTTGTATTTAGTTGGTTTCTGGTGATCAGTGTTTCAGTAGGAGCTCATTTAACCTTTCTTTTTGCTCGATGTTTTGTTGTTCAAATTTGAACACTCGTTCAAGAGATTTTGTCCAAAAACACTCAAGTATTGAGTACAATCTCTTGTGGGTAGACTGTGAATAAGTATTGTTTCTTTAGATCCATGCTCCCAAGTGAACCTCCTTTTACAAACACGTTTTATTTCTTAAGTGTATCGAAGACTAAGCACTTGCGTCTGAGATATACCCAAAACAGACAAGTTGTGATTAGCCTCTGCCCTTTAATATTAATAAATCATTGATCGAGTTGTTGGTATTAACCATCGAATATAGTTACATTCAATTTTTATGTATGTAGTTATATATGTTTGAATTCACCATTCTCTAATAACACTTGGGAGTGTTTTCAAGGGTCTTGTTCTGAATTTAAGCAGGAATCTAGTTGAAAAATGAAAATTAAAAGATCAAGTAAAACAAATCAGGACTAATGTAGTCTAATATGCTATATGATATTGGGGGGGGGGGGTAATGTAGTCTAATATGCTATATGGTATTGGTATATCACGTCTTGGAAAATAAAATTTTTATATACTTTTAACTAGCTGGGATGTATAACCTTTGTAAGGGAAAAACAAAGTTTAAATGTTTCAATTCTTTAGCTTCAAACAAGTAGCCAATACTGATGTATCGCTCAGTTTAGGAAAGATTTCAGATAAAGAAATAACATCAATGTTTCAGTCAAGTCTTCAGCTATGTATTATAATGTAATTTATTTTTAGCTCTATATTTAAAAAGGTTGTGTTAGTATAAAATTTTAGTGAATGTACATGAAAAACATCATGAAAAAGGGTACAGTCATTTTTTGCCTACTGCAGCACTTACATGGGCTGCAAATCAGCATATGAAATATGACTGGATGCTTTTTTTAAATTGCTTTTTGGCTTGCTAGATCAAGAATAAATGTTTCAAATATATCTTTTTAATATATCTATGAAACCACTACTAATACCACTTAATATTGAAAATATATTGTTCAATTTAGAGAAAGCCTTTTGGTTTTTGTGATCCATTAAAAGTGCTACTGCCATGTTTTTAGCTGTGTCATGGAGTAGGATATTTTAACTTTACCGATAATTCTTCACATTTGCAACACGTATCAATTTGGGGCTAATGGAGCTTTCTAAGAAAGTTTTCATTGAATGTTTTTATGTAAAATCCATCATGAGTATTTCATTTCTGGATTCAGTGACAAATACATTTCTCAACTAATTTTTACATTGAGGTATGCGCTCAATAACTGACAATGCTCAGCAACAGGCAACGCATTAGCAGGCATAGCCAGGTCAAGTGGAGTTTTTCAGTTTTACTGAAATCAACCTGGTAAGCAAGCTGAAAGGATATGAGAGATTTTTCTCTTAATACATGGTCATTAATTTGTGCATTATTTTTTTCTTCGGCAATAAATGATTTCGTCAAAAACGTGCACATGTGGAGTTTTGCGAATTCCTGATCACATTACTACTCTTTGAGAGTAAAAATAAAACTTTTTTTGTGTTGTTTACCCGTTTTATGCTAAAAACTCAAAGTTAAAAAATTGCATTGCATTCTCAAGTGGAGTGGCCAAATTAATAATTCATGTAATGTTGCATGAGGGTGCTCAGCAATTGTGAGTCTTGCAGTTGTGATAGTGCAATTGTGACTCATTTTTTTGTTGTCGAATGAACATAAAGGAGTTTTTGAGTTACAATAGTCGATGATGTGGTTAACCGTCACTAGATAGATGATGATGTGGTTAACCATCCCAACAAATGCAGCATAATCACCTTTGCAAGAATTATATTGAATATTTGATCATTATTATGTTGGTACCATTTTGAAAAGTATAAAATCAATTCAAAGTCTTGGTCAGGATGTAAATGTCATGGTTTCCACATTTTGGGTAAAATAGAGATTATTAACCTTTATGAAGGTGGTAGTGCAGATCCCTCCTTATTCTAAGTGATTTTGAAAATGGACATCAAAGGCAATGATTTGCTCTTACATTATGACAATTACTTTTTCATGTGAAACTGTGATATCATATAAATTTTTGTGCAAAATGTGATATGTCAGTTGCTATTATTTAAACCCAAATGCCTCCTTTAGTTATTTAAATTTTTCTCTTACACTCGCAACAGAAATGTTAAATTAATTAAATTTAATTAACGTTTGAGCGAATTGGAATTTTTTCAGTGTTTTAAAAAACAGACTTTATTCAGCTTATAAGTTTGAATTTGATTGCCATTAATATACTGGAGGCTTCAATTTTGAGTGAGTCAAGATGAGAGTAAAGAAGATAAAACCAAGAGTGCTACATTTAAGAAGATAAAAATTCATGATGTTTCTTCCAGATTTTTTTATATAATTGTACTCTCAAAGATATAAGTATGTTTAGTTGGATTGTTGAAAAATTGGTTTCTCTTGAATATATCATACCTTTTGTTTGAAATGTAAGCTACAAATGCTGTTTCCCTAATTACTCTGAACTGTCATGTGCTATATTCTTTGACTTGAAGTTAAAACAAATATTTTTGTTTCTCCGATGTAATATTTATTACAGTTTTTGACAGTTAATTTTGTATATTCCTGATTATTTTTTTCCTTTCTACTTCCTTGAGATTTAAGAAGGTCCCTTTGTTTAATTATTTCCTTGAGGTAAATTTTTAATGTAAATGGTTACTGTATTGAGTTTTGTTAGTTTGGAATCAATGAAATAATTATGAATTTTAGAAATTATGTGGAAAGTTTTTGCAATTTTTGGGTTGTAAAAGATGTTTTCAAATTTATTTATTTTTGAATAAAATATTTTCTGTTCTAGGCCATGGTAGCCTGTTATCCTGGAAATGGAACTCATTACGTTAAATTGGGATGGACGGGCATCACTGCCATTTACTATTTAAACAAGGATTGGGATGTAAAAGTAAGTTAGAATAGTGACCGATTACAATATTAATACTTGTGATTTTGACTTGTGTACAATGTAAATAATTACAGCATATAAACTGTTGACTCAACTACATACTGGTTTCTTTAAAACTTTACAACTGGTTTCTTTAAAATAGTGTAGAAGTCAATAAATATTAATTACAAACATCTTTCAATGAACCATAGAACGATACTTTTATGTATACTACATTGTGGATTTCTTGAACATAGTTTGTCATACATGTCAATGCTCTTTTGCATTCAGGCCGAAGGGTGATGAGAATCATGTTGATTTATTCCACCCCATGTTTTTTTCCAGTCTGTTAAGAGTCTCAAATTTTGATGATACATGTGACGTTACAAGGCCCCGTTTCCCGGGGATATTCACCGGTTTAAGAATCCCCCCCTCCCCCCAAATGTCCCCGACTTTCAATTGTTTCCCAACATACATTTAAAATGTAAGGTTAGCTATTCTGTTCTTTGGTCCATGAAGTACATAGTTTGTAGTAGATTTAACCATGTTTAACAATCTACCAGATTTCAAACCTGGCTTTGAGCATATAAATTCAAATAATTCTAATATCTCAGGACAATCGATTTGTCCATAGATCTATAAAAAAAATATTAGATCCACAATTGTTCTTAGACTTGAAAAACTGTCAATATCAAATTTATCATTGACATCTTCGATGTTAATACTGTATCCTCTGGTGTTCATAAAATATACAATATATTTGCAAAATTTTCTCTGTATTTTTTCGACTTGATTTGCTAAAAAAGTGTGTGTGGTGACCAAATCACTGTGCAGTATTCAAGTTTTGGACGAACTAAGGTTGAATATAGTTGGATAAGTGTGTGTACATCGTTGAATTCTCTTCCTGATCTGAGTATGAATCCAAGGACCCTATATGCCTCTGATGTAATCTTGTCCACGTTTCGAAAAATTTAGTTTGTTGTCAATCATGACTCCCAAATCTTTCACAGATTCTAGTTCTTTAAGTTGATGTTCATTGAGTTGGTACGTTGTTGATTTTCGCTGTAATGAGCGAGAGAAGATATTACCACACATTTATTAGTATTTAATATAAGCTTGTTTTCCTCGCACCATTTATTAAGTTTGTTGAAGTCTTGTTGAAGAATGTGAACATCGTCCTCACCAACTATTTTTCTAAAGACTTTCAAATCATCAGCGTATAGCAAGTATTCTGATTTTAATTTATCTCCGATATCATTTATAAAAATGATGAAAAGTATTGATCCTAGGTGTGAGCCTTGCGGCACACCAGATGTTACTTTGTATGCAGATGAAATATGACCATTAAATCGAACCTGAAGATATCTGTTAGATATGAATGAAACCACCGTAATGCACTACCTTGTATACTAAATCGACTTAGTTTATTATATAGTATATCGTGATTTACTCTGCCAAAGGCTTTACTGAAATCTATGTAAACTGCATGGATGTCTTTACCTTCATTTATACCTTGAAGCACATGGTTAACGTATACGAAGAGGTTGGTAGCTGTAGATATCCCTTTCACGAATCCATGTTGTTTTGTTGAGATGATGTTTTTAAAAGGGAAATTATTTTGGCAAAATAATCTTTTCAAACATTTTGGTATGGATGACTGAATGCTATTGGTCTGTAGTTGATTACATTGGATTTGGATCCCAATTTATGTATTGGAGTAATATATGCAATTTTCCAGACTGTTGGAAAAATTCCAAGTTCCAGTGATTTGGTAAAAATGTGCGTTATGGGCTCAGCGAGTCCAGCAGCACAGTTTCTAAGAAATTGGTTGGGTATCCCATCCAGGTCCAGCACCTTTTTTTACATCTAACTTACAAAGTTGTTGAAAAACTTCATCAAAACGAACGGTGAATTCAGATAGATTAACATTGTGGTCGGCTGGATTTCCCTCACACTGAGTAGCAGGCTCTAATGTAGTAACGTTTGAATCGTTTATGTAGATACTTTCAAAGTATGACGCAAATAAGTTGCTCACCTCACTTCCATTTTTTGCCAGTTTCTCATTCCAGAACATCGAAAAAGGAATATTTAGACTGCTCGTCTCTTATTTTTTATGAAATTCCAAAATTGTTTGACATCTGTCTTCATCTTATCCTGAATTCTCGATATATATAGATCGTAACTTTTTTGCAATTTCTTTACATTTCGATCTCAGTTTTTGGAATCACTTATAAGCGACATTTGTTTTTGTCTGTTTGTATTTTGCATGTGCCTTCTATTTTAATTTCATTTTATTTATTAACTCTCTGGAGAACCAGCAAGGATAGTTTCTCTCATTGCCAGTGTGTACAGGAACATATTGCCTAATTCCCTCGTTGATTTTCTCATAGAACCAGTTTACTTTGTCATCCAGAGACTCAGTTTGTAAAGTTCGATCCAATTACTTCTCAAAAAGAAACTATTAAGCTTGATATAATTTGCATTCCTGAAATCGAAGGTAGGTGTACTATTGGTTTGAAGATTAGCCTTAATATCTACATATATACTCAGGGCTGGATGGTGTTTATCCTCGTCGATGATAGCTTGTTTCAGTTGCTTTCAAATCAATGCTGCTAAAACACAAATCAAGAATATGATTGTTAAAGTTACGAATCTCATTGTACTGTTGGCAATCATTAAATTTCATTTCATTATTTAAGGTATTCTCCAGTCATTTCGTGGATAGCTGCTTGAAAGGTTGTAATCGCCCATAACTAATAATTCACAATTTGGATATCTCTCCTTCAAGTATGATATTGTAATCATGTGGTCAATGTATGTATGCACGGTTGATTTTGGTGGTAGATATATACATCCGATTATCATATCCCTTTCGTTACATTTTATCTTTATATATTTGTTTAACCACGATTCGCTTACGCATACAATATCACAGTAATGGTTTGCGGACGATGTCAAGAAATTATTCAATTTTGTTCTCAACCCTCCGATATTCTCATAGTAGATAAATAATTTATGTTTCCTTGCACTTTTCTCCTGACGTACGAAAATTTCTTTTCTGCTTTTCAACTATCTTTGGTATTCCATTTATATATCTAAAGTTTTGTCTTCATCGCCATTTTTTATCATAGCATAGAGCTATTCAAGTTCAGAGCATAGAGCTTTAAGATGATTTTGCTGAGCTTTAGTTAAATTTGGCTTTATTGAGATGTTTAATTCAGTTGGTGGTTTGATTTTCAATAATGTCCTTGGCATCAGCTGTTTATGGAGTTTCTATCAGTAATGGACGAGTTTTTCCCACTGTTGGTTGGCCAAGTCAGTGAAGTATTGTGTTTAAAACTTAAGTTTCTCGTATCCTTACCCTTCTTTCAATGGTATCCAAAAACCGTTGAATCCTATCTTGTACTATAAGGCTAAACAAGAAAACTTTCCCTTCCTGAAAAATTGTCATGGAAAATAGGTTGCTTTGGAAATTGGTATAGGTCACTTTGGAATTGCAATCTTTTGATAGCATTAGCCAAAAAAATGCTTTGCTCAACCCATTAACACCCAAATTAATTTTGTGGGTATAGCGATCGCCCATTGTTGCCGCGTTTGTGCGCGCAGTCATTGTTGGAGCTCTCTGGTAGCACGTTTTTGCAACTTTCAGTGCTAATCCATTGTTGTGCTGCTAAAATATTCTACTAGAGCTCTCCAAAGTGCCAACAGCTGGTTATATGAGCATGATAATGAATAAAAACTTGCTTATAGGTTTCATTTAGAATGCCTATGTCTATTGACGAAATAAAATTTGCAAATTATTGCAAAAGAAGCAGAGTTGACCAGAAATGCGTGAAATATTGTTTACACAGACGAGATAACAGTACTTGACGTGAAACCAACGAGGTAATATTTTGACAATTTCATTGATTGTTAAAGTAGCATAAATCATCATAAACTATAAAGTATTTTTATTTGTGAAGAAAAAATGCATACGTTATTATTTTTTTCTGTTCCCGATTGTCTTTTAACATTCTTTGTTATTGAGACTTTGCAAAGGTAAGAAATAATAAAATTATAATATTGTTAATTATAATTTAAACTATGTTAATGGTTACTGATACAATTAGCTATTTAAACAACGTCAAAATATCGCCTCATTGCTATCATGGCTACTATCAGTTTAAGATATGTGTTCATCCCGATTAACTAATTGTTCTAGTACAGCAAATACTTTATTTATTTTTAATGACTACGTAGTATTATAATACTTCATGAAGGTGCAAAAGTGTTTCCAGCTAGCAAATATTCTCTATCTGCACTGGAATTCGACTCAGGTCCTTAAGAGTTATCATGCCAGTCACCTTACCCCTACAGCTCCAGCTCCAGCTTCAGTTACACAACCTCCCTGTCACTTATAGTTGAACACGCATTTTCAATTTCAAAAAAATCAGATTTGCAACTACATTATTTTAAGATCTAGTTTTATAGAACATTTTTAATTAAAGAAAAAACCTTTATCATCGATACTGTAGTTCTACGAAATTAGTTTTTACTTCTTCGCCTTCATTCTTGCGTTCGTCTCTATCCTTCCACAAGGACAATGCTGCCCCCAAACTTCTGTCCCAGTAATACAACACACTCTTTTCCGCGTACGCAGGAGGGCAAGAAAGTAAAAACGAATAGAGTGTTTTAAAGGTATAGCTCCTCTCCATGCAATTCTTGGTCACATTAATGTTCAAAAAAGCCAATTCAAAACATTGCGCTTTAACAAAGGACGCCATATATAACTCCTTCAAATGATTTGATGTGACATACGTTTTACAAATAAAAAAATTATTTAAAAAAATGTTCAAAAATTGCAAATTGGACAAGCACGTACAGACACGTCCGGTTTATTTACGAGTATTGATTTGTAGTTGTGAATGGAAGTGCTTCAAATGATTTTCAGTAAAGCTTCTTGTATCCTCAATAGTTTTCTGCAACAATGCATTCATCAAATTAATATACCTGCACACGATTCGAACTCGTTCATTTGCCCTGAAATAATGAATCTGTACACGTCATTTAACGACCTCGGCCATCCAAGGCGGACACTGTCTGTAAACATCTATATTAAACAAGATGGTTTAAACGATTACATAACTTTCTCTTCTTATGAAGAACTTTGCAAGGCGAGAAAGTAATAATAATTTCGGAACTGTTAGGGATATCTAAGTTAGTCCCATGGGTACTGATTATATTGTATTTAAATTTCATGTTGATTATTAATTATTTTATTTAAATCTGTTCATACACATGCACAGAAAGGAAACAATTGATTGAAATGTTTCACAAAGCCAACAAGAGACGTGAAAAATTGCTTAAACGTTGAAAGTTCGAAAATCACGTACAGACACTTCCAATTTATTTATCTTAATTAATGTTATTTGTGATTACGTAATGGTTTTCAAAAAAGTTTCTGGAATGCTCAATAATTTTCTCTGGCAACAGATAATTGTGACAAATAAACCTCGAGCCAGGCACGAACTAATTAATCTTCCCTCCGAAGAGCTGGTTCTGTTCCCACCAATTGACCATCTCTGCCACCTGGGAGGGACATGGGATTTACACATGGGAGGGATTTGGCGATTTCAGTTTGAGAGCCAAAAAATTGCAAAAATGTGAAAAAATGTCTTTTGGGCAGCAAAAGATGGCAGCTGAGAAAGGAATATGGTATAACCCAAAAGCTAGTCGAGACAAGAGTTTAGAAAACTAACTACTCTGAGAAAGACTGTGCTGTAGAATGTCATGCAGGTTTTGAGAAAATATATATTTTTTTTTAATTGCTTACACAAATTAGCGTAATCAGATTTTTTAAATTTTATTATTATTATTATTATTATTATTATTATTATTTATTTATTTATTTATTTATTTTTTTAATTGTACATGACCTGTTTCAAAGATCAGATCCATGCATGCTTGAACTTGTTCTACTGCTGCCTCGAGCAATTCGGGAGAAAATCAGAACTAATTTTATAAACTATGGATCTTTTAAAATAAAAAGAAGCTAACTCTTCTGAACGCATTGAAAAATTAACTTTTAACCAGCTAGGTGGCCAAAATGACTGTGTCAGTACTTAAACCTTCTGTGCCAAAGTGGTCAGCCACTCTTACCAAAGTGGTCAGAGGCAATCTGAGACCACTTTGATAGACCTACCCTAAACAGTGTTTGATCACCACTTTTGGTGAAAATCTATCTGGCTGCTGTTGTGGCTCCTCGAATTTGAAACATATATTTTATTTTTAGGGAGTATTTTGATGCCCTAACGATATTTTTGAAAATTTTCTCAAAAATAACTTTTTTCTTTAAAATTTTTACTTGTAAGTAATGTGATCTTGTAAATCTGGCATATGTCCAATTTTCACTTAAACCTCAGAAGTTTGGAAATTGCAAAAGTTCAAAAATTTTCACCTTTCCTCCACCACCTGCATTTTAAATTTTTTCTTAACAAATTCTGTTCTTGAAATTTATACCGTATAATTTTGAAAATGTATAATTTAGTACTTCTTTTTCCCCCCCTTGAAAACATGATTACCTTTTTTTACCTTCTTTTGAGCAAAACAAGGCAAGTTTTTAGAATTGTAATTTTTCATGATGTCATACGTTCTATTTTCATTAAAACCTCAAGGATATTAAAATTACAAAAGTTTTTTTCCAAACTTGCTTTAGTAGTTGTTGAAGGAGGTGCAAACATTTTTTTAACTTTCACGATTTTTGGAAATTCAGAGACTTGAATGACAATTGGACCTGTGCCGTTATTATAAGCCTACATTCCTCTAATGTAGAAAAATAAAATTAAAGCGACTAGACGGTCTAAAGCACATTGTAATTTCTTGCATTATTTGTATCAGTTTCATACCACTTGGATCCACAAAATGTTTGCCCTCATTGTCATCTGGTATACTAGATATACTCGTAACATGTTAAACCTAAATATGCGAGTTCCACAGCCAGAGACCACACAACAACCTGCTTTCTAAACTTCCTGCTTAAAAAAAAAAAAAAAAGGACAGATGAAACTTCTATTTTCATTTAGAAAACTGGCATCACATGCTTTACATAAATTGCAAAAGTTATATATCTTTGATCCCGGTGAATAAGCTGATAAGTCATAAACCCCTAGTTTTACAGGAGCGCGAAAAGCAATTTTCAAGTGAAGTGAATGAATTAATGATATTGAAACGAAGGTGATATTAAAACGAAACTATTTGTGTGCAGGTTTTGTCTGAATATAATGTTATTGCCTTTAATGTTGAGGAAGCCTCCAACAAGGTTTCTGATCTTGTGGCGGTCGATAATTTGCTATCCAAAGTTGAGGGTATGGCCGGAGCAGATTCAGCTGCCCGTGTGGGTAAACCTTGTACTGCTGGAACGAGACCGATTAAAATTTCTTTTTCTAAATTGAAGGAGGAACTGAATAGCAGATTTGCTAATGGTAGGAATAACCTGTGTATCTGCTACATTAAAAGTAGTCCTATGATTACCGAGCGGCGAAAAAGCTGATAAATGGTGGTATCCTTTCTAGCTCGCCCGCATTATCTGTTTATTTCCAGAACGTTAGGGGGTTACTTACAAAGACTGATGAGCTGATTAACTCGTTTATTTCTGCTGGCATGGTGTATGATGTTACTATTTTGGTAGAAACCTGGCTACATTGTGGTTTTGCTGATAGTGAACTTGGTCTTCGAGGATATACTGTTTATAGATGTGACAGAAATATTGTGACGTCGTCGTGATGTGAAGAACAACACAGACACGGAGTTCTTTGTACAGTTTTATTTAATATTTCTGTATATTACAATATGTACATCATCCTTCGGAAACTACCGCTGCACTCTACAGCATTACCCTTCCTGAGGCAAGCCGCCTCAGCCTGACCCAGCGTGCCCCAGCGTGCTAACCTGTAGCACCGCTCCCGGCATCTCCTGCAGCCAGCCTCGCAAACCTGCGACCACCCCTCACGGATCACAAAGTGCCTCCGCACCGCGATTCGGTCCAAACTCGAATCCAATCGCCGACCTCCACCGGCGTCTCTAGCGAGGAGTCACGTGACAGACCTCCCACGCTAAAGATCCGCGGACCGCGTCACCTCATTACAGAGTTTTGGGCCGGGCGCACAAGGGGGCCCGCTGACCGCCGGATGTGCCCAGACACGCCCGCCGGCTTGCACCCTCGAAGCGACCGCTTCGGTTGCACCGCCAGCCCGACGCCTGGCCCACCCCCTCCCCCTCCCACGCCCCGGCCCGCGCCTTGTGCGGTCCGACGACTAGTGCAATGCTATGACGTTACAATATAATGTCAAGCTGTAATGCAAGGGGTGGAGGTGTACTTATTGCTGTTCGAGATTTTTTTATCGGATAAGCTAAGAACATCAAATCTGATTGCACATTTACTTATTCATGTTACTGTGGGTGATCTCAACCTCAGTGCAGTGTACTTTCCAACAAAATCTGGAACATCCGTGTACGAGATTTATGGACATAATTTTCAAGACATCCTAGAGCAGTTTCCAGATTTGAAATTTCTTTTCACTGGTGATTTCAACCTGGTTGGTTTTGGCTGGTCCATACTGACAGGGGAAGAGCCTACTTTTACTTATTCATCAGTTCCCTCACATATTATGAATTCAGCTCTCTGTATTGTTGACGTTTTATTGAAGGCGACTGTTGTACAAAAATATGGTATTGTAATTGTCATGGGTAACTTGTGGGACCTTGTATTTTCTAACTGTGATATTGTTGTGATTGTGCAATCCATAGACCCCTTCATCGCCTGTGATATGTATCATCCTCTGCTGCTTGTTAAATTACCTGGCATTATGTATCAGCCTCGGAGTAGACAGATTTCTTCTCCTTTTTATGATTTTTATAAAGTTTAAATGATATTAATGTCAATGTTGATCTTTTTCGAGTCTTATATGAAATTATTGATAGGTATGTACCTCACCGTTGTGCTGCTCCCTCTACGTTTCCTGTATGGTATTCTAGACAGCTCGTTGCTTGTATTTACGAGAGAGAAAAAGCGCATAAACAATATATACAAATGAAGTCACAAATTGCCTATTCTACGTTTTCGATACTGAGGGCAAATTGTAAATTCCTGCAATCGAGATGCTACTCAAGACATATAAGCAATACTGTAAATTCGATTTTTTTAATATGAAAGTTTTTTGGAAATTTACTAAGTTGTTATTTGGAAAAGATGATTATCCATTTAGCATGCACTATGGCTCGAGTACCAGTTGTGGTATTGAGGAATCTGCTAATTTATTCGCAATTTTTTTATCTCTTTTATTGTTACTTCCAACGTTACACCAGTTACTGAGAATAAGTATATTATCTCCTCATTTACACCCGAGACATATTTTATATCCACATCAACTATTTTCACAGAAATTGTAAAGCTTGATGCGAACAAGAGTGCTGGTCCAGATGACATTCCCAATTAGTGTGGAAAACTGTGTTTACGCTATTTCACATCCACTTTGGCTTCTTTTCAATAGATTCTTGATTCGTGGCATTCTTACTAATTTCGAGAAACATGATAAAACCCTCCCTACTTTTAAGAAGGGTGATAGAGCTAATGTCTCCAACAACAGACCTACCACTCTTTTAAGCACCCCGTCGAGGTGGGTTGGTCCACGTACTGACGGGGGGATACGGAGAGGGCTCTCAAGTATTCCTTTCCTTCACAAGTCACTTTTCTTCTTCCCATTGTACATTCTCATTATTCTATACCATCCTGTCTTTCTTCTCCCTCTTCTCTTTCACTGGCTCCTTCTGTATGCTGAACGCCCACCCATGTGTTTGCTGTGCATGGCGACCCGTGCCGGAGGAATGTATGTCCGGCGGTTGAGGGCTTGTCATTCTCCGAATTACTCTCCTCGTGCCCTTTCTTCTTGGCATCCAGGGATACGTGCTCTGCTGTTTTGAGGGAACATTCTGTAGGTCTCAATACACTTGCTTTGGCTACGACTCTTCTAGACGGCGGTCGGGAGTAACCCACTCCTGATCAACCGGCTTGGACTGGGCCCTTGACTGAACTCCAGGGTGGGCGGGGATCCACGGCGGTGCAGCGCTGTGGTTACCCCCCACTATACCCCCGTGGAAACCCTGGCACTCCGATGGAGTGTCCCCTTGTTGGGCTCCGTGGTGGATGGGGACCACGGCGATGAATCTGATATCCTCTTAATGGATAAAAACCTCCCCGCCCTCTTCCAAAAGGAAGAGGATTTTGGTGAATCAGTAAATCTCGATTTTTTGTAATGAGTCAGACAGACCTACTAAGCCCCGCTTTCTGGTCATAATCAAGTAAAGAAAATGAAACTACGAAGAGTGTCAGCCCAATCAAACTTGCCAGGGAAATTGAAAAGTTTGGTATATTTCAGTCGGTGGTCCGTCAGAGAAACGGCACAATCCTTCTTGAATGTCGCTCTGACGAACAGATCAGCAAGATCCTTGACCTCAAAGAAATAGCTGGCCTCCAGGTGCATGTGTCCGCCCACCCGACCTTAAACTCTCAGGTGTGGTAACCCACGAAGACTTCTCACCGAATCGGAAGAAAATTTGAAAGCCTTCTTTGAGCCATATGGTGTGTCAGAGTTTTCCAGGCTTCAACGGAGAGTAAATGGGGTACTCACTCCTACCTCAACTCTAATACTGACCTTCGACCGTCCATCGCTACCAGAGAAGATATCGTAGCTTCTACAATCTCCGTGTCAGGCAGTATGTTCCAAACCCTCTGCGCTGCTTTAAATGCCAGAGGTTTGACCATACGCAACCTCGCTGCATGAGCGCCGCAGTCTGCGTGCACTGTGGAAGGGAGGTTTGTAATGACCCTAACTGCTACGCCGAGGCAAAGTGCGTAAACTGTTGTGGAAAACATCCATCAAATTCCAACCAGTGCCCATTTTCTTAGAGAAAGATCCAGAAGATCAGGGTCTCTGAGAAGTTTCCTTCCGGAGGCACGACGCCGTTACCAGACGCGAAACCCCGTGGACATGGCCCGACGTTTCGCTGACACCGTGGGTCAACATAAAGTAAATTCTGAAACCCAAACGCCTAAAGCCTCCACTTTGCGTGATGCTGCCTGCCAGGTGTCCTTTGATGAAATCGGCGAAGATGCCAATACCAAATCTCTTGTCCAGCCTGAAACAAAATCGGAAACAAAAACCATAAATAGTTCAACAAACACGCAAACACATCCAGAGAAGCTGAGGCCGACAGGCCTATTGCTAGATCTAGGTCGTCTGTCTCGAGGGACCGTGGTGACCCAATACATGCGACCCTCTCCAGCAGTAGTCAAGAACGACTCTGCCGGAATGAGGAACTTCGCATGAACCAAGCCATTACCTTCCAACAAAAAAGGGAAAAAAGAAGAAAAGAAACCTGATCATAACCCACCCTAGAACCAAACCTAAGAACTAGAAACTATGGCTCTCCTCTCGTGGAACATAAATGGCTTTCGTACCCGTTTGGACGAATTGAAGTTAATAATGTCTATACATAGACCCGTGGCTATCTGTCTGCAGGAAACATCTCCGTTCTGAGCACTCCCTCTCTCTACGCGGCTTTTGTTGCTGCAGGCAAGACGTAGACGATGGCCTCCGCGCCCATGGCGGAGTCGCCACTGATATCACAGACTCTTTGGTATCGAAAGAAATAGACATACGAACCACTCTGCAGATATCGTGCGTTCGTGTAAATTTCCGAACTATTTCTGTTACAATTTGCAACATTTATAACCCGCCCGGACAAGTCGTGTCACAAAAAGAACTGGAAGATGTGCTCTCTCAGGTGCCTACACCTTTTCTCATTGTGGGGGACTTCAACGCCCACAACCTCCTATGGGTGGTGGCACAGGTCACGAGAGGCAGGTTACTTGAAAATATCATAGATACAAAAGCTAATTCTCCTAAATTCTGGCGAAAGCACACACTTTTCCGTAGCTTCTCACACATTCTCGTCCGTGGACCTAGCTCTCTGTAGTCCCTCCGTTTGTACAATCTTCGAGTGGACTGCCCTTGGCGACCTGCATGGCAGTGACCATTTTGCCATTCGGGTCAACCTCGATATTCCCGATCTGAACGTTGCTCGCCCTCCTCGGTAGCTAATCCACCGAGCCGAGTGGGAAACATTCAAGAAAGAATTACGAATATCGGAAAACTGCCCAAACGACATCGATGCTAGGTTGCCCATTTTAATAACGCTGTCCTTCGCGGCCTCATTTGCCATCCCGAAGTCGTCGGGCTATGCACGACACCCCCCTGTGCCATGGTGGAACGTTGATTGTGCCACCGCGGTCCGGATCGGAAGAGGGCATTGGCAAAACTTAGTAGGTTCGCAACCTGGAAAACCTAATAAACTATAAAAGATCCGAGCCAGGCTAGGTTAACGATACGGAAAAGTAAGACTGCGTCCTGGGGAGCCTACATCTCGTCACTCTCTGCCCTTCATCCCCCAAACTTGTGTGGAGAAAGGTCCGACAGATCGGTGGAAGACTCCTTCGCCGTCTATTTCAGGCTTATGGTAAATGGCAATCCCCCTAACCTCTCCAAAAATTGCTGAAGAAATCTCTCATTACGAACAAATCTCCAGCTCCGTACACTATTCTTCTGGCTTTCAAAACACGAAAAGAATGGAAAACTGTAAATTAGACTTCTCCAGTCGCGTGGAGGAAGATTACAATACCTTTTTCTCCATGGACGAACTCTCTGGTGCCCTCGCTTGTGCGAAATATTCTGCTCCAGGATCAGAGCAGATACATAACCAAATGTTGACACACCTACCTGAAAACGCTCGTTCGTTTCTCCTCGGCATTTTCAACAAGATTTGGGCCGAACATGCTGTACCAAGGATTTGGCGTGGGGCCATCGTCCTCCCAATCCCTAAAGAAGGAAAGGACAGAACAACCCCCTCAAGTTACCGCCCAATCTCACTCAGAAGCTGTGTGTGCAAGCTTTTAGGAGCGAATGGTAAATACACGTCTGGTCTGGCTCCTGAACAAAAGAACCTTTTACACCTCACCAATGTGGCTCAGGAAGCACAGGTCAACCATGGACCACTTAGTCACCCCCGCTATGCAGATTTCCCCTTCTTTCGTGCTCATGCAGCATCTGGTAGCAATTTTTTTCGATATGAGAAAGCATGACACCACCTGGAGGTACGGTATTCTTCGCACCTTGCATACCAGGGGCCCTTTGGGACGGCTCCTTTGTTTCTAGTAGGTTTCTTCATCAAGATCTTTCCGCATCCGCCTTGGCGACGTGTTATCCTCAGTCACCAGTTAGAAAACGGTGTTCCAGGATCAATTTTGAGCGTCACCTGTTTGCCATTCAATAGTATTGCATCAGTTATCCGGGAAACCTGTGAAAGCATCACTGTTCGTTGACGATTTTGCAATTTTGCTCTCCAAGAGCGTGCAGGTTATTGAGAGGCAACTACAACTGGTCTCAACAAACTGCAGGAATGGAGCAAGAAACAGGATTCAAGTTCTCTACCTCAAAACCACTTGCATGCACTTTTTCAGAATCCATCACCTCCATAATCACTCTGACCTTTTTCTTGGAAGACAGCAGCTTCCATTCGTTGAATCCGCAACCTTCCTTGGACTCACATTCGACAAGAGCCTAAGCTGGCGAAACACACCCGTAAACTACAGGGTCGATGTGTTTCACCTATGAATCTCCTTCGCACTCTCACTGGTAGCTCTTGGGGCTCAGACCGTGTTTGTCTGTGTTTGTATAGAACGCACATCCGCCCTATCTCGGATTACGGATGTATAGTGTATGGTCAGCGTCTCCATCAACCCTCCGGCCATTAAATACCGTACACAATACTGGCATAAGGATTAGTACAGGCGCCTACCGCACGAGTCGCATCGAATGCCTCTTGGCCGAAGCTGGAGAACCATCCCTGAGCCGAAGGCGGGATATTCTGATTGCCTCCTATGGCGCGAAATTATCCAATGTTGATACTCCCTCGCGTCAAGCAGTCCTCCATCCTACCCACCTGACTTCATAGGTGCTTAGACCGTCATTACCCCATCCCCTGGGTGTTCGTCTCCGTATGCTCTTACAGAAGCTTCATATAAAACTACCCAACCCTGTGAAACCCCCCGAAACCTTGTTTCTCCTTGGAAACTACACCGGCCGATAATAGATCTTAGACTGTTTAACCTTCCTAATTCCTTCCCCCCAGTACATTCTTATCGGAATTTGAGGTGATAAAATCTACGTATCCTGGCCATTACTTTATTTACACCGATGGCTCCTCTCAAAACGGCAAAGTCGGATGTGCCTTCTACTGCAGTAGATCCACGCAAGGTTTTCGACTAGACTCTTCGTGCAGCGTCTATACCGCAGAGAAGTATGCGCTCTCGGAGGCACTTAAATTTGCTGGATCGATGTCACTAAAGAAAGTAGTGATCTGCAGTGATTCAAAAAGCTCTCTTGAATCCATCTCCTTCTCGTCTTGTGACCCACTGACAATTACCATCCAACAGCAAATCCACCATCTCTTGGTCCGCTACTATATTTTAGTCTTTTGTTGGGTCCCTGGACACGTGGGAATAAGAGGAAATGAAATAGCTGCCAGGCAGCAAAGTCTGCCTCGAAGAAAAGAGAATTAGACATCTTCAGTCCCCACGGAAGACATTAAGCTGTTTATAAAA